>CM035409.1:5056611-5346611 GCA_020310875.1 Ceratopteris richardii
TACTCGATTCCTCAAGCCCTAACATTTTCATTAATTCGAAGAACAGAAACATGCCCAATTACCATAAGGGCCGATGATGATTTTGGGCAATTAGGTAGTTTGAACATGCTCTTACCAGATTCCTGGGTGCGCGGATCCTTGCAAAGGCCATGCAACCATGCGATCAAAAGAATCGGATACCACTTACTGCTTATGTGAGCCTGAAGAAGACAGATGATGTTGGTGCCTACTGATACGGTACAGACCTCTGTAGGGAAAGCAAAAGGAAGAAAAACGATACAGCTGGAAGACCTCTGTGGGGAAAGGATAAGGAAGAAAAGACGATACAATTGGAAGCCATTAAAACTTGAACACCTGCACTGGTGCTGATGACTCCGTTCCACAGATGGATTAATAACATCTTATTCTCGGCTTACAATGCAAGACTACGATCGACTTCTGCGTTAGATTTAGAACTGTAAATCTCTAACAGGTATCACATCAACACAAGCCGAAGTCTGTAAAACAGAACGTATATGCTACACAGGTCATGTTTGTAGAAGCTTTCATGGCTCTTCAGAATAGGGGTTAGGATCTTAACATCAAGAAGTTAAAGTTACAATTCATCGTGGCCGTGGCCGCTGCTTTTGCTAGGTTGGAGACTCACATCCCCAGCCCTGTAGATTTCCGGCTGAGTGAGTTTTACAGAATCGATATCCTCCCAGTTGTCTACAATGTACTCCATCTCATCGAAGCTCCCTTCAAGTGTGGCTCGCAGAAAAGCTAGAACAAGACGCACAGTAAACTGACGAAGTTGCTTTCTTGCCATATTTCCCGAGGGACAGACTATGTCTGTAGCTACAGAGGAGTCGTCGAGAAAGTCCATATGACCATATTCCACCGCAGAAAGATGATACATGAGGGGTGAAGAAGAGCAATTGAAATAACCGCGATGACTGCAACATGAGGGGCGCATGGCATAACTCCCTTCTCGCCATAGCCGACCCGAAGATCAAAGCCGGAATGGCCAGATGATTTAAGTCGTGATTGCATCCATCTCTCACCATTTGAGGTTTACTGATGGACGATGAGGAAGGTCCATCAACAGGGTCAAGGGTAACGAGCGCGGAAAACTTTATGGGATCATCCTTGGTGGAGCTGGCTTTCCCGAGTGCCATCGCGAATGCAATTTTTTCCGCCTTCTGCTATGGCCTGCCATGATCAAGCTCGCAGCGTTCGGTTATGATAATGCTTCCGTCCGCCTTGACAGCGTGGAGTACTTGTTGTAAACTGTCGCGGATCCAAATCGCCATCTTTGCGGTTTCCTCAACCTCAGAGGTGCTGTCTGTGTCAAACGTAAAATACTGCACCAAGCACAAGCGGTAAGCTTCCATGAATGCAATGTATACTACGATCTCACAAACAGAAGAAAGAAAAGCGCCGAATGATTCGTAATGCACTGCTGTGAAGTGTCATCAAGAGGACACATGCATACCTGCGGCGCCACGATTATGTAGCCTGAGGATGCAAGCATCTTAAGCAGCTGTATGTAAAAGCAATTCGGTATGCTGAAACCGTGCTTAAACAGAATGACAGGATACGTTCCCGTCGCGGTCGGTGTGACAACAAGCGTCGAAGCCGGAGGCCTGTGCGCCTGAGGAGGCTGGATGACCTGAGTTGTGAGGCAAACCATCAAACGGGAAGTCTGAAAGACCAAAACTGGAAGATCGGAGGCACCCACTTCCGTATGTTTGCTGGAATCAAGCTCGGGGGAGACATTCTCAGGATTGTGGCTACCAATAGATGGCGTAGATGCCAATCCTAGTGTTGTTTCCCAACAGGCGAATAGAAGAGCGATGAGGCATAGTAGACTAAGAGATTTCCCGCAAGGAATGAAGAAGGAAAACAGATCGCGACATATTGAACACAAGTGCAAGTGATGCAGAACTGATGGAGCACCTTTTTTTTTTTTTTTTTTTTTTAAATGGAGGTTCGGCCGAGGCCTACTCCCCTGACTTTAACTTTGAAATGAACAACTGTACAAGGAAGGGCATAGTACCCATGGGACCCCCCTTATCCCACAAGAACAGGGGCATACAACGCGGTGGACGGCCCGAAGGCCCAACGGATTAACGCCCAAAGGCCAGATACAACGCCCGAAGGCCAGATACAACGCCCGAAGGCCAGATAGAACGCCCGAAGGCAGTTTACAGTGTCCCGCAGCGCAGGGGGGTTGAACCCTCGCCCCCGCCTCAAGAGGCGAGGGACCCAACCAACCGACCTGGCATCTTGGGACTGATGGAGCACCTTTTAAAAACGCTGAATACCGGAGACTTAAATGGTGTCGACGCGCGAGACGATATGTGTCTGCCTGAATACTTTTCAAATCGTCTGTGCAGACTCCTTCAAACTTGAGCGCATTTCGGCGCATCGTGCTTAGCAGTGGCTGAATGGTTTTTTTTTTTTGAGAAAACGGGAAGAATAAAATTGATGCTAGAAAAAAATTACAACCTCAGTCGAACACATCTCAAGAGAGAGGGGGAGACCTCACTTGAGATAGTGACTGACATAATCAACAAGGAAGGTGATCATGTCACACCTAGGTTTTGAATACATAAGGAGGAGTTTGGCTTTCCAAACATTGTAACGGTTATTCTTCATAATCTTAAAGGGGCACATATGGACAATTTTCGAGTTCTGACAAGAGGTATGGTAGAACCTAAGGATTTTCTTCAACCCCATAAGACAGGAGTAAAAGTGATCTTTACATTTCTTTCTAAAGATGGCATAATTCCTATTTTTCCAAATAGACCAAAAGAGGTGGTTTCTGATAACCTGCCACAGAAGGATGTCCATGCCACAAGATTCACCAAGCAAAATGTCTTTACAGCTGGGAATTTTGAGCCCCTGCATCTGACAGAAGGACCAGATGCCCTCCCAGTACTTGGCAGCAAATTTACATTTGATAAATAAATGATTCAAATCCTCTTCTTTTCCACAGAGCTTACAGAGACCAGCATCAATTTTAAACTTCCTAGCATGACAACCAGTCCAGACACCTTTGTGAAGAATGAGCCAATTAAGAGTGGACTGCTTGTTGGACAGAGGGAAGGCCCAAGCACACTGAAACCTATACTCCCATTGAAGGTGGGTCCAATGAAGATCCCATTTCTTGTTCAGTTTTCCAGAGATCTCCTTTATACTTCTGACACATCTCCTGTAGGAGCATAACATATCCTCAGCCAAGACATGGAGAGTGATCTCTTTCTTCCATAAGTTGGCCTCCATCTTTTCCAGCAGCTGCTCTTTCTTGTCCAGGAGAATCTGTTTACACATCACAGACAAACCTTCAGAATCAAGGATATAATTGTTGGCTACAACTTCACCTTCAATCATCAGGTCCTTCCACTGAGCAAAGCCTTTTTTCCTGCATTTGTTCCATCTGATAGGGAGGGTCTGGAGGGTGGATCTTTCAGACCAACCCAACCACATGGAATCCTGCTCAATGAAGGAAGAATTGTTAGCAAACCAGATAGGGAGAGTATAGTTGGATTTAACTAACATCCAGGCCTTCCAAAAATTACAAATAAGTTGGCTACCCTTGGGGATAAAAGCAACAGGGGAAGTGATCACATCCCAAAGAGAACAATTATCCCAACTCTTATTATTCTTAACACAGAACCTGTAAATATTCCTTTTGATCAAACAAGCCCAATAGTCATTGGAGGAAATAGATCTAACTATCCACTTGGCTGCCATTTGAGTTGCCATCCTGGTAGGACAGATGAGGCCAAGGCCTCCTTCCTTCTTCTTCATACAACAGATACTCCAAGCAACTTTAGGAATTTTTGATCCCCCCCATAAAAAATTTCTAGCCAGAGAAATGGCCTGTCCCAATTGCTTTTTACTAGGCTGCCAACAAGAAAGAAAATAAGTCAGAGAGGGGAGGATATAATGTTTCAAAATAAAAGTTCTCTGAGACAGACTATTATCCACATAAGCCCATTTATGAGTTTTAGCTCTAAACTTATCAAGCATCCAATTCCATCTCTGCTCATTAGAGATGCCAAAACCCATAGGAATACCAAGCAGCCTAAAAATAGTTCCTTTTTTAATAATGTCACAGCCAGCAGTCTCAACACAGTAAGGAATCTTATTATCAGTGGTGTAAAAACCAGTTTTTTTATGATTGACCACAGAACCACTAGCTGTACAGAACATATTAAGGCATTTGAGGAATTGATTAGCAGAGTTTTCATTAGCCTGCATTAACATGTTAGTGTCATCTGCAAACATCTGGAGCCCCAAGGGAGAGTGAGCCTGAGGAATGACTAAACCTGTTATGGAACCTTTGTTAATGCAGTCCTTGACCATCCAGCCAAGAGCATCACTGGCAATAGCAAACAGAAGAGGGGCTAGGGGGCATCCTTGTCTGATGGACCTGCACAATTTGAAGGGTCTAGACAGACTACCATTAACAGAAACTTTAGAAAAAGCATTACCAAAAAGTATACTAACATGCTTAATGAAGTTTTTACCAAATCCAATGTCATGCAAAGATTGAAGAATGAAATCCCACTCAATCCTATCATAAGCTTTATCAAAATCAATTTTAAAGAAATAGGTATCAATATTGAGCTCATTGTAATACTCTAGCCCTTCCCAAATAGTAATAATATTGTCAAGAATAAATCTGCCTTTAATGAACCCTTTCTGCTCAGGGAGGATGATGCTATCCATAAGAGGACTCAATCTTCTGGCTAATATGGAGGCAAAGATTTTATACAGAGAAGTCAGACAGGAGATGGGTCTCCAATTATTCAAATCATCTTTGGGCCCTTTTTTATGGATTAATTTGATCACACCAGTGTTGATAAAAGGAGAAAGGGATCCCCTTCTAGAGGCTTCTTGCCAAATCTTTAGAATTATGGGCACCAAATCTTCCTTGAAAACCTGAAAGAATTCATAAGGCAATCCATCATGACCAGGAGATTTCCCAGGCTTCAATTTGCTAATGGATTCTCTGACCTCACCCTCAGAGAGGGGCATGTCAAGGAGGGAGTCCAATCCCTGAGGAACCATTTTTTTCCTACAAAGGGCAATGGCAGCTCTTGCACTCCAGACAGAGTCCCCTCTCTTGGGAGGCAGGGAGAATACATTGGCAAAGAACCTATGGGCAATCTGAAGATTATCCTTCATGCTAGAAGCAAGATTACCATCTTTATTTTTCAACAGGGGGATGAAGTCCCTGGACTTTTTCTTTCTCAACAAATCAAACATATGTTTATTCGGTTTGTCCATTTTTCCTGCCCAAAATTCTCTAGAAGAGGCAAGGGCACCTCTAGCAAGGAGGTAGTCCACTTTCTTGACCTTTTCCTGCAGCTCCAAAGTTTTAGATCTTTTGGTATCCACATCAAGGTTAGAATTCTCTAGAAGATTCATCTCCTGAATAATCATCATCCTCCTCTTGTATCTGATATCTTTGGCTTTAAGTTTATAATACTTAATCAAATTCTGGATATCTTTAACAGTCCTCTCCCAAGCCACAAACGGAGACAAGTCCATAGTAAAATTCACTTTAATAATATCAGAAATTTTCTCCTTCACAACAGGGATTTGAAACAACGAGGAATCCAAGTGGGGCCATCCAGACCTGTAACTAGGGTTATTGAAGTAAAGTTTAATAATCAGAGGCGAGTGATCAGAAAGAGAAAAAGAATGATCAACAGAGAAACAGTAATTCCACAAGTCATGACTCCTGGCAGCATGCATATAAAACCTGTCCAGCCTAGCTGACAATAAACAACTCTGATTCCTGTTATTCCAGGTGTGACCAGAGTTAACAGAAAGATCCACCAAGTTGTGCTTATTCAACAAATTATACCAGCAATGTTTTTCACTACCAGAAATAACATTATCACAATTACCAGATCTGTCTCCATTATTAGTGACCATATTAAAATCACCAGTCAACCAGATGTCCCCATTGATCCTAGAAATTTCTTCCCAGCATCTGGATCTCTGAATAGCTTGATTAGCAGCATAAACACTCACAATAGTGACATTTAGAGGAATTTTACACTTAACAGCAATCCATTGGTTAGTAGGACTGATCATAACCTCCTCAATTAATTGAAACAAACTATTAGCAACACCTATGGCCGCCCCGCCTTTGCCATTGTGCTCAGTATGAACCCAATGGCAGTTATTAGCAATAGTCTTCAAGTTCAACAAGAGAGGGGGTCCACCAAGCTTTAATTCCTGCAGGCAGATAATGTCAGGCACAAAAGAAGCATCTTTGAACCACTTATTTATCATTTTACCTCTGATCGGATCAGAGAGGCCTTTAGTATTAAGGGAAATCAGTTTAAGACAATCCATGAAGAACTAAAAAAAGAATAGAACAAACCAAAAAGACACCAGTCAGAGAACAACAAACTTACTTTTTAAGGTTCTTACCTGGCTTCACAGCAGATACAGAGGACCTTATGGTATCTTTCCTCTTAGAATTATACTTATCTTTACCTTTAGGGCTAGGGGAACTAACATTAGTCATACAAACATCTTCCTTGCTGGTACCTCCAGTGAAATCCTAGTCAGAAGATAACTCATCAAACCTGTTAAGTTGCTCTATAAACATATCTTCACAATTACTGTCTTTAACTTCAAGGGAAACCTTCAGAGGGATGGGGTCCCGCAAAGGCCTGGGAGAAGAACCGGAAACATTGAAACAACCTTTATTATCACCGTCTGGAGTTTTGCTATCTTGTTTAGTTTGCTCCCCCTCAATCTCAATTCCCGAAACATGATAATCAGAAGTGTTAAGATCTTCGAGAACCTGAAAGGGATTGCGAATCTCTTTTACTAGAGTCTCAGCTCTGAAACCAACATTAGGGTTTTTTTTTTCTGTTTGAAAGTAACTTTTTTGAATCCTTGCTCATCTTTGGATTGAACCGAATTAACAGGTACAGAGGAAGAGGGAGACTCTTCTCCACCTCCAGCCATTTTGCTCTGATTTTTAGCTAACAGGGGGCAATCCTTAATTAAATGTCCTTGATTGTAACAATTAAAGTAGGCATTAGGAAGATTTTTATAGACAACCTTTTGAACATGCAGTTTAAGACCCTCTGAATTCTTAATAACAATTTCAGACTTTACCTTTTTAGAGATGTCAGCCTCAATCAACATCTGAGGCTCCCATTTGGGATTGAACTCCTTTTTGGGTTTCTGCCCAAGGATTTTTCCGATTAGAGACCCAAGTTTTTCAAGCCAGGGATAATACTCCACAGGGAAATCAGGGAAATCTACCCAAATGGGAACTTTTGTTGGTTTGTTGGTTCTTGGGTTAAAACCAGGGTACCATTTATAGAATGACAGAGGGGTGTTTCTAATTATCCAGTGACCCTCTGCAATAACTTTCAAAGCATTATTCACATCTTCAAAAAAGAATAGATAAAAGTTATTAGGCAGATACTGAACATGCTTAGCAAAGAGCCCCTTACTTTCCCAGTTAGACCTCATCCAGGTTTTAAGGACATCCTGAGCTGGCCTAGGTCCATGACAGTGAGCAATAACAACTTTATCCTCAAGGTGATTATTCCAGCTAATGAGGGCAGAGCTCTCTATAACCAAAGTACAATCTTCCCTATCCTCCTCTTCTGGGTCAAGTTCTATCGAATGAGACTTATCCTTGTCATAACCTCTTTTCATATTAGGCTCAACTATTTTACTTTTACCTTTGAGATCCGAAAGCACAGTTTGAGGAAGTTGGTTACCTGGTTTGTCCGGATTAGCAAAGACAGAGAAGAAGTCCTGTTGTGGTCTCTGAACCACTTTAGCATAAGATAACGCAGCATTCGTCTGTTGGAACTCCTCCGAGCTGACTCCCATCAGACCATTGGAAACGACCCCTCTCACAGGAGCTAACCAGACATTTTCACCATTCAGACCATCAGAGGCTTTATCACCCTTCTGCGTTGCCACAGAAGGATAGGGCGAGGTAGCGCCTCCATCGAACACCGGATTAAAAATTGACTTCACCATTTCTGTATCTTCAGAACTCGAGCCAGGTAGTCCATTGCGCAAAGCTTCGTACAGGGCCATGTCGGGAGCCAAGGAATCCACCGACCCGAAGTTTGGACAGAGTCCCCCCTCGCACCGAGGGGGAGGAGAAGAACTGGAGAACCTCCCCTCACGTCGAGGGGGAGGAGATGAAAGAGACACGTTCCCAATACCCAAGGGATGAACATGCAGGCCCTAAACCCAAGGGGGGCATTCACTACCCACTCCGCGAGCTCAAAACCCTAGCCTCTTGATAGAATCGTGAAAGCAGTTCTTAAGCGAAGTGTGATCCCACTCCAACGCGACATCTTGTTGGGAAGCGACCTTTGTTTTGCATTTTTGTATTAAAGGGCTGAAGAAAATCACTCTGCATCGAACATCATACATGCGAAGAAACAACCAGTGGCTGAATGGTTTGTTCTTGCGTACTTGCATAAAACACATAGAACAAATCAAGACCTCAACTTAGAGGAAGGCAATACACTGGAAGACGTACTCGGGAGCACGTTGTGGGGTTTAGGGTTTGCATGTTGCTCTGCGCGAAGGCGTTGAGCCTCCTGCCTCTCCTCTCCTCCCCCTCGGTCTGAGGGGGGGGCTTCGCCCTCTCTCCTTTCCTTCGCTGTTCCCGTTCTTTCTCTATGGCTTTGCATGAAGCTCTGCGTGATGGGATGGTTCCTGTTCGGATGGTACTGTTTCCGCCTTGAAGGCTATGTTCAACCCTACCTTCGAAGCTAACAAAGTGTCGCCTCTGGCTTCCGATGCTGGTCCTGTGCGAGGGGAAGCTTCAGAAGGTCTGGTGGGAGGTAACTCGGCTGAACAACAACAGCTGCATGCTCAAACGTCTTATGCCAAGGTGGTTCAGAGACAACAACAAGACTTCTTCTCTGTGTTTGCTAATCAAGACCTGACAGGTATACAACTTCCTCACTCTGTGCTCTCGGATGTCAAAGGCAAAGGTAAATTATTTGAGTATTAAGGACGATTGTACGCTTATAATAGAGAGCTCTGCCCTCAATAGCTGGAACAATCATCTAGAAGATAAAGTTGTTATAGCTCACTGTCATGGCCCTAGGCCTGCTCAGGACTTACTTAAATCTTGGATGAGGGTTAACTGGGAAAGCAAGGGTCTTTATGCTAGACATGTGCAATATCTGCCTAATAATTTTTATCTTTTCTTTTTTGAAGAGGTGAATAATGCTATGAAAGTTATAGCAGAGGGTCACTGGATAATTAGGAACACCCCCCTTTCCTTCTATAAATGGTATCCTGGATTTAACCCTAGGAGCAACAAGCCGACTAAAGTTCCTGTTTGGGTGGAATTTCCTGATTTCCCTGTGGAATATTATCCCTGGCTCGAGAAGCTTGGATCGTTAATTGGAAAAATTCTTAGACAGAAACCTAAAAAAGAGTTTAACCCCAAATGGGAGCCTCAGATGCTGGTAGAGGTTGACATCTCTAAAAATGGTAAATCTGAAATTGTTATTAAGAATTCTGAAGGTTGTAAGCTGCATGTTCAAAAAGTTGTCTATAAAAACCTTCCTAATGCTTGTTTTAATTGTTATAAACAAGGACATTTAATAAAAGATTGCCCCTTGTTAGCTAAAAATCAGAGTAAAATGTCTGGAGCTGGTGAAGAGTCCCCCACTTCCTCAGTTCCCATTAATTCGGCCCACCCCAAAGAAGAGCAAGGGTTCAAAAAAGTTTCTTACAAACAGAGAAAAAAAAACCCTAATGTGGGAATCAGATCGGAACCTCTTGTCAAAGGGATTCTCAATCCCTTTCAGGTTCTTGAAGATCTCAATCACACCGACTTTCATGCATCGGGAACTGAGGATGTTGAGGAGCAAATTCTGCAAGAAAGTAAAACTCCTGGGTACAGGTCTTACAGTGACCCTCAACCAGCGTGTACTGTTAGTCTCCAGGAAAATAAGGTGAACTCTAATCTGCAGGGTTGTGTTGAAGGAAGGCAAAAAGAGGTAACTATTTCTTCCCTCAGGCCCTCTTCGGGCCCCATCCCTGTGACGGTTTCCTCTGAAGAAGTAAACAATAGTAATTGTGATGAAATGTTTATAGAGCAAATTAACAGTTTTGATGAGCTTACTACTGTCCAGGAGTACATTGGTGGCCCCAGCAATCAAGACGTCTGTATGACAAATGTTAGTTCCCCTAGTCCTAAAGGTAAAGATAAATATAATTCCAAGAGGAAAGATATTGTAAGGTCATCTATATCTGCTGTGAAGCCAGGTAAGAACCATAAAAAGTAAGTTTCTCTTCCTCAGTTTGTTTTCTCCATGGATTGTACTAACCTTATTTCTCTTAATGTTAAAGGGCTATCTGACCCGGTCAGAGGTAAGATGATTAACAATTGGATCAAAGATGCTTCTCACTCTCCTGACTTCATCTGCTTGCAGGAGCTTAAGATTGGGGGTTCCCCTCTCATGGCGAATCTGAAAATTGTGTCTAATAACTGTCTTTGGGTGTACACAGGGGCACTCTGGCAAAGGAGGTGCTGCCATTGGCATTGCTAATGGTCTTTGTCACCTTATTGAAGAGGTGCAAAGGAGCCCCACTAATCAGTGGGTTGCAGTTAAGTGCAAAGATCCTCTTAACTATACTGTTGTGTGTGTTTATGCAGCTAATCAGGCTGTGTAGAGAGCCAAATGCTGGGAAGAAATCTTCAGGATCAAAGGTGATATTTTACTGACTGGGGACTTTAACATGGTCACAAATATTGGTGACAGGAATGGTAAAAGTGATAATATCATTTCTGGTGTAGAAAAGCATTGTTGGTATAATTTGATCAATAAACATAATCTAGTGGATCTCTCTGCTAACACTGGTCATACTTGGAATAACTGTAATCGCATTAATTTTTTGTCTGCTAGATTGGACAGATTCTACATGAATACTGGCAGGATTCACTATTTGTGGAATTATTGTTGTTCTATAGATCATTCTCTGCAAATGTCTGATCATTCGCCTTTGATTATAAACTTATTTCATAACAATCCTAACTATAGGGCTGGTTGGACGCATATGGATTCTTCCCTTTTTAAGATTCCTTTAGTGAAGGAAAAAATCTCCAGTTCCCTAAAGCTGCACTTTAATAGTGTCATTTCTCCTTTTGTGGCTTGGGAAAAGGCCGTTAAAGATATTCAAGATTTAATTAAGTACTATAAGTATAAAGCTAAAGATATTAGACAAAAGAGAAGGATGATGATTTTGCAGGAGAAGAATAGAATTGAGTGCTCTAATCTTGATTTGGGAGACAAAAGAGCTAAGATCATTGATCTTCAGGAACAAGTGAAGAAAGTGGATTATCTCCTTGCTAGAGGTGCCCTTGCCACGTCTAGAGAATTCTGGGCTGGCAAAATTGACAAGCCCAATAAGTATATGTTTGATCTGATGAGGAAAAAAAAAGCCAGGGATTTTATCCCTCTTCTCAAGAATAATTCTGGTTGCCTTGCTAAAGATATGAAAGATAATCTGCAGGTGGCTCATAGGTTCTTTGCCAATGTATTCTCTCAGCCTCCCAAGAGAGGGGATTCTGTTTGGAGTGCAAGAGCTACCATTGCCCTTTGGAGGAAAAAGATGGTTCCTCAGGGAATGGACTCCCTCCTTGACATGCCCCTCTCTGAGGGTGAGGTAAGAGAATCCATTAGCAAATTGAAGCCTGGAAAGTCTCCTGGTCATGATGGTTTGCCTTATGAGTTTTTTCAGGAATTCAAGGAAGTTTTGGTTCCCATTATTCTCAAGATCTGGCAAGAAGCCTCTAGAAGGGGATCCCTTTCTCCTTTCATAAACACTGGAGTGATAAAACTAGTTCACAAAAAAGGTCCCAAGGATGATTTAAACAATTGGAGACCCATCTCCTGCCTGACTTCTCTGTACAAAATCTTTGCTGCCATTCTGGCCAGAAGGCTTAGTCCTCTAATGGATACTATTATCCTCCCTGAGCAAAAAGGATTCATTAAAGGCAGATTTATTTTGGATAATATTATCACCATATGGGAAGGTCTTGAATACTGCAATGAGATTAATGTTGACTCCTACTTCTTCAAAATAGACTTTGATAAGGCCTATGACAGGATAGAATGGGACTTCATTCTTCAATCCTTGCATGATATTGGTATTGGTAAAAGGTTTATTAAATATGTCAGTATTCTTTTTGGTAATGCTTTTTCTAAAGTGGCCATTAATGGTTGTCTTTCTAACCCTTTTAGACTTTGCAGATCCATTAGACAAGGTTGCCCCTTGGCTCCCCTCCTTTTTGCTATAGCAAGTGATGCTTTAAGTTGGTTGGTCAAGGATTGCATTAGACAAGGTACCATCTCTGGCTTGGATATTCCCCAGGCTCTCTCCCCCCTGGGTCTGCAGATGTTTGCAGATGACACTAACATGCTTATGAAAGCTGATGATAATTCTGCTAAGCAATTCCTTAATTGTCTTGCGATGTTTTGTCTTGCCAGTGGCTCTGTGATTAATCATAAGAAAACGGGTTTTTTTTGCTTCTAATAATCATATCCCTCCTTGTGTAGAGTTGGCAGGATGCGACATCATTAAGAAAGGGATAATTTTCAGGTTGTTGGGTATTCCCATGGGCTTTGGCATTACTAATGAGCAAAGATGGAATTGGATGCTTGATAAATTTAGAACTAAAATTTATAAGTGGAGTGATGTGCAGCACAATATTTCTCATATATCTTTTATGTTGAAGCATTATATCCTCCCATCCCTGACCTACTTTCTGTCTTGCTGGCAGCCTAATAAAAAGCAGATGGGACAGGCCATCTCCCTGGCTAGAAGCTTCTTGTGGAGTGGTTCTAAAATCCCCAAGGTTGCCTGGAATATTTGTTGTATGAAAAAGTCTGAAGGGGGTCTTGGTCTCATTTGTCCTTCTAGGATGGCTATTCAAATGGCTGCTAAATGGATTTTTAGATCCCTCTCCTCTAATGATTTTTGGGCTTGTCTGATTAAAAGAAATATCAACAGATTCAATGTGAAACATAATAAAAGCTGGAGTAACTGCTCTCTGTGGGATGTTATTACTTCTCCTGTAGATTTTGTGCCAAAAGGCAGCCAGCTTATATGCAATTTTTGGAAAGCCTGGATGTTAGTTAAGTCCAAGTATAAACTTCCTATATGGTTTGCTCATAATTCTTCTTTTTTAGTGCAGGACTCCCTTTGGTTTGGCTGGTTTAACTCTGGTTCCCTGTTGGCCCTCCCTATCAGATGGAATAAATGCAGGAAGAAGGGTTATGGGCACTGGAAGGATTTGTTGAGAGCAGGTGAAGTTTCTGATGATTTTGCTATTATTAATACTCAAGGTCTTTCTTTTCAATGTAAACAGATCCTGTTGAGCAAGAAGGAGTCCCTGCTGGTGAAGATGGAATCCAACATGTGGAGTAAGCAGATTACCCTTCAGGATGTTGCCTGGGATATGTTAAAATCCTTCAAAAGGAATTCCAGAAGTATAAAAGAAATCACTGGAAAGTTGAACAAGAAGTGGGGATTGCAGTGGTCCCACCTGCAGTGGAAGTACAGGTTCCAGTGTTCCTGGGCCTTCCCTCTTTCTAACAAACATTCCTGTCAGAATTGGCTCATTCTCCACCAAGGCATTTGGACTGGCAGTCATGCTAGGAAGTATAAGATTGATGCTGGTCTTTGCAAACTTTGTGGTAAAGAAGAGGATTTGGAACAGCTTTTCATCAAGTGTAAATTTGCTTTTAGATTTTGGATTGGTATCTGGTCTTTTTGCCAAAGTCAGGGTCTCAATATTCCAAGTTGCAAAGACATTCTGTTAGGCGAAGCTAAAGGCATGGACATTCTCATGTGGCAGATCATCAGGAACCACACTATGTGGCATATTTGGAAGAATAGAAATAGTGCCATCTTTAATGACAAGGGAAAGGATCACTTTTTCTCCTGTATGATTGGCATGAGGAAAATTCTCAGCCTCTGTAATTCTTTTTATAATGATGCCCAATCGGATATTAAGATCCCCTTTGTAATATTAAAAAATTACCATTTCAATGTTTGGAAAGCCAAGCTCCTTCGTATGTACTCTAAGCCTAGAGAAGACATGATCACTTTTCTTGGTGATTATATTGACTCCATCCTAGTGTGAGTCACCCTCTTGCTTTCTGTAGGCTCTGTTTTGAGTCTACCATGAGTTGTATTTTTTGACTAGCATCAATTTTATACTTCCTGTTTTTCTCCCAAAAAAAAAACACGTAGAAGCTATTTGTCGTCTTCATTTAATTGGACTATGTGTACGAAATCGGATGAAGACTAATAGTTTGGACTCTAGCAAACTAATAATATGCGTTCTTATTTTGTGAAGTCAACTGCAAATATATTAAAAATTAACAGAAGTATACAGCTTGGAAGAAGAGAAAATGTATCCTTGCACGTGAAGACAATATGGCCGTCAAAAAATCAACAATGGTACTACTGCTCTTGTACTGAATTGTGAGAGATAAAAGGCACATGTTTTTCTCTACACAGATTGTACTTATATGAATTACAAACCACGAGGTTAGAAAGATAATAAAAATAAACTCTATCGAACTTTATTAAAAAAGATATTTAAAATTGAAAAAAGGAAAAAATAGAAAAATCGAAAGAGGCACAAAGGGTATTAATAAACCTCTACTCCTTTAGACGAGAGAACCTTTTTCTTTTGAACAACAACAACAGAAAACTAATTTACTGAAGGACAATCAGTACAAGTAGAAACAAAATCCCAGAGGTACAAATGATTACAAAAGCCAACCCAAGAAGGGGGCAACCAGAAAAATAAAATGACTACCATATTTACAACTTGGAGGTACAAATGATTACAAAAGCCAGGCCAAGAAGGGGACAACCTGAAAAATAAAATGACTACCATTTCAACCTTGGAGGCACAAATGATTACAAAAGCCAGCCCAAGAAGGGGGCAACCAGAAAAATAAAATGTCTACCATTACAACCTTGGAGAATCTGACAATCTAGTATAAAGTGAGCAGCAACTCTCTCCATATATGAGGATTTTTGTCCTTGAAAAGAGAATCACCTCCTCATTAGGAGGAAAGGAATGTTTAATAGCTTTCAAACTTTTGCAGACAATATCCTTCACACGTGTTTGAAGTAGAACCAATAATCTTTCTTGTCACTTATGTACACTTTCTGATCCTTGCTTATCCAAATATATCACTGATCATGAGAATTCCAAAATTGTCGGAGAACCAGGTCCATTCTAAAACACACTCCTGGCAAGCTCTCTAAATAACCCAAGGGGTATGTCTTAAGTTGTTTCCAAATAGCATCCAAGCTACTCCAAAACTTCTAGGCATGACAATAGTTAATAAATAGATGCGAAAGATCGTCCTCCTTGTTATAAAAAATATACTTCCCTTAGTTAATTTCACCTTTCTTAGCCGATGAAACTATCCAAACATTTTTGTGAATAATCATCCATTGCAGGTGATTGTTTGGTACCGTGAGGAAAGGCCCAAATAGAGTTAAACATGTATCTTCATCACCAAGCATTCCACCAAATAAACTATCTTGTTGTTGGGATAGGAAAAAAGTATTTTGATATAACCTATAGAAGCTTTGTACTAGAAATACATGTCACAAGCCACCTCATTCAACTTGATTTCTTTAAGGTTGTTACAATCCAACAACTTCTTATCTATAATACGTTTGTAGTTCATTATGATATGTTTGTAAGTAAAAAAGAGATTTGTCAGTCACATGATAGAGCAATCAGAAAAAAAATCATTGTTTTGATAAAGACTCCCCTAGTTATCAAATCCTTCTTTATTGATTTATGCTCCTTTATGGCAACATTACGATTATTGCAAAGAGAGAACCATGGGATCCACACAGACTGCTACTACAAAAATGTAATTAAAATTAAAGCTGAGATCATAGGATTTGTTCACCTTCATCCAAGATAACCACATCATCCACACTAGAGGACTGATAGAAGCTCTAAATATCTAAGGGGAAGTTATGTTATCCCATATAGAATGGTTCTTCGAAGATCTGTATTCCAAAAAGAAAAAGAGGTTAGATTTCCTCCAAATTAAATAGGCCTTGAAATCATTACAATAAATCCCATAATCTATTTAGAAACCATTTTTTTTTGCCATTTTCATAGGATAGAGGATGCCAAGAACCTCTACTAATTTTTTTTAGGAGGAAGACATTCCCTCAAGAGATGGCATTTGTTAGATGAAAGAGTTTCAAGCACAAAGCTCTAGACTATGCACTTATTGGAGATATACTTATATAGACGAGGAAGAGACAGATATCTAAGCCTTTGTGTCCATAAGAGTTATTATCTTAAAATCTTAGACTCTACCCACCAAGGTGTGGTAGAAGGACATTTTGGACCAAACCGCATGATCAAAGTTATACTATTTGTGGGTCTTTGGTGGCCAACTCTCCACATGAATGCACATACCTATGAGAAGCGGTGTGACATTTGCCAACAAACTCGGTATTTGATATGTAAGGATAAGATGCCACTGAGACCCATTATGGGAGGATGTGCATTCTCCAAGTGGGGAATAGATTTTATTGGTCCTATTAATCCCCAAGTTAAGGGTTCACATGCCTAATACATTACCATGGTTACAGGTTATCTAACCAAATGGGTAGAGGGGAAAGTGACTAAGAAAAACGATGCACAAAATATTGCCAAGTTTCTCTCTAAGAATGTGTTTACAAGATATGGTTTGCCAATAGGATTGGTCAGGGATCATGGTACCCATTTCTTGAATGAGGTCATTGAATACTTGTTACAAGACTTCATGGTCATTCACAAGAAGTTGGCACCACACCACCCACAAGAAAACGGACAAGCCAAAAGCACAAATAAGATCTTATGTATAGTGCTAACAAAGTCGGTGAGTAATAAATATTATGATTGGGACAAATAGTTCCATCATGATGTTTGGGCTTATAGAGTGGCCTATAAAACAGTACTCCAAGCCACACCCTTTCATATGGTGTTTGGTCAAAATGTAGTGTTGCCACTAGATTTTTTGATACCTACTTTAAAAGTGGATCAAGAGCATCAATGGACTGGCCACAAGCTCTTTTCTAGATTTTTTTAGAACGATTAGGAGAAAGTAGATTAAGAGCAGTCGTTCGGATCTACACAACGAAGAAAAGTGAAAAGGCCTACTTTGACGCAGTATCTACTTCCACTTATCTTGTAAACAGGTTGCCATCTAAATCTCTTGATGGAATGACCCCATATGAAGCATGGCTTGGTAGAAGACCTTCACTTGATCATTGCAGGATCTTTGGATGTGTTGCTTATGTGCATATCCCTTCTCAAATAAGAATTAAGCTAGACCCTAAGGTAGAGAAGTGCATCTTCATAGGGTATGACTTGAATCAGAAAGGATGCAGATTCTACAACCCCTCTAGCAAAGGATTCATGGTCAGTAGAGATGTTTTCTTTGATGAGAATGACTCATGGTTTGAAAGTGAATGCAGGAAAATAAAGCTACCTTATGACTTGGAAGAGGACTTTCCAAGCCTCACTAAGGAGAAGCCTACTCAGAATGAAGACATCAACTCAGATGATGAGGACATCATCAATTTAGAAGAGTGCAAGGCATGGAATTCCAAAGGCAAAGTAAAAATGAACAAGTTGGAGGATGTACTTGAATCATCCAACCAAGCAATCATAAGATCACAAAGGGAGAGCAAGAAACCAATCAGATATGGGTATGACACTTCCCTCGTACTAAGAACTCTGTTTATCTTGCAAAAGACTTGTCATTTGAAGAGCTATCATCATATGAACAAGGAGAATGGAAGGAAGCTATGAATGAGGAAATTGAAGCACTCAAGGAGAGTGATACTTGGGAATTAGTACCAAAGAAGGAGTCTATGAAGGTAATTGGTTCTAGATGGATCTATAAGATCAAAATGAATTTTGATGTATCAATAAGCAGGTACAAAGCTAGACTTGTGGCTTAGGGTTTTGGATAAACCCAAGGAGTTGATTATGAAGAAATTTTCTCACCTATGGCAAAAATGCCAACCATCATGGTATTGGTAAGTGTGGCTGCATCAAAGAATTGGAACATGTATCAATTGGATGTAAAAAAATGCATTTCTAAATGGCTGGATTTCAAAGGAGGTGTACATGTCTCAACATCCTGGCTATGAGGATCCAAGCAAGGTAACATATGTGTGTAAATTGAACAAAGCTCTTTATGGATTGAAGCAGGCACCTAGGGCATGGAACCATAGGTTGACTACATACCTTCAGGATCAAGGATTCATCATGAGTAAAGCAGATACCTCTCTATTCAGTAAGAGGAGAAATTCAGAGGTAATATACCTATGTGTATATGTTGATGATATCATAATCACAGGTAATGATGTTAATGGAATCAAACAGATCAAGAATCAGATGATGCAAGAGTTCAAAATTAGTGACCTTGGATCACTAAAATATTTTCTTGGACTTGAGTTAGTCTATACTAACTCTGGCATTTATATTACTCAGAGAAAATATATGCAGGATATATTAAAGAAGTTTCATTTGCAGGATACCAAAGTTGCAAGTACTCCAATGGAGGTAAACCTAAAATTAAGTGCTCATGAAGGTGATGTGCTTGAGAACATTGAAGGTTACCAAATCATAGTGGGAAGCTTGAACTATGCTACATTGACAAGGATAGTGGAGTAAGTGTTGTAAGTCAGTTTCTGCACAAACTTAGGGCACCTCATTTAGAAGCTACTAAAAGGATTTTGAAGTACCTTAAGGGCACTCAAAATCAAGGGTTATATTTTCCTTATACTTCAGACTTGAACATTAAGATATATTTAGATGTAGATTAGAGAGGTTGCAAAGATGATAGAAGAAGTACCTCAGGATACCTATCCTTTGCAGAAGATAAACCTATATCATGGTCTTCAAAAAGCAACCTACTATTGCCTTATCTTCTATAGAGGCAGAGTATAGAGGATTGGCCAATGCTACTCAAGAGGCCATATGGATTAGATTACTATACACAGATTTGGTTTTGCATAATACATCTCCAATGATTTTTGGAGATAATACAAGCTCATTACATCTTGCAACAAATCCTATTTATCATGGTAGGATCAAGCATATAGAGGTCCACTATCATTATGTGAGAGAGAAGCTATTGAGCAAGGAAATTCAATTGGCTTATGTGTCTACTAATATGCAATGTGTAGACTTATTGACTAAAGCATTAGATGGTAGGAAACTTTGCAGGTTTAAGTCTATGATTGGATTGCAGGACATTCAAGAAAATTGAAGGAGAAGGCTAAGCCAAAATGTTTGGCTTGAGGGGGAGTTGTTGGTGCAAAGTTCAAGCCTACACATTTGGCTAGAAGTTCATGAATAATTGAAGCTCCATGGAAACCATTCCTAGGAAGATCTTTTATCTTTACCATTTGTAAAAGTCATTTTGACTTGAAAGAATCATTGTAACCACCACTAAACTCATGGAGTTTATTAGTTGAAAAGTCAAGACTTCAATTGAAGGAATATCTCCTAGATTGGAGGACTACTTTTAGTGAGAGCCAATGAACAATTCAAATTCAAATTTGAAACGAATCAACTATAAAAGATGTAAAAAGCTCGCATGCATGTATCTCTTTTCCCAAGCTCTCCATTGCCACATTGTAAGAGAGTGAGGTCTACATTGTGACCTACACTACTCACCATCATTAGGCATTGATTATCAAGCCTATGATCTTGTACAACATTGTTCTTTAATACAATAGATCTACATTACTCATCTATGGTCTCTCTGTTATATTCATTCATAACAGTCAACTTGTACTGCTCATATCTCAGTCATTTCTCCACCATTTTCAATGTTCTATAGCTTGTTGGATACTGGTCAAACTGTGTAGAGGTCCTAAAAAATCGGGGGTAATGATTTAATTGCTAAGTTGATTGCTCTCTGTATAGTGCATCTTACTAAGCTAATTAGATACCTCTTAAAGGAATTTTACTAATTTCTACTGTACTCGAAGCACTTAGCATAACAAGTAGCAAGTGTGTGGACAAAAATAGAAGGTTTTCATTAATCCTTCAACTTGGAAATAGTCTGTTAATTTGGTTCAATTATTTCTCACATCCTTTCCAAAGTACATAGGCACTTATTTAGTTTCATTGGAAAGCTAAGAGGACCTACAACTCAACTATGAAGCAAGAAGGGGCTGGTACAAAGCAGGATTTGGCAGTACATACTCATTTCGGAGAGTTTCCATCCATCTTTCCCAACAAGCGCTACCACGTGAGGGGGGACATTGACCATGTTATTCAGGTAGCTACTAATATTAAACCTATTTGTAAGCCACCTTATAGGCTTAGTGTTTCTCAACATGAGAAGGTTGAGAAGCAATTATAGGACTATTTAGATAATGGCTTCATTAGACCTATTAACTCACCTTTGGCATCACCAATGCTTCTGGTTAAGAAGAAGAATGGATCTATGAGATTATGTATAGATTATAGAGCACTAAAAAAGGTAACTATCAAAAATAGATTTCCAATGCCTAGATTGGAAGACCTATTTGATCAATCACATCAAGCTAGGTATTTTATCAAGCTTGATCTTAGATCACGGTATCATCAGATTAGGATTGGGGTAGAAGATGTCCCTAAAACTGCAGTCAGAACTTGATATTGGAACTTTGAGTTTTTGGTGATGCCTTTTGGTCTCACTAATGCTCTTGCCAGTTTCATGAAGCTCATGAATAGTGTGGTATGGCCTTATCTAGGTTAGTTTGTAGTAGACTTCCTAGCTGATATTTTGATCTATAGTGGATGAGAATAGGAGCACTTGGAGTACTTAAGAAACGTATTCTAAGTGCTAAGGGAAAATTCACTCTTTGCCAAGGAGTCAAAGTGTGAATTTTTCAAAAGAGAGGTTGGATACCTTGTGCATATAGTCTCTCAAAATGGAATCCAGATGGATCCTGAAAAAGTAAGGGCTATTATGGAATGGCCACATCCTAGGAACCTAGAAGAGCTGCAAATCGTCCTAGGTTTATCAAGCTTCTATCAAAGATTCATTAAAAATTATGCCAAAATTTTTGTCCCAACGACCCAAAAACTTAAAGGGAAAGGGAAAGCCTTTCATTGGGGAGACAAACAGAAGCAAAGTATGGAGAAATTGAAAATAGCAATTGCTACAGCTCCACTTTTACATATAGTAGATCCCAATAAACCCTTTGTGGTTGATACTGTTGCAAGTGATTTTGCTATAGGAGTCATTTTAGTTCAAGATGGTTGACGAGTAGCTTTTGAGAGTAAGAAACTAGAACCGGCTCAGAAGAATTACTCTGTCTATGAGAAGGAGTTGTATGCAATTGTACATGCTTTGAAGAAGTTTCATCATTATCTATATGGTTCAAAAGTCACGATAGTGTTTGATCAAGAGAGCATTAAGTGGCTCTCTAATCAAACAAACCTTAAAGGGCGTAAGACCTGATGGGTAGAGACCCTTCAAGGGCTTGATTATGAGCTTAGGTATATGAAGGAAAACTTTAATGTAGTGGCTGATTCACTTAGCCGCATGCCTATGATCAATGGAATGAGTGTCACTCAGATCACTAGTGAGCTACTTGAGTCAATTAGAGGGAAATGTAGGCTTGATCGTGCATATTCCAAGATTTGTGAAGCCATAGAGAATGGGGATCATCCTATAGGGGTTTCCAGTGATGATGGAGTATTGATTGTTAAAAATAAAGAAGTAAGCTCGTATATATTTTTGCAAAAAGGATTTTCTTCAAGTAGAAGGAAAATACAAAAATGAAAAATAGAAGCATTTACTTCAGCAAGTAGTGGAGGCCAAAAGAGAATCATTCAAAAGAGAATCAAATCCAAAAAAAACTAAACTGTAAGAGGAGTGGCTGTCCAAAGTAGTGGAGAAATGATGGAGAAGAGCTCTCAAACTCATCATGAGAGTTTTTGGTCACTTGGCTATAAAAGAGGCAAGGGAGGAAGAAGCAATGTTCAAAAGGAAATGAAAGGAGGTCTTCAAGAGCAAGGTATCCAATTGAAAGGCTGAGCTATGATAGTTTTATTACAAAGCATTTTGCATATATGACGCAGGTGGTCAAAGACAAAGAACCGGATGCATATGAAGAAGCATGTACGCAGAAAGAATGGCAAGAAGCTATGCAAGAAGAGATAAAAGCTCTCAAGGACAATCACACATGGGAGCTAGTTCCAAAGGCTGAAGGTATGAAGCTTGTTCCAAATATATGGGTGTTTAAAATAAAGAGAAATGCTGATGGCTCTCTAGCTACGCATAAAGCTAGACTAGTAGCAAAAGGATTCAAGCAAACTCATGGCATCGACTATGAAGAGACTTTCAGCCCGGTTGCAAAGATGGGAACAATTAGAACCTTGATTGGAGTGAGTGCAGCAAGGAGATGGCCATTGTACCAACTTGATATAAAAAAATGCTTTTCTCAATCGTGAACTTCAAGAAGAGGTATACATGAGTCAACCGATTGGATTTGAAGACAAAAAGCATCCAAATTTTGTTTATAGATTGAAGAAAGCTTTGTATGGGCTGAAGCAAGCACCACGTGCTTGGAATCAAAGATTGGTCGAGTACATTACAAGGTGTGGGTATAGTCCAAGAAATGTAGATCCCTCTCTCTACATGAAGAAAGAAGAAGGCAAGCAGGTATATATTTGCATAGATGTTGATGATCTCATCATAACAGGAAGTAATGTTACAGGAATACAAGAGATAAAAAGAAAACTCGGTAAGGAGTTTTAAATTTCAGATCTTGGTGAGCTAAAATACTTTTTAGGCATTGAGATAGTCTATGGGAAAGATGGCATTTACTTGATGCAAAGAAAGTACCTGTTGGATGTTCTTTTCAGATTTGGAATGAGTGAATGCAAACCACTCACTCAACCTATGGACACAAATGTGAAGCTATGCTCAAATGATGGAGAGAAGTTACATGATGTAACTACATACAGGAGTATTATAGGTTCATTGATCTATGCTATGATCACAAGACCAGATTTGTGTTATATTGTTGGAGTTCTTTCTCAATTTATGCAAGCTCCAACAAGTGAACATTTAAATTCAGCCAAATGAGTGCTAAGATATGTGAAGCACACTATCAATCATGCATTGTTTTATAGATATGATGAAGAATTGCAGGTAAGGGCTTCAGTGATGCTGATTGGGTTGGTTCGAAGGAAGATAGAAGATCCACTTCAGGTTATGTGTTCATGATAGGTAGCAAACCTATCACATGGAGCTCAAAGAAGCAACCTACTGTTGCACTATCATCTACAGAAGCTGAATATAGAGGTTTAGCCTTTGCAACTTGTGAAGCTATGTGGATTAAGAAGCTCTTGGATGATCTTGATGTGTAGGTGGAGACCATTCCAATTTATGGTGACAACATGTCAAGCATTCACTTGACAAAGAATCCAATGTTTCATGCACGAAGCAAGCACATAGAAGTGCATTATCATTATGTTCGAGAAAAAGTTTTGAGCAAGGATATGGATATAAAGTTCATTGGAACTAATGACCAGGTTGCAGACATGCTTACAAAGTCCCTAGATGCTTCTAAGCTAAAGAGGTTCAAGGACGACATCAACTTGCAGGATATGGCTGAAGGTGCAAGCTCACATGTGAGCTTGAGGGGGAGTGTTAAAAATAAAGAAGTAAGCTCGTATATATTTTTGCGAAAAGGATTTTCTTCAAGTAGAAGGAAAATACAAAAATGAAAACTCGAAGCATTTACTTCGGCAAGTAGTGGAGGCCAAAAGAGAATCATTCAATAGAGAATCAAATCCAAAAAACCTGAGCTGTAAGAGGAGTGGTTGTCCAAAGTAGTGGAGAAATGATGGAGAAGAGCTCTCAAACTCATCATGAGAGTTTTTGGTCACTTGGCTATAAAAGAGGCAAGGGAGGAGACTCAAGAATAGAGGAAGAAGGCGTGGAAGTCCCCTTGTAGCTAGTTCATTTCGTTTCAGTCATTTCGTTCAGTTCACTCTCATAGAGTATGTCCAGCCGCACACCCATTTTTGGGTAGTCTACTTGTGAGAGTCATATCTCTCAATATATGTATCCAATTTTAGTGTTTGAACATTCATTGGAAAGAACTAAAACATGTATATATGTATGCATGTGTATATATATGTGAATATAGATAGGTATATAAGTATGTGTGTTACAGTGTATTGTATATATATTCACTCTATTTAAAATGATTAAATTTAAACCTATTTTTACATATTTAATCATATATATTTCATTTATTTATTTAAAATACTAGTTCTTATCATATTTTATTATCTATATAATTATCCTACCTTATATATATATTTATTTATATATTCAGATTTTTTCCTTACTTAATTATATTTAATTATATATATTTGATTAAATAATTTAAAACACTAGTTCTTTTTATATTTATTTATGTATATAATTATCTTATTTTATATATATATTTATTTATATATTCAGATTTTTTTTCTTATGTAATCCTATTTTTATATATTTAATTTTATATATTTAATTATAAATATTTAATTAAATTATTTAAAACACTAGTTCTTTTTATATCTATTTATGTATATAATTATCTTATTTTATATATATATTTATTTATATATTCAGATTTTTTTTCCTTATGTAATCCTATTTTTATATATTTAATTTTATATATTTAATTAGATTATTTAAAACACTAGTTCTTTTTATATTTATTTATGTATATAATTATCTTATTTTTATATATATATTTATTTATATATTCAAATTTTTTTCCTTAGGTAATCCTATTTTTATATATTTAATTAAAAATATTTAATTAAATTATTTAAAACACTAGTTCTTTCTATATTTATTTATGTATATAATTATCTTATTTTATATATATATTTATTTATATATTCAGATTTTTTTCCTTACCTAATCCTATTTTTATATATTTAATTATATATATTTAATTAAAACCCTAATCTTAAAATTTTAGATCTGAAATACTAAACCCTAAAACCCTAATCTTAAATATCTAGAGCTAAAATATGTATATCTGTATACATGTGTATATACATGTATATATGTATTATATGTGCATGTGTATGTGTGCATATATGTTATGTAGGTGTTAAAACCCTAAAACCCTAATCTTAAAGATTTAAATCTAAAATATGTATATTTTTGTATGCATGTGTATCTACATGTATGTATGTATTATATGTATATGTGTGTTTGTGTATATATGTTATCTACGTATTAAAACCTTAAAACCCTAATCAGAAAGACTTAGACTTAAATCTGAAATACTAAACCCTAAAACCCTAATCTTAAATATCTAGACCTAAAATACGTATATTTCTGTATACATTTGTATATGCATGTATATATGTATTATATGTGCATGTGTATGTGTGCATATATGTTATGTAGGTGTTAAAACCCTAAAACCCTAATCTTAAAGATTTAAATCTAAAATATGTATATTTTTGTATGCATGTGTATCTACATGTATGTATGTATTATATGTATATGTGTGTTTGTGTATATATGTTATCTATGTATTAAAACCCTAATCAGAAAGACTTAGACTTAAATCTGAAATACTAAACCCTAAAACCCTAATCTTAAATATCTAGAGCTAAAATATGTATATTTCTATATACATGTGTATATACATGTATATATGTATTATATGTGCATGTGTATGTATGCATGTATGTATGCATGTGTGTATATATGTGTGTGTATGTATGCATGTGTACATGTGTGTGTGTGTATGTATGCATGTGTATACATGTGTGTGTATGTGTATGTATGTGTATGTAGGCATGCATGTGTGTGCATGTGTGTGTACGTGTGTGTATGTATGCATGCATGTATGTGTATGTGTGTGTATGTGTGTGTATGTGTATGCATGTGTATACATGTGTGTGTATGCATACATGCATGTGTGTGTATGTATACATGCATGTGTGTATATGTGTGTATGTATGCATGTGTCTATATATGTGTGTATGCATGCATGTGTGTATATGTGTGTTTATGTATGCATGCATGTGTGTATATGTGTGTATATATGCGTGTGTGTATGTATGTGTGTCTATGTGTGTGTATATGTGTAAGTATGCATATGTGTATATATGTGTGTGTATGTATGTGTGTATGCATGTGTGTGTATGTATGCATGTGTGTAAATTCATGTGTGTGTGTATGCATGCATGTGTGTATATGTGTGTGTGTATGTAGGCATGCATGTGTGTATAGGTGTGTGTATGTAAGCATGCATGTGTGTACATGTATGTGTGTATGTATGCATATGTGTACATGTATGTGTGTATGTATGCATGTGTAAATGTGTAAATGTGTGTGTATGTATGCTCTATTTTCCTATCTCTATCTTCCTTTCTCTTCTCTCTATCTTCCTTTCACTTCTCTCTCTCTTTCTTTCTCTCTCTCTCTCTCTCTCTCTTTCTTTCTCTCTCTCTCTTTCTCTCTCTATCAATAGAGAATAAAAGAATCACTTACAAGTATGTCCCTCTTTTGAATCGTTGTCGTCAAAGCGAATGGTGCTGACAAAACAACAGTGTAACTAGACAACTTAGATGTGTATGCAGGCAAACTTGTTTTTGAGGTTTGAAGTCATAAGCAGAAGTGCAACTTCTTAGCTTCTATACGTTTGTTGTTCTCGAGATAACCAAGGTCATGCAAATCCATTCAAATTCTTCTTCAATTTCAATAAAAGAAGTAGAATGTGTCTAATGCTCATTTCACTTTATGATTTTCTTTGCCTTAATGTTTTGAAGTCCATCCTCTATAGGCCAATAATGAGGTTGTAATTGCTAAATGGTGACCTTCTCCTAGCTAGTGTACCCCATACAATAGTGAACAAGATTATGAATAGTTCCATTGGGAAAGCATTAGAAAGCTCAAGAGGTTAATAGTGCAATCAGATATAATAGGAATCACATTTTGTACTTTTGCAAGTATGGTTGAGGAACACAAAGATCACAAACAACACTTATAACTGAGCATGAGCAAATTTAAATGCACAAAACCAATGTGTTAAAACTCAACTCATATACATACACACAAAAGTAGACAGATGCTTCACCTTCTCTTTTGTAGAATACTAATGGATCAACTTTGCTTTCTTTTTATCCAAACTGATCGCTTAGTCTACACGCTATTGAATCCATGCCCTTGGGACTTACTTGAGATAATTGAGTGCCTTTTTGAACCTCGAAACGTAATCTCCTCTGATTTTATCTTCAATCCCTAATTTCTTGTCCATCCATACTACCTCTTCTAGTCACCTCCATTTACAAAATCATTCTTCACATCAAGTTGATACATCTTCTAATACTTGGTAGCTGCAATTTCAATGCTTATTGTGATGGTAGTCATCTTGGCCATAGAGTTAAAGGTCTCTTCATATTCCACTCCATATATTTGAGACTATTCTATGAGTAAGTTGACTATGTTCAACATAATTACCATGCTAGACCTAGGTTCTATTTTAATTAGAATGAGAATTCTAATTAACAAAAAGGACCATTCTTATTAGTATATATAATATGAAAATTATCATAGTAAATGAATTGAATAGCATAATGACTATGCTAATTATCATACAAAATGTACTAGTTAAAAAACTAATGTGTTATCAACATACTGATATGCTAATTAGCATAATGAATGTGCTATTTAGTATATGAATACAAAAATTAGTAAAAAAATGTGATCATTATCATAATTATATGCTAATTGGCATAATGAATGTGTTAATTAGCATATGATTTTGCTAATTGGAAAAATACTATGCTAAATAGTATAAATAACATAATGATTTTTCTTATAAGAATATTGGCAATGCTCACGAGCATATTGATTTGTGCTTATTAGCATAAGTACTATGCTATTTAGCATTTATATTGTGTAGATCAGCGTATTGACTATGGTGATCAACATATTATCCTGCTACTTAGCATACTAAATGTGCTAATTATCATGAAGACTATGGTTATTAGCATACAAATTGTAAAAAATAACATAAATTTTGCTGCAATTAGCAATCCTAAGTCCTTGGTTAATCTTTCAAGACTACACATCATTTTATCTCTTCACAAGAAGGAACTTCATGTGAACCTATGCTAGTCATTTTGGGCATAGTTACTTTAGATAAATGTAAAAGCAAGGAGAATAAGGAATCATGTGAAGTTAGGGAGCTGAATCAATGACTCATGTGGTATGAAGAATCAGTTCAAATCATCTCTAAACTATAGGATCACTTTTAGGTGAAGGAGAATTCAAACTCAAAAGTCAAAATATGAGTATAAATAGACATGCTTTTGATCATGGGATAAGTGAGCCATTGTGAGAGGCATTGAGATGCTTCAATGAGCATACATTGTGCTCATCTCATGTATGAGTAGTACAATACACTTCCCTTGTATTATATGTTCATTAGCATATACATTGTGATACATTACTTCAAATTCATCTCTGTCTACTTTTCTCTGTAGCATCTTCATCATTTTAGTGATCTTGTGGAATCAATTTTTATGCATGTACTCAATCATTTGCTGTAATTTTGCGTGGATTACTTAGATTAAAGTATCTATTACTTGCATTTAAAATTTCATCACATTTGGTTCAGAGGGTCTAGAGACACGAACCATTGATTGTGAAATGTAAGAATGAGCCCCCAAGTTTTTAGAATCATCTCTCAGTGTATGGTGTGGCTAAATTGATGAAATAACTTGCTTTAGTTACTACATACTCCTGTTAGATGTGTGTAAAATCTCTCTGGTCAATTCATACCACGATGTGATCTTTGAGTAATTTACTGAGCACTTCTATTCCCAAAACAGAAGGTTTCTTTACATTTCTAGTACATGCAAAAGATTCTATTAAGCATCCCTGGAGCTAACTTGGCAGGTGTAGAGTGAGTTTTGTGCAACACTAGCTCATCTCTAGAACCTACCTATCCAACAATAACAAATCAACATGGGAGATGGATTTCCTTCATCCATAGACAAATTGGATCGAGGTAACTACTTGACTTGGTCATTTAGAATGGAAGCTTATCTTCAAGGGAGAAACCTCTATGTTTACATATTTGGAGATGTGATGATGCCAATCCTCAGAAGGAAAGGACAACCAACTCACGAAGAACAAGAGAGGTTAACCACATGGTGCTCAAAGGATGCTCTAGCCACATTATATATTCTTAGCCCAATCTTTGATTTTTTACTTCCACACATCATGAATTGCAAAGTTTCACGAGAGACTTGGAATGCTCTTGAAGCATTCCTCTCATCAAGTACCAAGGCAAGAAAGAATCAACTATGGATGGAGTTCACCATACTCAAAAAGATGGCCAAGCAAAGTGTGACTAATTTTGTCACCAAAATAAAGGACCAAGCAGATCAACTTGGAAGCATTGGAGAGATCATTGATGAAGATTATAGAGGCAAGCAACCAATGGAATAAAGGCAGATGATGAATGGGAAGCCTTCACCATAGACATGGACCTCGACATGGACATGCAAATTCCTGATTTCAACACCCTCATGGGACGATTGTTCACACATGAGGCAAATCTTATGAATAATGGAGATAAGCCAAAAGGTAATAAGTCCTCTTCCCTATATAGAGATAAGAACAAGAATAAATATAGCAACGGAAAAGTGTGATGATGAAGGTAGTACCTCTCGAGAAAAATTTATAGGAAGAGGTAGAGCCTCAAGAGGAAGAGGCAGAGGAGGAAGAAAAGGTAGGGGGAGAACACAAGGCTTTGTTCCATGTGCCATATGTGGCTTAACTAATTAGATTACTCATAATTGTTTCAGGAATCCCAAAAATCAAAGAGGAAGAGGTTACAATAAAGAAGGCCATGGAAGCTCAAGAGGTAGATTCAACAACAACAATGGTTACAACAATAACTCATACAACAACAATAATGATCAAGGAGGATATAGAGGAACGAGAGACTACAAAAATTATGTAAATGATCAAACTCAAGAGTATTCTTTACTTCTAATGAACATGGCCATGAAGCAAGGTAAAGCAGATGAACATGTATTCTATATAGACTCAGGTTGTTCAAATCATGTAGCAGAGAATGTAGCTCTACTCTCAAACTTGGAGGATCCAAGGAACATGCATGAAGTCCAAATAGGAGATGAAACAAGGCATCCAGTGGAGAACATAGGAAATGTGAAGACTTCAGATGGTAACATGAACCTATTGAGCAAGGTATTGTATGTGCCAACTATCACAAAAAATCTCATCAATGTAGATCACATTGCTGAGAAATGATTTTAGGTGAGATTCACAAAGAATGGAGCATTTTTAGAGGATCCATAATAGGGATTCAAGAGGATAGCAAGAGGAGAAAAGTCAGGTACACTATTTACATTTGAACTCCAAGATACTAGGAACATTGCACCATACAATTATGGTAGACAAACCTTATCAAAATTGCAAATTTCGCACAAGGGGTTAGCTCATATAGGTGAAAGGGCTCTGAAGCAAATCAAAAGGGATCAAAGTGTGCTTGTTATACAAAATATATCCAAACAAACACCTGATTTACAAATGCAATGCTTGCCAATTTGGAAACTCTCACAGACAGCCATTCACAGATAAGGGATACATTCATGGAGACCTATTGGAACTAGTCCATAATGATGTATGGGGTCTAAGCAAGGAGCGTTCAATCTTTGGATCCTCGTATTATGTGTCATTCACTGATGATTGTTGCACATGAACAATACTATATTTTATGAAGCATAAAGATGAAGTGCTCTCTTGTTTCAAGAGATATCTAGCACTTATAGAAAATCAATCAGGTAAGACTTTGAAGAGGCGAAGGTCATATGGAGGGGGATAATATTTCTCCCATAACTTTGATTCTTATCTCCAAGAGAGAGGAATCAAAAGCAAAATTACAACCAGGTATACCCCAAAGCAAAATGGAGTGACACAGAGAAGAAAAAGAACCATAGTAGAGGCTGCAAGGACAATGCTAAATGAGAAGGAGTTGTCCAATTACCTATGGATAGAGGTTGTATCCACAACCACCTATATGATCAATAGACTCCCATCAAAAGCATTGGATGGGATGACACCTTATGAAGCATGGAATGGAAGAAGACCTAGCCTTGATCATTGCAAGATCTTTGGGTGCAAAGCATATATGCACATACCTTTACAAATGAGAGACAAATTAGATCCGAAGGTAGAGAAATGCATATTCATTGGCTATGAACTAAATCAAAAAGGTTATAGCCTATATAGTCCAAGCAAGAAAGGTTTCATTGCAAGTAGAGATGTTGTTTTTGATGAAAAAAAAGATTGGTTTGATAATGATTGTAGGAAAATCAAACTTCCCTATGACCTAGAGGAAGACCTTCCAACATTCTCAAATGAAAATTAGCATACACATGAAGAATCAAGTGACTCTGAAGAAGATTAGAAGAATCCAAGAAGGGAAATCAACTCTTAAAACTCCAAAGGCAAAGCCAAAGTGTGGGAGATGAGAGATGTTGGTAGAATCATCTCAACAAATCATAAGAATGTCTACTATAGAGAAAAGGAAGATTAGGTGTTGTTATGAAACTTCGTTGGTCATTAATAATTCGATTTACATAGCACAAGATATAAACTCAAAAGTAACATGTAGATATGAAGAAGCCAAGAAGAAGTAGAATGGAGAGATGCCATGGAAGAAGAGATAGAAGCTCTACGAGAAAAGCAAACTTGGGAATTGTTTCCCACGATACCATCTATGAAGGTCATTGGCTCAAGATGGATTTACATGGTAAAGACGAATTTTGATGGATCAATTAACAGATATAAAGCAAGGCTTGTAGCCAAAGGGTTTGCACAAACCCAAGGCATTGACTATGAAGATTCATTCTCACCTATGGCAAAAATGCGCACAATCAGAGTACTCATGAGTGTTGCATTTTCCAAAAAGTGGAAGATATATCAAATGGATGTTAAAAATTCTTGTCTAAATGGTTGGATTTTAGAGGAGGAATACATGGCTCAACCTCTTGGATTTGAAGATCAATCATATCGAGAATATGTATGTACGTTAATGAAAGCCTTGTATGGCTTGAAGTAAGCTTCTAGAGCTTGGAATCATAGACTTGTCACTTACTTGTTGGATAAAGGTTTTATGGTAAGCAAGGCAGATCCTTCCCTAAGGTAGATCCTTCCCTCTTCATTTAGAGGAACCACTTAGAGATCATATGCCTTTCTGTATATGTAGATGAGATAATCATTACAGGTAATGATGGAGATGGAATCAAGAGGATCAAAGACTTTAGATGAAAGAAGAGTTCAAGATTAGTGATCTTGGACTTCTCACATACTTCTTTGGTTTGGAATTAGTATATATAGAGAAAAGTATGTTCCTAACTTAGAGAAAGTACATTGGAGATATGCTTACCAAATTCAAGATGGAAAATACAAAGGTTGCAAGTACACCCATGGATGTAAATTTGGAGCTAAGTTCTCATGAAAGAGAGTTAATTGAAGATGTTAATCGCTATCACAGCCTAGTTGAAAGCTTGAATTATGGTACTCTAACTAGAGTAGATATTTGCTATGGAGTTAGTGGGCTGAGTCAAATCATGCACACTCCAAGGAAGCTTCACATGGAAGCAGCCAAGAGAATATTGAAGTATTTGAAGGGTACAATCAATGAAGTTTTGTACTGTCCATATACATCTTATATAGATATCAATCTCTCTTCTGATGTAGATTGGGTAGGTTCAAAAGATGATAGGAGAAGCACTTTAGGCTATCTTACTTCTACACGTACCAATTTGATTTCATGGTCTTCCAAGTAGCAACCTACAATTGCTCTTTCCTCAATGAAATTTTACTGTAGAGGGCTTGCAAATGCTACTCCAAGAAGCTATGTGGATTAGGACCTTATATTCAAATTTAGGTTTGAATACTTCCACTCCACACATCTTTGGAGACAACATCAATTCATTACATCTTGCTACTAAACCTATCTATCATTCCATAACCAAGCATATAGAAGTTCATTATCATTATGTCAGGGAAACGATCAGGAGTAAGGAGATACAACTCTCATATGGAACCACACATCAACAATGTCTAGATATGATGACAAAAGCATTGGATGGTAGGAAATTAAATAGGTTCAAATCCATGATTCTACTATAGGAAATCATGAAGGATTGAAGAATCAAGCATCTTAGGCTTGAGGGGGGCTTGTTGTACTATCCACATACATCTCATATAGATATCAAGCTCTTTTCTTATGTAGATTGGGTAGGTTCAAAAGATGATAGGAGAAGCACTTCATGTTATCTTAATTTTGCATGTACCAAATTAATTTCATGGTCTTCCAAGAAGCAATATCAGCTCATTACATCTTCTTGCTAACCCTATCTATCATGCCACTATTCCCAAAATAGAAGGTTTCTTTACATTTCTAGTACATGCAAGCTATTTGTTTTGATGCAAAATTTGTGCATGATCCTCCAAGACACTTAGTGGTTCGAAATGCATTATTGCGAATTCAAAGGATTCTATTAAGCAACCGTGGAGTCAACTTGGCAGGTGTAGAGTAGGTTTTGTGCAACACTAACTCATCTTTGGAACGTACCTATCCATCTCCTCACAATATAAACTATGATATAATGACTCTGCTAATAAGCATAAGAACCCTCTAGTTAGCATAACCACTAAGCTGATCAACATCTTGATTGTGCTGCATAGCATATTCATCGTGTTTATAGGCATATTCTATAAACTGCCTAGCGCATTGGGTATACTATTTAGTATATAAGCTCTACCACCTAGCATAGTGACTATGGTAAACAACCTACTCATTATGCTGGTTAGTTTGTTCAGTATGCTCGTAATCATATTTGCTAATGTATCTACCATACTCACTCTACTATCTATTTGAATCCCTCATTGGATGTGAATAGGAATATTTACAAGAGGAACATGAATTGAACCATACATACTTAGCATTTTTCGGACAATGCGAATTATTTAGTATGGATCTAATATCGTGTTATATTGCAAAACCCTCCATGTGGATATTAAGAATCTACCTATTCTACTTTTAGGTTCAAGTGGAGAGTTTAGAATGTATAATGCATATCTTTGGACAAGGATTACACCTAATTTTAAAGGCGGAGAAGTGCATGAAAGAAAATGTTGAGAGTTCCATGCTCCACCCTTTTGTGCAAGCCAATGATCTTTCCCATGCAAGCTCATTTATCCCAAATGCAATGTACTTTGCCCTCTACTCCATATAAGGAAGGCCTTACTTCACAGCGCACAAGTCATTCACCCAATCCCCTTGCAAGAGTGCTCACACTCTTTTCCTGGAGTCATGCTCATAGAGCATCTTATGAAAGTTGTTTCTATCTTATTTAATACATCATGTTTTGTTATCTTTTGTTCCTTCCTCCATAGCTTGTTAGTTGTCTATATGCGAGTGTAGTAGGAGTAGTCCTTTGTCATTTCAACATGGTACCAGAGCATAGGTTATAAGTTGTTTTATGTATTTTTTCCTTCACATATTATCATTTTCATTTTCATTCCCTCCTTTCCGACCCTTCTTGTTAGCTTTGATCCTTGTTTCATTAGATCATCATCAATTCTTTTGAGTTATTCTCATTCTCCATAGTATATGGTGCTTTTAAATACCAATAGAAATAATTGTGGTCGTGCGTGAACACTTTTTTTTTTGCAATAAAAAGTGCTCGTTAGAACTTGAGAAGCAGAGTTGAGTTTCAAAATGGGAAGAATAGGAAAGGTAAAAGACACGTTCAGCAATGCCATAACTTCAAACACCGTTCAACTGTTGTTGTGGGTACCAAATGAAGTGGGGACTGGCAGAGCTTAGAGCCATCGATGACACATCGGAGAGGACTTTACTGCAAATTATGGTTATTCGGAGGCACCTCGTCCCCCCCCCCCCCAAATCTGTGTCTACTCATCTGTCTCCAGCCGTCTATCAGCTCTTCTTACAAGAGAATCCATGGCAACTTGCGTTCATACCCTATTTCATGGCAACCTTGTACTACCCTCGCGGGCCGCCCCTCTAAGACCTGTATGAAATGGCAAAGGGTGGAGCTATAGCTAAGATTACTATCAATCTGCCCACAGAAGGAATGCTCTAGCGCGTATTCTCTAATGCTAGGGATGATTCAAACATCAGTGTTGTCATCCTTTCAGGCCCGGGTATGGAAGCCTTTTGCGATGGTGAAGATCAAGCTGAGAGAGGAAATACGGGATATTGTGTTGTCATCCTTTCAGTCCCGGGTATGGAAGCCTTTTGCAATGGTGAAGACCAAGCTGAGAGAAGAAAATATGGGATATTGTGTAGGAGGTGCGCATGACCTCCATATACATAATAAGGAAGTGAAGGGGAGGCAATTCGTAACTCCACTTCAATTCAGTATAAGAGATCGCTTGGCATATGCAGACCTTTATGAAGATGAGGAAGAGGAAGCTCTCGATTTGCTTGTGGAGCTCTTTCAGAAGCAGTCTTGGTTGGCGCAAGGAACAACTATATATCTCCATTGGCCTTCTGCAGCCTGCCTACAAGTGAGTCTGGGGAACGAAAGTGACACGAGTATGCCTTGTGTGCAATTTTTTTTGTTGGGAGAGCAAACACAATGTACTGTGCTATTGCATCAATAAAAGCCTTCATGTCGTCCAGCGAGCGTGGCTTAGTGGTTCACGCTCTGAACTCTGTAGGGGAAGTCCCGGGTTTGAATCTGGCTGGCTGGAAGTATATATTGGAATCCCCAAGTTGATGCGTGCCTCTACCTTACCACATTGGATGTGTTAATTATTTCCAATTCATTGTAACTTCAAAAAAAACAAATCCTTCACTGTGGGCCTAACATGCGAGAATTCAAACTAGCATAGCTTGAGTTCATGAATAACCTACACAGTGATTAACGCTGTCTGCTGAAGAACTAAGAAAGGAAAAGCACAACACAGAGAGAGAGAGAGGCTGGATGCCCTACGCTTCGCTCCACCATCTGTATCTGGGCTGTTGAACTGTTGATTGGTTGAGGGATGATACATTTGACACAGCCAAAGGGATGTCTCACCGTTGTGAGGGATATGAAAAGAGTGTGTGTGACATAATCACTCATGTCACACCTTCATATTGGCGGTAAATTGACATGCAGAGATGCGCGAATCTTCTCCAAATTATGAACTGGAGCGCAAATGAAGGGAGTTTGTCATGTCCTGGTATAGACACGGAGCTCTGTTTTCTAGTGAATGAAAGCAAAAGGCGTGTTTTTTAGGAGATTTTTCAGAAGAATCCTATCGTCTATATATAACATGTGCATGAGGGCAAATTACGTTTTTGATTGTCTCTTTATTAGTTGACCACTTCTATCTTCATCTCACTAATATGCGCATATGAACCTTTTGACGCTAAAGTACAAACATTCTTACTTGGAAGTTGGAATGGTTGATTCTGTATAATGGTCTGTGGACTGGCAGCAGGGCAAGGAGGGTAAATGCTTGCGATGGAAAATATTCAATGTGTAGCGGAGAAGAGGATCTCGCCCATCTGTTCATTAAATGCTGACAAGATTTATTCAATTTTTTTTAGTACAACTACTTTATTTAACTCTCATGTAGACATTCTCCAGACTTCCTCACATAAAGAGAGATGAGTTATTATTTGGTAGTCGCTTCATAGATGTCAACCTTCATTAGTATAACAAGTTAAGCTCATTTCTTGCATATATAAACATTTTGTAAAGGGATTTAGACACCACCATGCATGCACATGGTAGGACCTTCCCTCATGGAAATCGTGCATTGTATCTATGGAATTTTCTCTCGTACGTCATAAAGCATATGAGACACAAGGCGGCCCACAACAAGGACAAGGTCGAATATGAAGAGTCTTCATCAAACCAAGATCAAACGCAAAATGACTCCACAAGAAGAATGGAATACAACATCATCAATGGAGGCAAAAGTATACAAATCGCATTATCAAGCCAAGCTCAAACACTAAATAAACGGCACCAAAGTGGTAGAGGGTCAAGCTGAATACATAAGAGGCATACTTAAATGCATGCTAAAGGAAGAAGGACAAAGGCTACATCAATAATATCCACACAGGCAAATTGTCCATTTTCGCAAACCATCATTAAGTACATATCAATGTGGAAGTATCCTTTGATGTCTCACCCTACATCCGGCTATGGCTACTGCCATCCTTTGCGAAGCATACTTTGATGTCGTCAGTCCTATTTTGTGGTCTGCGTTTGTCCATTGATCCGGCTCGCGCCACAGAGTTTGATGACGGTGATGATCAACTCGTAGCCAGCACGGCGGAGTTGCAGCCCCTTTTTTTCAATGCCAATGGTTAATGGCAGCTCAACTTGCAGGCGTTGCTTTGTGATGTGTGCCGACCTTTCGAAGCACGTAGATTCCATCTCCATCGTTGAGCCAGCTACAGTGGACCTGCAAAGCATACGGATATCTGATGACTAGCTTCTAAGAGAAGAAATCGGTGGCCTGGAAATGATTCTAAGAGAAGATCAACTCGTACCCAGCACGGCCGAGTTGCAGCCCCTTTTTTTCAATGCCAATGGTTAATTGCAGTTCAACTTGCAGACGTAGCGTTGTGATCTCCGCCGACCTTTCGAAGCACCTACAGTCCATCTTTGAACCAGCTACAGTGGACCTGCAAAGCATACTGATATCTGATGACTAACTTCTAAGAGAAGAAATCGGTAGACTTATTCAGTCGGACATTATTGCGAGACCACCGTTGTCACATCAGTCTTTACCATTCTAGACACACATGTATATGGGCGAGACTAAAAGGAAGCTGAAGGTATGATTCGCGAATGAGAATATGTAGAAACGATAAGTGGAGCAAATACCTTACTCTATGTGAGGAAGACTGCAACGAAGCTTCTCTGCATATGTATCTACATAGATGACGATCCAGTAATGAAGGACATCAAGAAAATGATGATGATGAAGTAGTGAAGGAATTAATCTTTTCAAGGACCTAGACATGAAGAGTCCCTTTGTTTGTGATTAATATTTCAAGTACGTATAATGTTGCTATGAAGTTTTTATTTCATGAATCAAGCAAGCACACAGAAGCGCACTTATTACTTCATGAGGATGGAGATAATCGAAAACAAAACTAACATCCAAGATGTGAGTTCGTCAAAGCATATTGATGCTATGAAACTGGACAAACGTAAGCAAATCAGTGACATGAATGGCACATGATGAATTGGACTTGAGGTGAAGGAGAACTAGATCACACACCCCCCTTAAATAATTCCACATCAAAAAAGATAATTGGATTGAATTCCATGAGTTTGAGGCATCCGAGTCAGGTCTAATTACCACAGGTCTAATTATCAAAAATGAACTATGAACAAATGAAGAAAATTTTAGGGTGGGATTGAGCAACCAGATATCTCTTTGATTTCTCCCTCTACATCCCCTTCTAAAACAAAGGTTCAATAGAATTGCTATGAGTACCTACTATAGGCAACTCCAATAGAGATATTCAAAGGAGAGAAAGGAGAAGAGATAAGCTTTTCAGAAAGATATCATATGCATTAAAGAAACATCTACACACAGAGAAATGTACAAAAGACGTAGGTAGTGTATGCGAAACACTCTTCCTACACGAGGTATGATCTTTGTAGCTCTTGACATGACCTCCTCTCAGCTTGGACATGTCTTGGCACATGAATGAGTGTATATACACCTCCTTCTGCCCTTTGACCTACCCTTCTAAGACCCTTTGCTTTTCATCTAGCCTTCGCTTGTTATTTGGCTTTTCATTTGATAAGAATGGATAAGGATTCATGTTTTTCTCTCCATTGGTGTCTCCTTTATCTTTGGCCGCACCTGTCCTTTTCTCTAAGTTTAATGAGCTTGCCCAATTCACAATTCACAGAGATGTTAGATAACCTGAAGTCCCCAGCTTTAATCCACTAGTCCAAAAGAAAAGACTTCCCACATGAATATGAGAGGAAACTTCTTGTTATAGTCTTACAAATCTAAATTTAAAGTTCCTCTAAGGTTATGCTACTTTTTCTAAAAGTAGTGTTCAAAAAAACTTTATCGTATGCATCTATTTGACATTCCAATAGTTATGGTTATTTAGACATATATTTTAGGTTTCATATCTAGTAATGGGGGTTTAAACCAATATCCTACTGCCATGAATAACATTGCTTATCTCAACGGTTGTATGAGCACTCTACTATGCAAGGGTGGCATGGTCTAGGACACTCGAGTATGTCCAAGGGTTGAAAGTGGACGCCACAATGGAAAGGGCATGAACATGATTATTGCTTACAATGAACTTATGCAAAAGCATCCGATCTTGCTTAGCGCACATATTCACAAGTGTGACATCATAATGTTTGTCATGTTTTCTTCTAGAAAATTGGTAAACAACTCCACTAACAATCAATCCTGTTGTAGCAAGAAGCCATACCAAAGACATCATGTGGAAGTTGCCCCATCTCACCTTGGGAGATGAAAGGGGAGCCTCAAGGTCATAGTTAGATATTGCCCACCATCTTGCTCCTAGATTTTCTTGGTGCAAATAACCACGCCTTCACATTTAGCTAAGCTTGGAGGATTATGTGTGAAAGCATGTGTTGATCCATATGAATCATTGCTTGTAACAATTAGTCATTTACCACTTGTAAAAGTCTTTTAATTGAGAGAATCTTGCAAGTCCATATATCTCGTGGAATTATGAGAGATACGAGCTACGCATTTCATTTGGTAGAACTACTCCTCATTTAGAGGAAGCACTTTAGGTGGAACCTTGTTTGAATTTCAATTTCAAAACTAAAGAAAATCCTTATAAAAAGGCTTGTAAAACTTGCAGCCTTTAGGCCTCTTCTTGGAGCTCATTTACTGATCATTTGCAGAGGTTGAGTAGCTTACACTATAGCTTACTCATCCCACTATTATTGGGCATCATCATCATGAAAATGATCTTGTAAAATCATGTGCCATAATAGATATACTCCATTGATCATTTTTGTTCAATTCTCTGCTATGACTACTCAGAACAGTGAACTTTGTAAGACCATATCTCAGTGACTTCTCAACCATTTTACATGTTCTATAGCTTGTTGGAGTCAGCGCAAAGTCTAGTTTATGTTGTCAAATGTTCGTTACATTTGTTTCAGCCAATTGGGAGAAATCCGCATCGAAGTGCTCTCTGGTCAATTACTGCTCAATCCCTAAAAAGTCAAGGGTAAGCATTGAATTGCTAAATTGATTCTCAGTGTATGGTTTATCATTTTAGATGATTCCAATTGAGATCATTAGCTATCTAAGCTCATTAAATTCCCTCAAAAGGAATTTAAGCAATTGTTACTGTACTATGAGTACTGAGCAAAAGACTCAACAGGTGTCAAGACCAAAATAGCAAGTTTTGAGTGACTAGCTATTTGTGAAGTAGTCTATTTTGATTCAATTGTTTGAAGAATTAACTCCAAAGTACATAGGTACTTCTTTGGTGTCATTTGGAAGATAAAGGGGCCTACAACACAACTCTAAGGTTTGATAGGGCAGGTACAAAGCAGGTCTTAGCAGTACTAACTCATTTTCTTGAGGTATCCATCCATCTCTTCCAATAGATTTCCCCATTCTACCGGGGATGAATTGGAGTACCAGGAGGGATCAATCAAAGAAGCCTTCTACTTTTTTAAGGATCTTACATTATCAATGGACGTCATAACCTCGTGGGATGGCTCAACCACCTATTCATACTTTCCATAGGTGCAGCTGATCAGTATGTCCCACTCAAGGTGTAGCTTCAGAGTTTTGGGAGCTTGTACATTGGGACTATTAAATTTTGTATCAACTTGATCTCCTTCTATGATAGAATGATATCATGGAAATAAAAATGCAATTGAACTAATTTTTATTGTATCATTATGTCTCACTCGAGGTGTACTAGCTTCAAGGTTTGGGAGCTTGTATTTTGGGACTATTAAAGTTGATAGCCTCTTCTCCTTCTATGATAAATGAGATCATGGAATTAAATATCCGATTGAACAATTTTTTTTCTTTTTTATTAACAACTACTAAATGTATTTCCATCACCACTTTATCCATTCTCTCTACTAATTGAATTCATGGTATGATACGCTTCTTTAATTTGATTCATTCTCGTAGCATCCACTTCATAACTTTCTTTAATTCATTTTCTATTTTTTAGAGGTTTATATACCAATAAAAGTCTTTTTCATGGTCCTTCTTGAAAGAACTTGGAGAAGCTTGTATGAGGTAGAAAAGTGAGCTTCAAAGCGGTAAAGTTTGGTCTAGCCAATCTGTATAACACCAGCCCTTGAGCTTATGGAGACTTAAATAGACCTTATAGGCATGCGATAACTGAAATAAAAAGGCACTATGTACTTTGGAGCATCAAGAAAAAAGAGTCCATACAAAACAGATAGATTTGCGCATTGACTAGTTCAAAAAACTTATTATCTTGGGATGAGAGAATCAGCTTCAAATGATCATAGAAACCACTATGATTACAATTAGAAAAAATCCTATTGGAGGAGTGATACACATAAGGTTGAGTGTATAGAATGCACAAGAGTACAAGAAATAAGCAAAATATGCTTTTGGAATGAATCTGACACTCAATACTTGTACCTTCTATTTTTCAATTATAATGCATAGAGATAGACAGAGAGACAAAAAAACTACAATTTCTCTGAATGTACTGAACCAAATGCTTTGAAAATTTCTACACATAATCTAGACACTAATATCGTTCCAGTGAGTACCTCTTAAGACAATTTGGAGCTCTATAAAGAGAGCAATAGCCTCTACAAGTTTACTACTGTTGAAGAAGATGATGGAGAAAAATGAAGAAGCAAGACAATGATGGCCACAAGTGTATGTATATTGCTTCCATGTAATGTAGAGATGATTTGAAGTCCTTATATAGACTCTTGAAGTGGTCCATGACTTCTACAAGTGGATTTTGAATTCAAATGAAGGTAGGATTAGTTGTTGGAGGGAATCAATTCACTTTCCTATAATCTAGGAAAAGTGATCTAGTTTGATCTACTTTTAGGTGATTGATTGATCCATTGATTGAAACTAAAAGAGCTAGAATTCATGGAATATTAGCTCTCTTTTTTTTACTTTTATATTTTTAAAGCTTTTGGATTTTACAATGGTAAAAGATCCATGAAAAATCTAAAAACAAAATACAATAAATGAACATAGGTAAAAGATTGCATCAATGGATATTCTTTCGATGTAATCGAAGCAATCCCTTTTGATGTAGATCAAATACACCTCAAGCAGTGTAAGCTTGATGTTTGAATAGCTCCCCCTCAAGCCAAAGTATGCTTGAGTCTTCATTCTTTAATAGGTTGAATACCTGCCATAGCTTTGAATCTACAAAGCTTTGTTCCATGAAGTGATTCTATCATCATATCTGCTACTTGCTTTTCAGTTGGAAAAAAATTAAGTAATTTCAATCTCCTTTGCCATGAGCTTCTCTTTGATGAAGTGATAATGAACCTCTATGTGTTTGGTTCTTGCATGGAAAATAGTGTTTGCTACTGGATGCATGGAACTTACATTATCTCAAGATATGTGAGGTTTGGAACTCACAAGTCCCAAATCTATATACAATGTTTTTAATCATATTTCCTCTTGAGTTTCTATGGGCAAACCTCTGTACTCTGCTTCAATTGAGGATAAACCAACTGTTGGTTGCTTCTTGGAACTCATGGCACTATCTTTGAACCTGCAAATGTTAAGTAACCAAAGGTACTTCTTCTATCATCCTTAGCTCCTACTCAATCTACATCTGGATAGATGTTTGATATCTGAATCTGAAGACTAAGGATAGAACATACCTTCATTGATTGTATGTTTGAGATACTGAAATACTGCATCCGTGTGTGGTCTTCTTGAAGAGTGCATGTATTGACTAAGCAGTCCCACACGACATGAGACATCTGCCCTTGAATGAGTAGCATATATCAAGTTGCCTACCAAGCTTTGATATTCTTTAATGCCTTCAATTATCTCACCTTTATTAACACTTATTTTATTTATCTCCAAAGGTGTACCTGCAGCTTTAGTGTTATCCACTTTGAACTTAAGAAATAGATCCTGAATGTATCTCCTCTAAGTCAAATACATTCCTACATCTGTATATATCACCTGCATGCCTAGGAGATATGTGAGCTCATCCAAGTCACTGATTTTGAACTCCTATTGCATGTGTCTCTTCAATCTTTGAATGCCATTAAGATCATCACCTGTCACAATAATAGCATCTACATATACACATAGATAGATAACCTCATTGTGATCCCTTTTGGATGTATAGATAAGGATCTACATTGCTAGGTTTGAACCCTTCATCTTGAAGGTATGTAAACAACCTATAATTTCAAGATCTAGGAGATTGTCTCAATACATACAATGCTTCGTTAAGACTGCAAACATAAGATGCATGATTAGGGTTTTCAAAATGTGGCAGTTTTGACATTACCTCTTCACTTATCCAACCATTTAAAACTGATTTTTTTACATCAAGTTGGATGAGTCTCCAATTTCTTGTAGTAGCTACACTTATCAATGTTCTGATAATATTCATCTTTGCAACTAGTGAAAATGTTTCCTCATAGTCTATACCATGAGTTTGTGAGCATCCTTTGGCACCTAATCTTGCCTTGTACCTACAAAGTGATCCATTTGAGTCTCTTTTAACTTCATATACCCATCTACAAACAATTATCTTTTGATTGGGTGACATTGGAACCAAATCCCAAGTGTCCATCTCCTTCAATGCATCTATTTCCTCTTTCATGGCCTTTTACCTATTAGGGTTTCCCTTTGCCTCCTCATAGGTTGAGGGTTCTTCTGAAATTGAGTCTTTTGCGAAGTAGATTGAATGTTTTGTAACAAATGTGGAATCATATCCATACATTTCTAGTTGTTTCTTGTCTCTCATTGATCTTCTGGGATCTTTCTTAGAGCATTCTCCACACTCTTGCATCTTTGCTTTGCCTCTTGAATTCCATAGCCTTTAATCCTTTTCCCTTTCATCTTTTTCATCATCTTTATCACTTCTTGGATCTTGGACCTATGTATCATGCTTGCTTCCTAATTGATGAGAATCACAATCGAGATCATATGGTAGAGTTACCCCCTTTTGATAGCGTTATCCTATAAGAACGCATCAACTCTTTGGAGAAGTATTCTCCCCCTCCATCAGATTTGAGCTTCTTGAGTGACCTACTTGTATGATTCTCCACATGTGCTAAATACTTTTTGAAGCAATCAAACACTTCATTCTTACTCTTGATGAAGTATAGAATAGTCCATCTAATATGGTCATCAATAAATGAAACATAATACCTTGATACTATCAATGAAGGTTCTTGACTTGGTCCCCATACATCTGTATGTAATAAGTACAATAAGTTATTGTGGATGTAGCCTTTGTGGTTAAATGATTGTCTTTGTGCCTTTTCGATATGAAATGCATCATATCTGTTGATGATGTGTTGCTTTGATATGTTTGTATTCCAAGAACACTTTGATCCGTGCATATATCCTTCAAGGTTCTTTCATTCACATGAGCATGTCTCTTATGCCACACTTCAAGCTCACTTAGGGTTTGAGACCCAAAATCAAATAGAGCTATGTTCTTGGTTTCTCCTACTTCAAAAGTAAGGAGCCTTCCATACTTCTCACCTCTAGCTATCTTCTTGAAACCTTGACATGGATCTTCCACAAAAGCTCCATGTTGGGTGAAGCTAACTTGCAAGCCTTTTTAAACTATTTGGCCTATACTTATTAGGTTTTTTGTGATAGTGGGTACATAGAGAACCTTACTCAGAATGTTTGTCTTGCCATTGGAAGCTTTGACATTACCAATCTTCTCGAGATTGTGCTTTCTGTCATCCCGTGTTTGAACTTCATGTCTATTCTTTAGACTTTTGAAATTAGATAGAAGAGCAATGTTGCCTGCAACGTGATTTGAAAATTCAAAATCTATGTAGAACAAATGATAATCTTTTATAACTTATTTGTGGCTTAGATTCATAAGAAGCAATGAGTCTTCATGTGCTCTATCTTTATAGGAGTTACCTTTCTTTATGCTATTGTTGGTCTCTTAGAGTTGCTGAAGAAAGATGTTGAAGTCTGAAGTTTGCACATCCATGATGAGATTATAAGCTATGGTGAAAGATTACCATTGCTTATCACTTTGAATCCCATTGAGAATTTGCCTCATGATAGCATCTTCTTCAATCAGCTCTCCAATGGATGCTAACTAATCCGCAACCTCCTTGACCTTCGTAAAAAACTTTGTGATGGTTTTTTTAGGTCTCCTCTTCATTTGGTTGAACTCATTCCAAAGATGATTCTTTCTTGCTTTGATACTAGCAGAAAAGAAAGTCTCTAGGGCATCCCAAGTCTCTTGACATGTCCTGCATCCTCTTATATGTGGTAATAGAAATTCAAAGATAGAGTTTAGTATGTATGATCTTGCTTGAGCATCCCTTGTGCACCAAAGTGTGAGCTTATCTTTCTCCTCTTGTGTAGGTCCTCCTTTGGATCTTGGAATAGGCATAGCTTCATCACCTAATACAATTCCATAAAGATTTCTACCTTGAAAATAGGCCTCTATTCTGATTTCCCAAGCCACATAGTTGTGTCTGTCAAGCCTCTTAGTCATTGAGGTAAAGTCATCACCCATCTTGGTCTAGCTCTCGTAAAACTAAAAGAACTTGGAGAAGCTTTTAGGAGGTAGAGAAGCAAGTTGCAAAGCGATGAATTTATTTCGTGACACTCCAAGAGAGGGAGATTGTCGGCACTGTATCTCGAAACGAGAGAGAGAGAGAGAGAGAGAGAGAGAGAGAGACAGAGAGAGAGAGAACTTTGATGCATTAGTTTGCTGGACAAGAGAGAATTTTGAGGATGGAGGCACTGTGGATAAGAGAGAGAGAATCAAGCAGATAGATGGCAAGAGAGAACTCGGATAGAGGGAGATTGTCGGCACTACATCTCAAAACGAGAGAGAGAGAGAGGGAGAGAGAGAGAGAGAAAGAGAGAGAACTTCGATGCATCAATTTGCTGGACGAGAGAGAATTCCGATGATGGAGGGACTGTGGATGAGAAATAGAGAGAGAGAGAGAGATAGAGAGAGATGACAGGCTATCGGTGCACTGCAGAATCCATGTGGGGAGAGAGAGATAGAGAGAGAGAGGGGAGAGAGAGAGAGAGAGAGAGAGAGAGAGAGAGAGAGAGAGAGAGCCTCGATGGATGGCAAAGAATTGGAGGTGTCGGGGGAATTTGCATAGAATAAGGAGTTGAGAGAGAGAGGGGGAGAGAGAGACACAGAGAGAGAGAGAAGGGAACATGAAGTTTCAAAGAGAAGATGATGGAGGCAATTCACGCACATCAAAGTGGAGAGAGAGAGAGGTGTTCAGAGAAAGCTATGGCGGCTAGAATTCGGAAGATGCACTATTGTTCAGAGAGAGAGAGAGAGAGATGCAAAGAAAGCTATGGCAGCTAGAATTCGAAAGATGCACTATTGTTCTAAGAGAGAGAGAGAGAGAGAGGGTCTTCCATAGACATAAAGAGAATAATAAAGAAAAAGATAAGAGAAAGAAAGAAATAAAGAGAAAAATAAAGAAAAAGATAAGAAAAAGAAAGAAATAAAGAGGAAAAGGAAGAAAAAGATAAGAGAAAGAAAAAATAAAGAAATAAAGAAAAATAAGAACGAAAGAAAAGAAAGAAAAGAAAGAAAAGAAAGAAGAAGAAGAGGAAGAAGCAAAAAAGAAAGGAAAAGAAGAAGAAGGAGGGAAAAAGAGAAAGAAGAAAGAAGGAGGGAAGAAGAGAAAGGAAGAAGGATGGAGGAAGAGAAAGAAAGAAGAGGGAAAGAAAGGAACGAGGGAAGAAGAGAAAGAGAATGAAGGAAGAAAGAAGGGAGAAGAGAAAGGAAAAGAAGGAGGAAAAGAAGGAGGGAAGAGAAGAAAGGAAAAGGAGGGAAAAGAAGGGGGGAAGAGAAAGAGGGAAAGAAAGGAAGAATTAGAAAGACATTGTTGCCACTAACGAGGATCTTTTACTTTGTTCTTTGTAATTGAAAATTAGAAACCACTTTCAATAAATGGGTATTCTTTTAACTTAATGACCCATGATTAGTGGCTTGATGATCATCTCATGCTTATTTCTGAAACCAAAAATCGAAGTGTTTGTGTGTAGTCTAAAGAGACCATGCATATGTTTTTGAAGTGCACATGAATACTTTCCTCCATATGTCTATGTGTGAGTATGCCATACAAGTTCAAAAGGAAAAAGGAATAAATAAAAGCATAGTATGTTTTGATCATAAATTTCAATGTACTAATGATTTTACGCCCCCCATCCATCTTCCTTGTAGATCTTCTCACGAGGTTTCTACCAGATATTTGAAGTAAAGAGATCATCTAAAGTAAAGCCTTTGGAAGACCAAAGACCTGAAGTTTAAGAAGTTTGCAGAACTGCCAAGAAGTAAAGTTCCTACTATGAAAATTGAAGAGAAGCTCATGGGCATCTTCTCGCATTGTAACAGGAAGTCTATCTTCTATTCACTGATCTGCACTGTAGCCACCTATTGTATCCCTGACCTACACTCTAGTGGCCTATTGTATCACTGATCTGCACTGTAGTAGCCTATTGTATCACTGATCTGTAGTTTTGAAATTCATTAGAGGACTCTAGTTGTATTTACATTCTATCACTAAGCATAGTTATTTCATTCTACACTGTATTTTGATTTCTCATCCACAACAGTTATGAGCATATGCACATGATCGAGCCTTTCTCTCTCAAGGTGCGGGCCTACGACGTACTATACGAGTCATTTTATGAGGGCGAGGCACCCAACGTGTAGACATCACTCGCCAAACAGGGAGAACGACCCACACCGAGGGCCGAATCCAACCCCGCACCGCTCTTCCCTCCTTAGATCCTTCCCGACACTTGAACCCGACGTAAGCGAGGTGGTTGCCCGGTCATCCTCGACATGCCACCCACTCCTTGAGAAGAGAAAACAGGAACCTCGACATCAGACATATATTCTAGGTACCAGCATTTCAGGTTCTTTTAATTTTTTGCATTGATTCCATGTACTTTAAAACAAAAAGACTGATTTGATTGTTTGAGTCCAAGCATTCACGTTCTACACTTGATTAGATCATACGCATGTACATCATTTTTCCTTGCTTGGATTCAAATATGTCATTTTCATAGCTTAGATCATATAAAGAAGAAATTAAAATGAGCAAAATGATTGAGAAACAGTTTAGGAAATATGAAGAGCGATTTAAGGAAATGGAAATTAACGCGAGTGAATCTATAACATCAAAGTTTGGTATCATCATGACCTTAATGCAAACAATAAATGCAATATTTGACACTATTCAGCTAATGGGCATAAATATTAAAGACGTAAAAAATGAAATGGATTCTGAGATTTTTGAACTGAAACATAAGGTTGACGTGTTGACTAACCAAGTTAAGAATCTACAAACATTGAAATGTGACCATGAACATGAGGTAAAAGTTCAAAGCATATCTGAACACAAAGAGACATTAGGTCTTAGAAGATCCAGAGTGATACCTAGGAAATCAAGTTGGGCTGAGAAGAGACCTATACGATGTTTTTGGTACGATTAGTTTGGACATATGTTATGGGATTGTATAGCCTATGAAAGTGCATGCAGACATAGATTAGTAAGTGAACATGAAAATAAAATTTGTAAATATCACCTTTGCGTTTGAATGTAGGAAAAGGTGGGATGAAGGAATATTTTGAAGAGACCAAAACTAGATCAAAGTCATTTCAAAAGAAATGGAAACCAAAAATTCATGAAGATAATATAGATCATTAACTCAGGAGGCTCACTTACTTCCTTAGATTGGAAATTGTGTACACGGGTAAGGGTATGTATCTCAGTCAAAAGAAATATATGAAGGACATCCTAACCAATCTAAACATGGAGAATTCCGAGGTTCCACGTACACCCATGAAGGTAAATTCAAATCTAAGTGCTCATGAAGGTGATCTAAGTAAAGATGCAACAAGATATCAAAGCTTGGTGGGTGATTTGAACTATGCCACACTCACTAGGGTTTACATATGCTATAGTGTAAGTGTTCTGAGCAAATTCATGCATACTAGAAGGACATCACACATGGAAGCAGCTAAAAGGATACTCCAATTTGTGAAGGGAACCATAAATGAAGGTTTATTCTATCCATATACATTTGCTGTATATATAAAGCTGTTCTTTGATGTAGATTTGGCATGATAAAAAAATGATAGAAGTACTTCAAGTTACCTTACACTTGGAAGTAAAAATCTCATTTCATGGTCATCCAAGATAGAACCCACTGCTTCTCTTTCATCTACTTAAGCTGGATATAGAGGTTTGATAAATGCAACTCGTGAATCCATGTGGATCAAGCCATTATACTCAAATTTGGGTGTGAAGTCTTCCACTTTTCATAACCTTGCGGACAACATAACATCTTTACATCATGCACCTAACCCCATTTATCATGCTAGGAACAAGCATATTGAGGTCCATTATCATTATGTTAGGGAGAAGATTACAAGCAAGGAAATTGAACTCTCTTATGTATCCACTCAACAACAATGTGCAAGCATGATGACAAAAGCATTGGATGGAGTGAAGCTAAGCAAATTTAAAGCTATGCTTGGACTTCAAGAAATATCAATGTCTAAAGGACTTAAGAATATAAGGCTTTGAGAGGGAGTTTTTGGTGCATGGAGCAAGCCTAAGTGTTTGTCCTTATGCATTAGGACTTCATAAGAAAATTGAGGCCCAAAATTATACCTATGTTTATATAAATTGACTAGGTTCTAAGGTTAATATCTGCTATTAATTTTGACAAAAGTAAATAATTAATTTGGAGAGAATATCATGAAAGTATTGGGAGCAAAATTCCACTACCATATTTGAATTAAAGTTCAAAATAACTCCCAAAATTATAGATCAGTTTTAGGTAGGCCTAACCAACATTCATATGTAAAAAGTGTACTTATACACTCAGATTCTAGTCATGGGTATCATAGCTGATCATCACACTCTTTTAAGTGGTTCATGTATATTTCTTGAATCTTTTGAACTCGTCCAACCTCTCAATGTATTATACCTCACTAAAATATATGATAACAATATATTTTCATAGCCACATTGTTCTTTGTCTACTCTTAGAGTACATTGCTTGAATTCTATTATCTTGTATGAGTCCAGCCATGTATACCTCTTGTGAAATCTAGCCATTGAGAAAGGCATTCTTGAGATCAATATGATATATCTATGGACTCTTGGTAGCTGCAATACTCATAAGTACTCAAATTGTCAGCATCCTTGCTATAGGAGAAAAGGTCTCCTAATAATCAATGCCTTGCATCTAATCATATCCTTTGGCTAATACCCTAGCCTTCTACATGTTTATGGTTTCAAGAGAGTCTTTTCTACTTGGTAGATCCATATGGATCGAATGACCTACATGGTTGATGTCATTAGAACTAAGTCCCAGGTGTTGTTTCCCTAAATGCTTCAATATCTACTTCTTGTTGGTAATTATCGTAAATGCATCCAAGAAATTGTAGCATAATCCTGAACTAATTGATTGGGTTTTTGTCTATTGTTCTATAGAAATTCAAAAATTTAAGCAGTATGCTTCGTGGACCAAAATTTCTGTAAAAATGCATCCTTGATAGCTTTTAACTTGATGAAATGGTCTATATCATACTCGACAAGTCACGTCGCTGCTTCATTGACCAACGTTGTTGGAAAAAGTCTAGCTTTGTCTCTATCATTCACCATAAAATTACTCATACTTTCAAACATGTCAAAATGAACTCCAAATGCCCATATGTGAGCATCTCGATCATTCCGAGGGAATCCTCCAAACTTAGCATAATTAACTCCCATAAGATAATATCTTCTATGTTCATCATTTTCCATTCTTTTAATGATGGGTTTTTCCACTATAAGAGGAAGGTTTCCGGTGTTGGATCCAAGTATTATAGGTAATTCGAGTAAATCTTTATCCTGATTCTATGCTTGCCACTGCTTTAGAGTCTCAATTTCTTAAGATTTCTCCAATCCTCGTGTTCCAAACCACTTAGACAAATACTCTCCTACTCTTTCAGTAGGTGTCCAATTTCTAGGAGTTTTTTCTCCCCCTACTTTTCATTTGCCTTCACTTTTTAGCATATTAATAGGATCTATGACTCTTCTTGGTTCCATCCTTCATATGCCAATAGATCTCTAGTATCTAAAGCATTCTTTACTCCTACAAAACTTTCTCCTTCAAATATTGGCTCCCCTTTTTACTCTATCACTTTATTAATGATCCTTCGCTCCTTTTCCACACTTTTGGGTTGATCTGTCCTTGTAGAACTTTCACCAAATTCTAAAACGGATGCAGGAACTCATACGGGTGTTTTATCTTGTCGATATCATGGATATTCCACACCAGAGTGTAGAACTGGCATAAACTAGCCTTCTTATCATCAGTTTTTAGTATCCACACCATTCAATCTCCACTCTTACAATCTCCATTCTTACAACCTCCACTCCCCAATGGGATCACCAGTGTGAATTGCTCTGTCTCTACTAAAAACGTACAACCAAAAAACACAGATTAGAGAAAGGATTCTTAGGTGGTACTCATACAAATATTGTAGGCTGAGGTATTTTTCCATTACCAACTTAGAGATTATGATTGAAGAACATTAATAATGTACTTGTGGAAATTTACATAGAATTAACTTAATACTCCCAAAAAAACCTATCACTCCTCATAGTGTTATGAAAAATGCAATCACTTACAATCTCACTATGTGTACAAAATCACTTGCAAACTGAGTTATCCATAACATTAAGTTCACTTATATCACAGAGATTACATTAACAAATAACATGGAGACAGAAGAAGTAGAAGCACAGAATTGAGGGAGAACATCATAGCACTGAGAATCTGCAGGTTGACTAAGTCACAATGACTCATTGCCTCTCTTCTTCTCTTGCCAAAATGCTTGTTTCATTAATAGATATATGAAAGGTTACATTGATTTGGTAAATCCTTTCACCAAAAACTAATGAATTACAAAAAAACAATTATTGTCTCACCGTGCTACCTAACAGCCATAATAGGTACTTCAGTCTAGCTCTCTTTTTTTTATTGCTCTTCTTCTATTGGGTGGACAAGAGTTTTTGACACCTTAAAAACTTACTTCTTGAAATTATAGCTTTTGTGTATCATTGATTTGAATTTTGAATGCTTCATCAAGTCTCGGTGTCCATAGGACTTCTTCATCAACTACTTATTTCTTCTCTTCTTGTGGCTTACTAACCGCTTCTTGCTTATCCATCATTTGATCTACCTCATCCAAACATCCATCATCATTGATATCAGTGTTAAGATTAACATTTAACATTGATTGATCATCCTTATCATTAAATCCTAAGCACAAGCTTGAATTCTCTAGGCCAAGTTCCTTCTAGCAATTCATTTTAGATAGCCTTTTCCCTACTTGTTTCTTTGTTTTGGCTTGACTCATATGTTTTTAGTGATGTCCTTGAGCAGTAAGGTTGACTTGTCCTTCCATGTATATGTGGGTGGCCTCAAGAGCTTTGTCCAAATCCTCTTCTGTGATAGGAGGTGGTTGAGCCAAAGTTGACCTTCGCACACTGTGAATCCTCTTAACAAAGGGTTTGGTATCAACTTCTTCTAAGTCCCTCATTTGCTTGGACTCTCTCATTAGAGGTTGAGTGCTTGTGCCTACCTCATCAGTTTGTCACTATGCCGGGTTTCGTTTTAGGCATAGTGGATGGTTTTAACTACTTAGCCATTTCTAGAGTCCATGGCATTTCTCGTAAGTATTCACGGACATTAAAGGCATGATATATCAAAATGGCCAATGTCATGCTACCACTGAATAATTTTCTAATGCCCCATTGCTTCTTGGCTTCAAAGCCCTATTCTTGCACATAAGAAGTAAGGTTAATTTGATTACCAACTTGTTTCACTACATGAGATAATAGTTGAACTAACATCTTCTGTGGTGTTGTATACCTATGCATGTTTGGGAAGCAAAAGTGTTGGTGTACCAAAAAACTTCTTCCTCTATGTCCATCTAATTGATGTCTATGAAGGTACGCTTCTTAGCTTCATGCATTTCACCCTTTAGGTCTATAATGCCATCTTTTTTCCATCCTAATTCTTCTTTAATGAGCTCATGTGTAGAGGGGATGGTTCTAGTTTCCTTGTAACTCCATGACTTTAGCTTCTAGCATTGATAGTTTATCCACTCCAAGATGCAATATATTCATTACTTGAAGCATCTTTCAAAGTCCGGTTTGTAGATGGGAAGCTTCAAGTAAGCCTCAATTCCTAGTTTAGTATAGGTCTCAATTGTCCTAGGCAATTCGTGTAGAATGTGGAAATCCTAACTCATCACTAGGCGTTGATGGTCACAATCCATAAATTTGATAGTGATTAAGAAGAGATGTTCACTAGCGGGTTGTTCATCGTTGAACTAGTGGCCTCGTGGTTTGACACCACATTCCAAAGGAAATCTTTGAGCCTCCATTGGTTGCATTGCCTTGGAATCTTCAAAAGCCATCTACACTCACATCTAGTATTTGATTCACAATAGAGAGTAGGAAAGCTTTTATTTCTCATAGTACTCATGCATTCGATGTCCATCTTTTCAATGAGTGTCCCCTCTCAGAATAGTTGAGAGAATCATGATACTTGAAGATATATACATATATTTATTATTTATTTTCCAAACAGAAACATAAAATGGTTAGTCATAGCCAAAGTGAAAAGTTAGTTGTAGTCAGTAGAAATCCTATACTACTATAGTACATGTGAAGATGTATTTTCGTTGAAGGAAATGTGCACCACTAAATATATTAAAGGAGCCATGTGCAAAATGCACGGCCATGTAGTGTGACCCTATTGTGAATACTCTAGGTGCATTCACGTCATCATGCGTGAAATTCTAAAACTACATCTCCAATTGTTGTGTTTCTTGAGCTTACTTTGGTCTCCATATTTGATATGTTTTTGTATCTTTATGTCAATCTTTCTTCAATGTTGTTTGGTGCAGTTCAAGTACCACTTTCCATGTATATCTTCCTCGTTCACTCTTCCTTGACTTCTTTGACCTTCGTAGTCTTTAATTTTCTTGGGGTTTTTTAGTAGTTTGTGTTAGGCTACTAGTTACTTTGGTTAATGATTGGATTTCCTCCTTTGCTTTCTCCAATGTCCTCTTTGGGAATCATACATGCTTTTGTTGTCTTTGAGCATCAATGAGTCATTTGGGTAGCCATACTTGAATTGCCCTTGGATAAAATTGTTATGCTTTTCCTTGCCTGAATGACTATCTTCCTCTAGGGATTGTCAATTGTGATTGGTTCTTCTTGTAGATATACTCCTAAAGTTGATCTTTGGGAATCCATGTTTATTTGACCCCCTTGTGGGATTGTTTTCGAGTTCTTCTTGATGTTAGGCATGTTGACATCTCGCCACATTCCTCTCTATAATGAATAATGTCACTAGGGCTCTCTGATAGGATCTTTTGAGAAGGAGGGTTGGGTGGATTACACATACTAGAACAAGATCTTTCACTGACAATTAGGGTAGTTTGAAAACTGGAGTCCTTAGATAAGGGTTTTGATTAGGATTCTAAATCATGTATACTTCATTTGGGTGCACTAGGGTCTTCCATGTCAATTTTTTAGTGGTTTTGCATCTAGGAGGCTAAAGAATTCTCTATGTCCTACCTTGGCTAATATATATCCTTGGGCAAGATGTATGGTAACTCAAATTCATATGTCCAATATTGATTATCCTAGAACTAGTTCTTCTAGTATATCACAATCTTTATAAACTAAGAGTCTTTGTTGCATCGTGTTGTTTCCTAAATCTAATAGTGAGAGATATATTTTTTTTCACTAGAGAAGCATGTACATTGCTTAGGGTTGCTCTTGTATCAATCAAAGAATCTACCAATTGGTATTCCTCCTTTCCAGCCCCTAAGTTTAAATAAGGTTGTCGTACTTCGCTTCCTAGGGTTTTCATATTGGTTGTGTGATAATTTGCCATGGGAATGGATTCTTCACCTCATATATCTCATCACGTTCTCTGATCAATTCCTTACTTTTTTTTTTCATTCTAGGGCTTCTAGTCTTCCCTCTTCTCTTATACTCTCTTCCTCTTTGTTTCAGTTTTGTGTGCCTAATAGCGATGTGAACATTTTCTTAGTTAAAGGTTCCATGTATTTTTTGACTCTACAACTACTTATGTTATAGAATAAATGCTCATGCTTTTTACCTTCTTTGTGGCTCAGGCTCATCAAAAGTAACAAGTTTTCATATGGTTGATCATCTAAGTAATTGTTGTAATCTCTTCTTCAATTGTTACTATTGTTGTTGCTGAATTGCTATCTAGCTCTACCTCTTGCGTTGCCAAAACCACATCTTGCTCCTCTTTTCTATGTTCTTCCATTGAACCAACAATTTTGAGTTGTGTGGTTTGACTTGTTACAAATGACACAAGACTTAATATCTTGTCCCTTAGTCTTGTATTGGTTGTCTCTTTTCTTCTTTCCTTCTCCTTTGTTTTTTCCTGCATAATTAGCTTGGGAAGCTTCTTTATCATCATCCTCCTTTCCTTGATACTCCTTATCCTTCTTATCTATATAGAGAGTGGTTGTAGAGTTACCTTCCTTCATGTTGTTGTTGTTGTTGGCCTCTTGGTTCAAAAGGTGGCCAAGGAATATGTTGACATCATGTGTTTGCTTATCCATGATGAGATCATACAAAATTGGGAGTCATTACCACTGCCTATCTACCCTAACACCATTTATAATTCGCCTCATAATGGTCTCATCTTCAACCACTTCTCCGATTGATGGAAACTAATATACAACTTCCTTAAATGTGGTAATAAAATCTATTATTGTCTACTTAGGTTTCTTATTCATTTGATTAAACACATTCCACAATTGATTCTTCCTATCTTTGGTGCTACAGAGAAGAATATCTCAAGTGCATCCCAAATTTCTTTTGATGTCTTACAACTTCAATGTGTGGAAGCAAGAAATCAGAGATGGAATTTTGAATCTACCTTGAGCATCTCTTGCACACCATGATATCAACCTTTCTGTTTCTTCTTGTGTAGGCCCTCCCTTGGATCCTAGTTGAGGCATGAATTCATCAGCCTTCAGTACTCCATAGAGATTTTTACCTTGTAAGTAAGCCCCCATTCTAATTTGCCAAGCAACATAGTTGTTCCTATCAAGACTCTTAATTGTGGAAGAAAATCCATCACTCATATTGTTTGAAGAATACTCACATACCACTAAAAGTATTTTAAAGGAAGAGTATAGAAAAAATATGTTCCTTTGCGTAATGAAGTTTGGTTTAGGTTACCAACGTAGAACCATCCTTTTAAGACTTGGAAGCTTAAGCTGATCTTTAGAAATTTTCTTAAGTGTAGAAAAACACCTTGAGTACTTTGTATAGTCACCGTGAACAAGATAGTGCAAAACAAACTAGTTGCGCATGAAGCAAAATTATAAGAAGTTATTATTTATGGATATAAACAGCTACTCAAAACACTTATACACACAACGTGCTCATAATTCGTCAAATTTCTCTTAAAGAAAGATGTATTATAGAGTTAGGAAGCTATGTATCAAAAGGCGTGCTCCACTTTTTAGCTTAACACGCTGAGTTGGTCGTCTTAACTATTTAGGAAGAAAATAATGACAAACTCTTAAAGAAATAATAATCTATAACTCACAACAAGGGAAGCCAAAGAAGGAATGCTTGCATAAAATAAACTTAGACACATATAAATTTAAAATGAATACTTAACTTTGAGAAATGAGCTTTTGAGGAGAGAGTAACCGTTTGATAAAGAAGATGTAGAGAAGGGGCAATGAGCAAGAAGGATATTCAACTTTTATTGTATTCACTCATTATGATAGTACGTGTGTAAAGTGAATATATACACCCATACTAGTCTCCTTGTGATTTCACATGAATCCCAACAACGAATTTCATCTCACAAACCTTGCGCGAATGAGTTAGTTGAGTCATACTCGCTTTACGTACATTCTAGGAGATGAAGCAAGTGATTATATCTGATTTTAAAATTGCTTTACATGTTGGTGGGAGACTCCAACCACTTGACTGATGGCGTAAGTCTTCAATTACATTCTTAAATAAAACACTTATGCTATGATACATGAATCTAAGAGTGTAGACATGTGTAGGTATACAAAAGGAGTATAGAAAGCCCTTAGACCTAATTTGGCATAAAAGTACAGCTTGTTTCCTAAATTGATTATTCTTCATGGGGAATTGAAATCCATGAATGTTGAAATCTTGCTTATTCTAATAGAGAGATCATGAACCATAAATCTACCATGGACAAATTTGAAAGCCAAACCAATCTTGGCTAGTGTTGAAATTGATGACAAATTTTTCTTGATCCCTAGCACATATAAGGCATCTAACAATGTGAAAGAACTACCACCAATAGTTGTCAAAGTGATCTTTCCAACTTTCATGAGGGGAGTTTTTAGCACATCTATAGTGTTCCCTAAAGGATTAGGCTCAATTGAAGTGAAAAGACTATGTTGGAAGTAATTGCTTGGTTGCACCACAATCAAAGAACCCCACATCAACATCTACGATATACAATTCTCATGAGAAGATGGTCCATATTTGAAATCTTTAATAAATGCCCATTCTTCATTATGAACAAGATTAGCAAACTCTCTTTTTGGTGTAGAGACATCTACAACAACCATTCCAATGTCTTTCTTCTTTGCCATATTGAATAACTAAGAAAGCTTGATCTACAACATGCATAATTGATTTGCTCTACGTAGTTTAATCTTCAAATAACAAAATAGAGACAAAATCCTCAAAGTTAATGACACTTGGACTACCATATATCATCAACCAAAGATTAGAAGCAAAACCTTGATAAAAATTTAGAATACCATTAAGAATAGTCTGCATAAGTGAACTATTTGGAAATATTTTATCAACAGAAATGGATTGCTCTTTAATATCTTTGATCTTTTTCAGAAACTAGTCATTGGATCGCCTTCATTCATATGCTCACTCTCCAAATCTAATTGGCCATAAGCAACATGAGCCTCATTTCTTTCTTGGTATAGTGTTGTAGGAGTGTCGCAATTATCTTTTCCTATTTTGCATGAGCGAAAGTGAGGGACAATCAAACCTTTGACATACAAACCTATCACTGCATGTCACTGCATCTCTATCATCCCAATCAAGTTACTCCACAATAGGTGCAAACAAGAACCACAACAGCACTAAGAAATTGAATATTTTTGGAGTTCGAGGTCTGCGGAAGCAAATGAACAACATAAGGAAGAAGAAGAAGCTTGAAGCACAACACACAATATTGAATGTATTACCAAGAGAATGTACAAAGATAAGTCGCCCATTAGGGTAATAGGCATATATACAAGTCTGGGGAAAAAAACCTCCTAAAGAGGGAAAAAGTGCCCTGACAATCCTAGTGTGTTCATAAACATCACTACCTAAATATATCAAAATATCCCCTGTAGGAGTGATGTGGTGAACAAGAAACTGGCACTCATGTATAAGGAAGTGCCAAGCTATGTGGAATTAATCCATAAAAGGAAGTAAACCCAAATCTTTACGAAAAGCTTCAAACTTCTCCCTAGGCAAAGCCTTTGTGAAAAGTTCTTGTTGGGGGATTCTTGTGCAGAAAGGGACTTGAGTGTTTGTAGGAGAATGGAGAGTGAGAACAAGAGAATTAATGACACCGAAAGCTTCTAATCAGTTAGGAAGAGAACAACACATGCTTGTACATAAGCCAAATGCTCTACATAATATGCAAAAGATTAAATAACTACTAACATAAATAACTACTAAAATATATCAACATTGAATTGCCATTTAGTAAGAGTAACTAGAGAGCTATCATCCACTTGTTTTAGATCATAAACATGTTTGGGGACCAAAAAAGGAGAATTCAAATGGAGGTAATAGATAATTTGTAACACTCATTGATTATTCCATAAGGATGAATTTCTCTAGTGCATAAAGCATAAATCATATATCTTTTCTGGCTCCAAGAAGTTGAAAGCTCCTTATAAAGAAGGAATGTGATAGGTGAATTAAGCACCAAAGCTCAAATGGAGGGAGATAATACTTCTTCCATGAGTTCTCTGATCTCTTTAGATCTAATGGTATCAAGAGACAAATTACATGCAAGTACACACCTCAACAAGATGGTGTCACATAAAGAAAGAATAGTTACATTGTGAAATGTGTTAGGGCCTTGATGAATGAGATGGGAATGCAAAAGTTCTATTGAGAAGATGTATCAACCAACGCTTTATACATCATGACGAGAGAACCTACATCAAATATACATGTTTCAACACCATATGAAGCTTTTTCTAATATAAAATGATATGTATCATACTTGAGTGTTTGATTTTACTCGCCATGTCTTAATACAAAGTGACTTGAAAAGTACACTCGATGATATATTAGAAAGATGTGTAGTCATATGGTATAAAGGTCAACAAAATGGGTATAGATTCTACAAACCCATAACCAAGGAGCTAAAGGTATCAAGGGATGTCAGATACGATAAGCTATTACCTTGATTTTCTTCAAATGTACCTATGTAGGCAAAGGAGGATGATGAAGGAAGCACCTCAAGAGGGAAGGAAGAACTAGTAAGAATGTTTCTTAGTGGACCAAAAGAATCAAGAAAAAGCTCACCATGGAATGGAGATAGTCCTACATCCATTCAACAAAGTGATGTAAGGAACAAACACAAGGCAAAGATCTTATAGATTGAAGAAGATGAAGACTTTTGGATAGAATGCAATGAAATCATGCAATGAAGTAGGTCTCATAGGCAGACAACAAACATCCAAATCAATGGAAAGATGAAGTAAAATTGTCAAATAGGGTAAGGTAGCTAGTTGAGAGACTTACATATGACTCATTCATGGCTAAAAATGTTTCATATTTGAGAAAACGTATTGAGGAACCCACATGCTTTGAGAAGCAAATACATGCAAGGAATGGCAAGAGGTTATGCAAGATGGGCTTAAGGATTTGGAGGATAACAACACTTGGAAATTTGCTCCAAGGAATAAAGACATGATGATTATTGAAAATAAGCGGGTGTATAAAATATAAAATAAAGAAGCACTCATATGGTATCATTGTTACGTATAAATTGAGGCTTGTAACTAAAGGTTTTGCTCCAATATATGGATTAGACTATGAAAAGAGCTTTAGTGCTATATCAAAGATGACTAACATGAGAACAATCATTGGAATTCTAGCTAGCAATCATTGGAAGATGTACCAATGTGATGTGAAGAATGCTTTCCTAAATGGAGAGCTAGAGGAGGTCTTCTACATAGACAAATCATTAGAGTTTTAAGATAAAATAAAATATTATTAAGTTTGTAGGTTAAAGAAGGCATGCCATGGTCTCAAGTGAGCCCCAAGGGCATGGGGTCAAAGGCTTATGGACTACTTGATTAGCCATGGATACAAATAAAGCAAGGTTGATCCTTCATATTCTACAAAAGAGAAGGTGAAGCATTTGTCTACTTATGAGTGTATGTAGATGAGTTGATCATTACAATTGATTCTAAAGAAGAAATAAAATTCATCAAGCAAAGAATCAAGGAGTTCAAGATCTCAGACCTTGAATATCTAAGATTCATTCTACATATCAAAGTCATATACAATGAAAATGGTATCTCGCTTGTAGGTGTTGATATATTTTGATCGTGATGTCTATGTTCATACTAGGATTGTCGGGGCACTTTTTTCCCTCTTTAGGAGGTTTTTTCCCTAGCTTGTATAGATGCCTATAATGGGTCACTTATCTTTGTATATTCACTTGGTAATACATTTAGTTTGTGTGTTGTGCTCCAAGCTTCTTTGTCTTCTTCTTTGTGTTGTTTGCATGCTTCTGGAGACCTCAAACTCTAGCAATTGATATCAAAGAAGGTAACCACTTCATCTAGGGTATTATCAACACCCCTCCGATCACAATCTCAAAATCACCTAAAATTGGTGAGTATACTCAGAATCGCATGAAATTTGGTGAGCATATTGGGGGCGATTAGGAGTTCAAAACAATTTTTCTTTGTTGTGTCAAAATCCTAGCCTAAGCTCCTTTTCACCTCTCAATGCACTATCGCAGTGTCCATGTAGGAAATTTCTTCCTTTTATGCCAAACATATATATATGTTCTTGTTGCTAGTACAATGCCTCAAAGTCTTCTATAGATTTAGTGGAGCTCGAAAAGGTAGTTCTGTTCAAATTTTTGAGATACATCCATTTGGTTGCACCAGGGTATTTTAGTCAATGGCCATGGCTAAAAGCAATGATGTATTTCATATGTTGGATGTTGAGGATAGATTGGATAGTACTACTTACCCATTATGGGCATATATGATGTATCATGTATTGGTTACAAAAGGAATGTGGAATATTGTGCAGGGTGTTGAAAAATGACCTACTATACTTGCAAATAAAATTATTGAAGGTGATGCATATAGTGTTGAAGATGATGATCTTGATATCTTTGTCTCTCAAATGTGCTAATATCCCTCACATTCACTCTTGCAAAATAACAAAGGATGCTTGGGATACACTTAGCACTTTGTACCAGGCAAGAAATGAGGCTCGTGTTGCTTACCTCTAAAAACAATTGGAGAGTGAGCATATGAATGAAGAAGATTCTATGGACAAATTTTTGAGAAAGTTCAAAGACTTGAAGTAGCAATTAATTTTTACTAATGAAGTCTTACCAGATAGTTCACTTCTACAGACTACTTAATGGTCTTCTAAATTCATATTAGAGTTTTGATTCTAGTCTTTGATTGACGGTGAAAGACAATTCAAATGTCTTAACATTTGAGGAGTTAGCCTCTCTTTTATTGCAAGAAGATCAGTCCACATAGAACAAGTCCATTATGCATGTTGTAGATCAAGCTTTCCTAGCTAGTCAAGAGGTAAAAGATAAATGGGGCTGATCTACTAGTAAGCAAAAGTATGCCAATTCTTGAGAGTAAAAAAGTGAAGACAAAGATGGGAAGAAATCTAAAAAGCAAAAATCATTTTGAAAATGTTGTAAAGGAAATGATCATGTAAAGAGTTTTCAAAAAGTGGTTGCAAAAGAGGCAAAGAAGAAGGAGTATAGAATGGTTGTTCTAGAGGCCTCTACACCTTAAACAGAGTCTCCTAATATTGTGCAAAATGAAGAATGGGTATTTACTAGTGTTTGTAGTTATGACCAATCTTCTTGTGAGCAGTGTATGTCTGCAATAGACATAGATGTTTGGTACTTTGATAGTGGGGCAACCGAACATATTACCTCATTGCATGCTTTCTTCACTTCACTTGAGTGTGCCCCTACAAGGAATCGTGTCACGTGCACCAACAACTCATCTATCAAATGGGGATGTCATTATTACTTTTGAGCATTATTACTTCTGACATTTTATGTCATGGGCTATATAAGATCATATATTTTGCAAAGTTTGTGAATGATTCAGCATGTGCAGTTCAAGATTCTTAGGCTATGTCAGATGCAAAGCTTTGGCATGCACACTTTGGTCATCTAAATTTTGCTAGTTTACTAAGCTTACATAAATTTGAAATGGTGTCCTCCCTGCCCAAACTTGAGGCACCTTGTAAACAGTTTTGTAAACATTGTATTTTGGGCAAACTATAGCATTCCTTCTCCCAAAAGTTAGTGTTGTTCAAGCTACTCAAAAATTGCAACTTCTTCAGAGTGATGTCTGAGTCCTATGTAGACACCATCTTTTGGGAACTACCTTTACTTCATGACTTTCATTGATGATTTTTCTAGGCATGCATGCGTGTATCCAATGAACATGAAGTCTGAAGTATTTATGTGCTTCCAAGAGTTTGTGGTTTTTGGCAGAAAAGTCTATCATCATGCGCATTGGGCATCCTCCATTCTAATTGAGGGGGGAATACATGTCTTCTGATTTTAATGCATTGTTGATTGAACGTGGGATAAAACACTAGTGTACAATTGTGTATATGGTCAAAAGTTAGTCTTTACCCCATAGCTTCTAGCTTACGGCTATTATGTGTGTAGCATATATACTCGACAAGCATCCTAACAAAGCATTGCAATCTATCACTCCATATGAGGCTTGGCATGGTTGCAAGCTAGCTATTGCTCCTGTGCCTTTCTTATGCTGTTTGGAATATGCATTAGTGCTTGAACAACAATGCATGAAATAGGATAATAAAGTAGTGAAATATTTTTTTGTTGGGTATAGTTATGAAAGCAAAGGCTAATGTCTATATCATCCAGAGACTAAACACATTTTGGTTAGCCATGATGTTGTTTTTGTGGAAGATGGAATTCAGCCCTTACTTTCATGTACTAAAGAGACATCAATTAGCTCCAAAGATCTATAGGACACGTTGCTGCCTCTTTTTATAGGTGGATAGTCAAGTATTGTTTCAAATGAGGGAATTTCTCAACTTTTACAAGTTCCATGTGATGATGCAGATCATTCCATTTCTAATGCAAGTTTACATGATGCCATTAGGGGAAAAAATGAACTCTGAATGGGCCTTTTAGATTAAGGAGTGATTAGTGATGGACCAATCAGAAGAGGGTGTGGCCACAGTCTATGCCCTATAAAATACTACGCTGAAGGGGGGAGAGGGGACATATTTCTCCCTTATTTAATGAGCTGCCTCTAGAGAGAGGAGGAATCTCGTAACTGAGTTGGGCCCAAAAATTCAAAATTTCTAAAAAGTTAAAAAACTCATCATAACACCTGAAAATGGACCCCCCATTACTTTTTGGGGTCAAAAGTACTCTTTTTGACCCCAAATTCAAAATCCGTGCATGTTTTGAGCTGAAAAAAATGGGTTTTTTCAAAAATACTCAAAAAAGAGTTATTTCCCTCCTAAACCTCACATTTTCATACCCAGGTCCCAAAAAGTCATCTTTTCCCACTACTTTCACTTTGTAGCACACCATTGAAGCTCCTGTTTCTACACTCCAACCTACTTGCATCTTCTATCTCGAATTATTGTTGTAGCTTGAAGAGCTTTAGCTTCAATGGCAACATCTAAAGCTTCCAGGCGACCAAAAGATGAAATCCTCACATTAAGATGTCACAATATCAAAGCCACAGATGGACAGTGGCTATCACATGAGTACTCCAAAGGTGGATGGGTCTACATGCAACCCTCTAGAGTTAGGCCTCATCGAGTTAGAGATTGTGGAAACCTAGATCTTCATTGGAAGGGAAAGTTACTTGGCTTCAAGAAGCACAGAGACAATGGGATGGTTTCTATTGTACAACATGTTTTTACAATGGGAACTATGAAACTTGAAAACTCTATTAGTATGAGATATCCTGTGAATTGTAAGTATTACTCTATAATATTTTATGTTTTCTTGTGTCGGATATATTTCTAAACTATTTAGATATGTTTTTGTTTGTTTCAGATATATTTCCTTCTACTTTGGTGGAAGAGCAACCACTTCATAGTCTTACAGGTACTTTCCAGGCCTTGCATGTAGATGTTGGTGCACTAGTCTTTCCGAATATATCTCCTGCTCAACTTTACCATGATAGAGTTTTCTTTTACACACATAGATATGTTGTACCCTCTACAATGAATGGTTTTGTAAGGTTAGAGAGAATTGAAGTACATTCTCTTCTTAGCTTGGAGTGGCCAAAACCTGATATATGGTCCGTATCATCTTTGAAGCAAAAGATGGTAATGGATATACATAACGCTTTGAAATTCACAAAGGTGTCTAGGTCTGTAGGTTTGCACTGGTCTTTTCCAATTCATTGTTATGTATATTTATTCCAAGGATTCTCATTCCAAGAGACTTACACCATGTCCATGTGTAAAGATATCACATATGAGCAAGTCGAAAGTCTTCTTGGTGAAAATTGGGGTTTGATGGAAGGAATTGCAAAAGGTGATAAATATCTTTGTAAAATAGGTGGAACAGGTATATGATTTCGATATTTGAAACAACGTACTTCATTATACATCAGATTCTACTATGATCATTGGATGTGCAAACTTGGCAAATGGATACCATTTCATAGTTCAGATTGATCTTTGCATTCATTTGAAATAAAGCTTAGATTGCCCAACAATGAAATAGAAACTATTTTAGTGAATAATCATTGGACCTTGGCTAATCTGAGAGAACACTTGATGATTATGGGGTTTGAAGGACTAACTCAATCCAAATTCAAAATTCAAGGACATAAGGTGAGAAATGTTTCATGCTTTTGTTAAAGTAATCTTTTCATTATTTTTTATTTTACTTTAATGACTTCAATTTCTTGCAAATTGATTACAGGTGGGCAGAAGAATGGAATACAAAATGAAAGTCGTTGTAGATTGGAGCAAAGATGGAACAGAACTCTCATTGTCATAGTTCTTTTGCAACCTGATAATGTCACTTCTTGGGCCCTAGTCATTGTATCTCATGGTTTTTGCACTTTCAAGAACCATGTAAAAAGTAGGACAATTGATTCATGTTAGATATTGTATATACCTTCTTCTTTGCAATGGTAATTTCAAAACTTTTGGAATGTCAAAAAGTCTGTTCACTACTTTGAAATGTGGTTGCTCATGTTTTTTTTGTGCATTATTTTGTCATCAGAAACACATTTTTTGAAATTGCACTTCTTTATTCTATACTTTTAAAAGTGGGCCTAGAGAGTTTAAAAACTTGAAACTGCTATAAAAATGGTTCTATGTGCTCATTTCTCACATTTGCACTCTCAAAGAGCTAGAAAGCACAGACTACAAGCCTCTAGAATTCTCGCGCGCAAGCAATGGCTGCTAGCACTTCCACTCCTATGAAATCTCCTCGAGATCTATTCATGGAGTTTTTGGATACTACAGACTACAGTGGTCATACGGATTTGTATGACCTAGTCTGTAGAGTCCCTAATCTTGGAGAGGCTCAAGGCCAAGAGCCAATTGTAGAAACTTTATAATACCAATTATTGTTTTTCCAATTTCCATGTGCATTCAATCTATTATATCTTTATGGTTTTTGACAATCTCATAACTTTTGCACAATTTAATCACTCTTTTTCCATTATTTCTTGTAATTTGTATTGCCCAAAATGATTGCAATGGCCTAGGAATGCAAAAAAAAGGCCTGCCACAGAAACATGGGGATGGGCCCTGCAAAACTTTTGCAGGGCCCATCCCCGCGTTTCTGTGGCAGGCCTTTTTTTGCATTCCGAGGCCAGCCTATGCACTAGGTTACCTATATTGGAAGTCTATCTCCCTCAATTAGCACCTTCACTTGGGGAATTGTGGAAGACTCTTCTTATGTGCAATAATTAGAGAAAGTTAAGACTCCTCTGGGTGCATATAAGCACGCAGTAGTAAATAAGTACATGTATGTTAATAAACATTGTTTAGCTATTGGTCAGGGGGTTAGCATGCAGTGCACTCTAGCCAAGGCCAATCATATGCCCCAATGTGCATGGCATGTGTTTCCATGGCTTGGATATGCCCAAAAAAGGCCTGCCACACAAACGTGGGGATAGGCCCTACAAAAGTTTTGTAGGGCCCATCCATGCGTTTCTGTGGTAGGCCTTTTTTTGGCATTTCCAAGCCATGAAATGCATTAAATAGCATTACCACTTACAAGAAGTATAGAAAAAAGAATGATACAACTATGAAACACACTTCAAAGAGGTACTAGAAAAAGACCCCTAGAAACATAGGAAAACATGTACACTAAGAGATAAACACTTGGGAGAGCAAATATGAGAAGACAAGATTATCTTCGTCATTTGGGATTTAGAAAATATTCATCATATGGGATATACAAAAGGTTCTCCAAACAAGGGAGTACAAATTTTTGGTAAGGGTTATACCCTCTAATTCTCCTAGCTAGCTGCAAATCTTTAGGTTGTATTGTCACTCTCTTTGCATGGATGGCACATAGGTTAGAGTCCTCCAACATTGATATAAGATACGCCTCTGCAGCTTCTTGGAGAGCTTCAATGGCTATCCCTTGGATATGAAGTCCAGCCCAATAGCGTTGGATCTCTTCCATCACAACTCTTGCACATGACCTTCGTGGAATAAGAAGCTCCACAGACTTTTGATAGTGTCGAATCTCTGCAAAGGCTCTGGTTTGCTTTCTGCGCCTTTGTGGTGCTCTTCCATTTGGGGGGATATTGGGTTGTGGTCATTGTCGTCTACGACGTGGTTGATAGTTCTTCTTTCTTCTTGGAGGATGCCTAGATGGTCCTGCCTCATCATTTATTTCCTCTGCCCGACCTTGCTCTCTTTCTTCATCGGTTGGTCTTTGTCCTTGTCCTGGGGGGAGTGTCTTGCCTCCTTGTGTTACTCAATGGTTCACGGGGATATCATCATTGTTCCATGGTGGCTCATTTATACTTTATTCATCTGAGAACTTGATAAATTTGATGTCTCAATCACAGCTTTCCTATATCCTCGTTGTTTGGGCCTTGACTTGATTGGTGTCCTGACTGGGGGCTCATCATCAGATGGGGGAGGGGAATAATTTATTTCTTGAGATACATCTCTCTCTGGTGAAGCTTCATCCCCTCGCAATGGAATGCTACCGGACTGTGTTCCTACACCTGAGCTTTGTCTGGAAGAGTGGCTTGTTGTGGTTCGATGCTTCTTGTGGGGTGTCATCCATGTTGGGCGCTGAGTACCTTGCACATGGCTAGGGTAGACAACATGATCCTTCCTAGCAGTCTGCTTTGTGCGTGCCATTCTCTTAGGTTGTAAAGTGGTAAAATGAGGCAAGACACCTCTATTTATAGGCTTTCACTTAAAATTGTCCTGTTCACATTTAAATGGATAAAAATTAGTTTTAAGACATTAAAATTATTTTCACAAAAACAGTAAAATTTTATTTGAAGTGAAAGGGGTTATAAAAACCTTGAAAATAATAATGCATTTTCAAAGTTTGGAAACTATTTCCAAGCAGAACCCTCGCGGACTCTTTGTGCACGCCATTGGGCATGATGTATGGGTCCTGACGATGACATCCACTTCTCTCTTGCAATATCATGTTGTAGCTTTCGTGTAATCTTTACTATTCGTGACTCACATGCTCGTTCCATTACATATTTTCTAGCGAATGTCGCATGAAAAAACCAATTGGACATTTCTTCTAAATAGTTTGATTGGAGTAGAGCAACCCCATGATGAGTGTTTTTAAAGTAAACACCTCTAGCCCTGTAATGCGACTTCTCCATTCCTTGTGTACTAAAAATGTCCAGTGACCCATATCAATTCATAAAATATGCTCCATGTGCAAAAAGAATATGCTATGATCTGGTCAATAAGATATACGCATAGTGTTTAAGACCAAATAAAAAAATGTAAGCGAAGCTTACTATGTAATGGTTGCTTTCTCCCCAAGATAAGATGAATGACTGTGTAAACTCCTTCAAAGTCACTTGGAATAATTCTCGCTGTGAAGCATTAGTGGAAACCAAACACATCAAATGTAACAATTGATCGAACGATGACCAAACCTTCTTTCACTTGTTAATGAGATCAATCTGACTATCATTGTCTGTTGTAATTGAACAGAGGTCCTTCCAACGCTCCCATTTGCCATCATCTTGACTATTCACATCGCTTTTAAAGAAACATCTTGCCTTCTTCCCAGTCATTGAAACTTGTTGTAAAATCTCTTGAGACTCACCATTCTTCTTAACAACTAAAGATACGTGGCCACCATGACAACCTATAGAATTCAAAAGATCTTCTATTTTTTGGATTGCTATTGTAGACCTCTCTAGTGGTTTCATTGCAAATGCATATTCAACATGGAGCTTCAAAAGCCTATCAAAGATCCTCATAAATGCATGCAAAGTACAAAAGTGAACATTGACTAATGGAAATGGGATAATGGGGTTCCAATCATTGCTTATTTTATCACGAGTTGGTTCCTGTAACATTGGACACCTCAAAAGTGATATCTCCCATTCCCTATGATTTGATGAGTCTGTTTCATCAATTTCTTTAGAGTCATCAACTCTCATCAATGCTCTTGTAGGTTTAGATTGTCTCTTAGATCCTTTGTAACCTTGTGTACAATATGGGCAAGGATAGAGAGAAGATGCTCTTTGTTTACAACCTAACATGCATTTTATACTCTTAAGGTCTCTACCCAAATGCCATTCTACCTCAAATTCATCTATATCATCTACAAAAAACTTTTGCCCATGTATTTGAGAAGAGATTACTACCGTAATCCATGGAGTCCTACTAAAAATCCATGAAATAACATTGTTTGTTTCTTTGGGAACTTCTATAGCACCTAACCACCAGATATCTCTCTCTGATTGCACATTGTAAGTCAAATGGTTGCTCCCTCCTAAAGTTTCATCACTCATTGCATGGTCCATAATTTCATTCATTAGCATCACACTCAACCTTTCTAGTCATCGACCCTTTATGATTTGACACTCATCAAGTTTCAGTATGAACTTTAACTTAACATTATAGTCTGCACAAAAGAGAAAACATTATCTTAATATGACACTTGAATGCAATAAAACTTCAACACCAAATAAAATGTAGTAGGGGTACCTTTGATTGTTGAACTATAAAAGTGAACCATTACTTGTTGAAGCTTCTCAAGATCCACAAATATATTGTTGAATTTAGTGTAAGTAAATCCTTGTGTAGATAGGATTTTTGATTGCTTCTTGGGAATATTTGGATGATAAACAGAGGCAGGCATAGTTTCTTCTATGAATAAATATTGTCCAATCGTACGAGTCACATCCTCATTTGAAGTTTTTTTATTGATAGACACTTTATATGGGCATGGAAATATACTTTGTGAAATACCTTGTGATTGTAAGGCTTGCCTGAGAAGGGTGTACATTGTAGTATACCCATTTCTACTGATGCCCGCACATCTTGCACTGTGATAAGGTTTTTTAATTTCTTTGAAAACTCAGCTTCAACAACAACTTTAATACACTTTCCTATGCGTGAGTCTAAAGCAGAAGTGATTTCTTTGGTGTTTATAGAGCTATTCATCAGCTTGAATTGGTCTTGTGTTGTTGATGAAGCAGTTATGTCTTGAATAAACGACCTATACAATGAAAGATTCCATTATAAATCTTCATTAAAACATATAAAAGTAAAACAAATACTCACCTTGTTGCATATATACGTCGTTTGCGTGCTCCACCACTTAATATCTTGTCCCTTAGTCTTGTATTGGTTGTCTCTTTTCTTCTTTCCTTCTCCTTTGTTTTTTCCTGCATAATTAGCTTGGGAAGCTTCTTTATCATCATCCTCCTTTCCTTGATACTCCTTATCCTTCTTATCTATATAGAGAGTAGTTGTAGAGTTACCTTCAACTGAGTTACCTTCCTTCATGTTGTTGTTGTTATTGGCCTCTTGGTTCAAAAGGTGGCCAAGGAATATGTTGACATCATGTGTTTGCTTATCCATGATGAGATCATACAAAATTGGGAGTCATTACCACTGCCTATCTACCCTAACACCATTTATAATTCGCCTCATAATGGTCTCATCTTCAACCACTTCTCCGATTGATGGAAACTAATATACAACTTCCTTAAATGTGGGAATAAAATCTATTATTGTCTACTTAGGTTTCTTATTCATTTGATTAAACACATTCCACAATTAATTCTTCCTATCTTTGGTGCTACAGAGAAGAATATCTCAAGTGCATCCCAAATTTCTTTTGATGTCTTACAACTTCAATGTGTGGAAGCAAGAAATCAGAGATGGAATTTTGAATGTAATATCTACCTTGAGCATCTCTTGCACACCATGATATCAACCTTTCTGTTTCTTCTTGTGTAGGCCCTCCCTTGGATCCTAGTTGAGGCATGAATTCATCAGCCTTCAGTACTCCATAGAGATTTTTACCTTGTAAGTAAGCCCCCATTCTAATTTGCCAAGCAACATAGTTGTTCCTATCAAGACTCTTAATTGTGGAAGAAAATCCATCACTCATATTGTTTGAAGAATACTCACATACCACTAAAAGTATTTTAAAGGAAGAGTATAGAAAAAATATGTTCCTTTGCGTAATGAAGTTTGGTTTAGGTTACCAACGTAGAACCATCCTTTTAAGACTTGGAAGCTTAAGTTGATCTTTAGAAATTTTCTTAAGTGTAGAAAAACACCTTGAGTACTTTGTATAGTCACCGTGAACAAGATAGTGCAAAACAAACTAGTTGCGCATGAAGCAAAATTATAAGAAGTTATTATTTATGGATATAAACAGCTACTCAAAACAATTATACACACAACGTGCTCATAATTCGTCAAATTTCTCTTAAAGAAAGATGTATTATAGAGTTAGGAAGCTATTATGTATCAAAAAGCGTGCTCCACTTTTTAGCTTAACACGCTGAGTTGGTCGTCTTAACTATTTAGGAAGAAAATAATGACAAACTCTTAAAGAAATAATAATCTATAACTCACAACAAGGGAAGCCAAAGAAGGAATGCTTGCATAAAATAAACTTAGACACATATAAATTTAAAATGTATACTTAACTTTGAGAAATGAGCTTTTGAGGAGAGAGTAACCGTTTGATAAAGAAGATGTAGAGAAGGGGCAATGAGCAAGAAGGATATTCAACTTTTATTGTATTCACACATTATGATAGTACGTGTGTAAAGTGAATATATACACCCATACTAGTCTCCTTGTGATTTCACATGAATCCCAACAACGAATTTCATCTCACAAACCTTGCGCGAATGAGTTAGTTGAGTCATACTCGCTTTACGTACATTCTAGGAGATGAAGCAAGTGATTATATCTGATTTTAAAATTGCTTTACATGTTGGTGGGAGACTCCAACCACTTGACTGATGGCGTAAGTCTTCAATTACATTCTTAAATAAAACACTTATGCTATGATACATGAATCTAAGAGTGTAGACATGTGTAGGTATACAAAAGGAGTATAGAAAGCCCTTAGACCTAATTTGGCATAAAAGTACAGCTTGTTTCCTAAATTGATTATTCTTCATGGGGAATTGAAATCCATGAATGTTGAAATCTTGCTTATTCTAATAGAGAGATCATGAACCATAAATCTACCATGGACAAATTTGAAAGCCAAACCAATCTTGGCTAGTGTTGAAATTGATGACAAATTTTTCTTGATCCCTAGCACATATAAGGCATCTAACAATGTGAAAGAACTACCACCAATTTCAACACTAGCCAAACCAATCTTGGCTAGTGTTGAAATTGATGACAAATTTTTCTTGATCCCTAGCACATATAAGGCATCTAACAATGTGAAAGAACTACCACCAATAGTTGTCAAAGTGATCTTTCCAACTTTCATGAGGGGAGTTTTTAGCACATCTATCAGTATTCCCTAAAGGATTAGGCTCAATTGAAGTGAAAAGACTATGTTGGAAGTAATTGCTTGGTTGCACCACAATCAAAGAACCCCACATCAACATCTACGATATACAATTCTCATGAGAAGATGGTTCATATTTGAAATCTTTAATAAATGCCCATTCTTCATTATGAACAAGATTAGCAAACTCTCTTTTTGGTGTAGAGACATCTACAACAACCATTCCAATGTCTTTCTTCTTTGCCATATTGAATAACTAAGAAAGCTTGATCTACAACATGCATAATTGATTTGCTCTACGTAGTTTAACCTTCATATAACAAAATAGAGACAAAATCCTCAAAGTTAATGACACTTGGACTACCATATATCATCAACCAAAGATTAGAAGCAAAACCTTGATAAAAATTTAGAATACCATTAAGAATAGTCTGCATAAGTGAACTATTTGGAAATATTTTATCAACAGAAATGGATTGCTCTTTAATATCTTTGATCTTTTTCAAAAACTAGTCATTGGATCGCCTTCATTCATATGCTCACTCTCCAAATCTAATTGGCCATAAGCAACATGAGCCTCATTTCTTTCTTGGTATAGTGTTGTAGGAGTGTCGCAATTATCTTTTCCTATTTTGCATGAGCGAAAGTGAGGGATAATCAAACCTTTGACATACAAACCTATCACTGCATGTCAGTGCATCTCTATCATCCCAATCAAGTTACTCCACAATAGGTGCAAACAAGAACCACAACAGCACTAAGAAATTGAATATTTTTGGAGTTCGAGGTCTGCGGAAGCAAATGAACAACATAAGGAAGAAGAAGAAGCTTGAAGCACAACACACAATATTGAATGTATTACCAAGAGAATGTACAAAGATAAGTCGCCCATTAGGGTAATAGGCATATATACAAGTCTGGGGAAAAAACCTCCTAAAGAGGGGAAAAAGTGCCCTAACAATCCTAGTGTGTTCATAAACATCACTACCTAAATATATCAAAATATCCCCTGTAGGAGTGATGTGGTGAACAAGAAACTGGCACTCATGTATAAGGAAGTTCCAAGCTATGTGGAATTAATCCATAAAAGGAAGTAAACCCAAATCTTTACGAAAAGCTTCAAACTTCTCCCTAGGTAAAGCCTTTGTGAAAAGTTCTTGTTGGGGGATTCTTGTGCAGAAAGGGACTTGAGTGTTTGTAGGAGAATGGAGAGTGAGAACAAGAGAATTAATGACACCGAAAGCTTCTAATCAGTTAGGAAGAGAAGAACATATGCTTGCACATAAGCCAAATGCTCTACATAATATGCAAAAGATTAAATAATGCTCATGAAACAAGATTACAAAGTACTTAGAATCTGTCGTTGACCTCTGTACCAGACTTCTACCTTCTCCAAGCTTGCCCTTGTGCACACTTTGCACCAAGCTTCCAATAAAGGGAGGGATGGACACCTTCTGTCGATGCGCGCCTTCAATGGGACTTTGGAACTCTTGCTATTCCTTGCTTCACCTTCTCTGCATACAATCTAAGTCACTCTTCTTGCACCTTGCAAGAGCACTCCCTCAGAATTGTCCCTTCTTCTCTCTCTTGCCTAGACTATCTCACAATAGCTTAGTCTCAAAGAATAATGTCTTGCCTTGATTTGAGTGTTGGTTCACGTACGCTCTTAACTGCTAGAGTATGTTGATGCTCACTTTGATGTCCCAAGATTGTCTCCAAAAGTGAGCAGCCAACAAATCCGTGTTTTCCCCTGTAGTGACTTTAGACTAAAACAAAAATTTGAATTGAGGGCCATACTTTCACTTCTGCATACGTTGCCGCTTCACATACCTTCACATTCTTCCTTTATTATTTCTTCCAATGTGCACCTAAGAGAGGGTTCACCTGAACCTTCCAAACACTTTAAAAGCACTTTGAACCTTAGAGAAATTACACAAAGACACTTTGCAACCTACAACCAACTTTCTACAATTATACCCTTTCTAAACAATTAATTGTGTGCTACCTGTGCACCTTGACACTCGAACTTTGAACGCTTTGACTTCACCCATGTTGACTTTGACCATGAACATGTTGACTTTGAATGCTTTGACTTTGACCCTTTGACTTTGATTGTAGTTAAGTTTGACCAATGTGACTTTTATGGGCTCAACAGTTGCCCACCACCTAATGGGCTCTCTGTCTTGAAGAGCTGCAGCTAAAACTCTGAGCGAAGATGAACCATGATTCCTTAACTGCAAAATCTTCAAAAGTACACTTGAGCAGCCACCAAGTCCACCAAGAGCAATAGAGAACAAACACCAAAGAAGAATCAAAAGTGGAAATTTTGCACAGAAAAGCAAACGATGGCGATTGGAGTGTAGGAATGAGAGGGAAGGAAGGGTTGAAGGGGCTGAGAGGGACAGGGTATGGACGGGTAAGGATGGGGCTTGTGAGAAGGCTAAAGGGAGGCTAGGGAGGAGGGTTGCAGGCTCTAGAGAGGGTCGAAATGAGAAAACATAAAGCTACAGAGGGTGCACATGGGAAAATGTGAAACATATGGTAAACTAAGGTAAGAATAGACCATGTGGACCATGTGCGTAAAGAAAAGCACGTGATAAATGTGCACAAAACATGGGGGGGAGGGGTGGGTGGACGGGTGGGTGGGGGGGCAGGTGGATGGGCGGGAGGGGGGTGGTGGGTGAGCGGGGTGGGGGGGGGTGGTGGGCGGGTGGGTCGGTAGCCAGGTACGTGGGTGGGTGAGCCGAGAGGGAGGGAGGATGGGGGGGCGGGTGGGTGGGCAGGCAGGTGGGCGGGGGGGGGGGGGGGGGAGGGGGGGGGGAGGGAGTGGGGGGGAGGGTGGGGGGGTGGTGAGCAGCTGGGTAGGTGGGCGGGCGGGTGGGGGGGTGGTGGGTGGGCGGGTGGGCGCGGGGTGGGCACTGGGGTAGTGGGCGGGTGGGTGAGTAGGGGGGAGGGGGGCAAGTGGGTGGATGGGTGGGTGGGTGCGTGGGTGGGGGGGTGGGCGGTTGGGTGGGTGAGTAGGTGGGCAGGGGAGAAGGGTGGGAGGGGTGATTGGGGGGCAGGTGGTTGGGTGCACGGGAGGGGGGTGGGGGTGTGCGGGGAGGGGGGAGGTGATGGGGGGAGGGGAGTTTGGGGAGGTGGGCGGGTGGGTGGGGGTGGGGGGTGGGGCGGTGGTTGATGGGTGGGTGGGCGAGAGGGGGAGGGAGAGAGAGAGAGAGAGAGAGAGAGAGAGAGAGAGAGAGAGAGAGAGAGAGAGAGAGAGAGAGAGAGAGAGAGAGAGAGAGAATTTTTTTTGAAAAATATAATTAGCCGCCAGGGGGCTTCTTGATTTTTTTTTTTGAAAAATACCTTGAAAACTATTAAAAGTACTAATAAACTCTAAAAAAAATCAAAAAAAATTTCTCAACATTTATAGGCCATTTTCTCACTCAAAACCACAAAGAACTTCCTTTATTCTTTCATTTTATCAAGAAAATGGCATTAAAAAAATAAAAAAATATTGGAAAAAAATCTAAAAATACCTTAAAAATTCCCAAAAATTTCCCAATTATTTTTTCTTATGCAAAGGTTGTGAAATGGCTTCTAAGTTGCTTCAAGAGCAATGAACAAGCATGAAAATGGATAAAAACTACTAAAACTTGAGCAAAATGGAATGAGAAGGTTATCTACAACCTGGACAGATTTTGCAAGTTCCAGGTGATCTAGAAAGCTTCAGTAATGTTGATGATAGGCCTTGAGCCTTGATATATTGATAAGTGGTAGTACCTCTCCTTCCAGAGTCTCTAACTCCATTGCACCCCAATTCAGCATCACCTTAATTTGATAAGGTCCTTTCCAGTGTGGAAGCCATTTTCCCCTTATTTGTGTGTGGATTTGAGGTCTATAGAGAAGAACTAACATGCCTGTTTGTAAGCTATTGGTCCACACATTTCGGTCATGTGTGTTGGGAGATTCTTGGACAAGAAGGAGTTTGACGGTTTGTAGGAGAAAAGGAAAAGACAAGAAGAGAACGTACACCCTGGAAGCCTCTGTCGATTGATTACAATAAAGCAAATACAATATTGAAGCACAATACAAGCCAATGCTTCTCTACAAAATCCCACAGAGGGCTCAATTACAAAATGCCAAATACACAAGGGACTTGTTGCTGTCGGCCTCCTCTGCACCAAGCCTCCACCTTCTCCAAGCCTGCACTGGTGCACACCTTGCACCAAGCTTCCACTAAGGGGGAGGGAGGGGTACCTTCTGTCGGCACGTGCACACTTCAATAAGACCTTGGGATCTTTGGAAGACTAGCTTAACCCTTCTCTGCACACTTCGTTGGTCACTCTTCATGCACACCTTGCACTTCACTCCTCTGCGTCGCACACTGTGTGTCTCATGCACTTCTCTCTCTTGCTTTTCTTACACTTTTCTTTGCTTGCTTACACTCTAATTATCCAAGATAGTCCTTGCCTTGATTTTTAGTGTGTCGATTCATGTACGCTCCTAACTGCCAAGACGCTCTTATTTTCCTTTATGTCCCAAGATTGTCTTGTTTAGGTGGCGGCCAACAAATCCCTCTTTTGTCCTGTAGTGAGGTTAGACTAAGAAAACACAAAATTTTAATTGAGGCCATATTTCATTTTGGCGTACGGTGCCGCTTTGCATGCCTTGACCTTTTGCCTTTAATTCTTCACTTTTGAACTTTAGGGAAATTAGAGAAATACCCTTGCAACCTGCATATACTTTCTCCAATTTACCCCTTTTATGAACAATTAATTGTGCACTACCGATGCACTTTGACAATTGAACTTTGACACTTTACTCTTGCCTATGCTACCTTTGACCTTGACTTTGTTGACTTCGACCAGTATGAATCTGAGGGGCTCAACAAATGCCCACCACCTAATGTGCTCTCCGTCCCGGAGAGACCATGAGAACGAATGGTAACACTATACACAGAAGACTGAAGCAAGAGATGAATGAAGCGAGAGAAGAATGAAGCCAGAGAAAACAGAAAAAAGTTGTCATTATTTGATGAAAATATTGATCAAAGAGACATAAGTAGATGCATAAGGATGCCTTATTGGACGAATTTTATTAAAAAGAAATTTGAAGCTAGAGAATGCTAAGCGAATTGAATTATGGAAAAGGGGGATTGATTCCAGCATCTGATGGATGCAGAGAGGAAGGCATTGGAGCTGAAGCTTGTTCAATCATAAGTTGGAGTGAACTAAGGAATTGCCGAAGATGGTCCCGTTCATGTTTAATACGACAGCAAGCTACATTGTCGCATAAGCCTAAGGAATAGCGATTCTGAAGATCAGCTAATGTGTTTGTTGCAGAATAAGCCATACCTCTATATTTATCCCTTTCTTCCTTGAGTAAGCGTGCCCATTCCTGGATAGATTGCCATTGAGATGTGGCCATCCTATTGATGTTATCAATTGTAGAAATATATTGGTGATGAATTGAAGCTGTCGTGGAGAGTGAATCCAAGGACACCTTTGATGCGTTAGCACTGCCAAGAGCAATTGCACTTGCATCGCCGATTAAATTTAAAAAGGAGGGGGCAGGAGGGAGGTTAGTGGTAGGGACAGGCGGGATTGGAATGTTTGCAGGGAGAGTAGATTGAGTGGGTTGGGTGTGTGCCACATTAGTGGGAGGGGGGAAGGAATTGGGAATGGGAGGATGATGGGGGGGTACTAGTTGGGTTGGTTGGATTGAGTTGTGTTTGAATTAGCGGCTAGAAAGAGACGACGGGAGGAGAAGGGACGGGGGTAAGAAGGGTCACATTATTTGGAGACTTTGGGAGAGTTTGTGAGAAAGACTATGAAGGAATGGAAGGTATATCATTGGGGGCGGAGATAGGAGTTGAAGCGGAAGCTAAGTCAATGGAGATTTGAGGGGAGTGAGGGAGGTTGGACATGGATGGTTGACAGAAATCACTATGCCTGGTGCTAACATGCCTTGGTGGAATCTGAGGTGACTGAAGTATAGCGGGATTATCTACGAGAGGGTCGGATTGATGAATGGTGATGGAGGAATGCGATGGTAATTGATATATCCAAACGAGAAACGGAGCAGAGTAGATGGAGAAGGATTTAGAGCCCCGAGTGAGAGCCTCACGAAGGCGACGAGACCGCAATTGCAAGGAGCCATAGATGAGGGTGGCGTAAGGGTATGGACAGCTGTTGAGGAAGCAAAAAAGGGGATCAGCAATGCGAATATCAGACCATGGGATGGAAGAGGTGGGCTAAGAAGCAAAAAGAAAAAAATGAACAAATTAAGTATAGACATCATGCATATGGAGAATCTCGCACTGTGGTCAAGACAATCTCGGCAAAAATCAATGGTGGCAAAGGACGACAAGCCAAAATATAAGAAAGGTGGAGTATGGAAGTTTAGGAGTGAGGATCCGAGACCCTCCGCAATAGCGGAAATGGAGAGAGTGCCCGATCGGAAATGAGGAAATAGACGAAGAGTTTCATAAACATCGCGATGATTGGGAGGATCATTCAAAAGAACATTGGCTAATCCCTAGAGACCCGCATGATGAAGATTTTCTTCAGAAAAAAGACGAATTAGTTCGACAGAGGGTAATGACAAATGACTGCGAATTTGTAGATCCAAATCAGGAGGAAGAAAAATGCGGACGTAATCTCCTGAAGGGGAATTAGGTTGCAAAGTCTGAGAAGCAAAAGAAGAAGGAGAATGATTTCGAGGGAGGGAAGGTGGAGAATATAAAGCAGTGGAATCTAATGGAATAGATTAGGTGGGAATAGTCAGAAGTGGTGTATTAAGGGCGAGAGACGATGCGATGGTTTGTGGGTCAATTGGGAGTGACAACGCATGGGCCTAGTGATCAAAAGAGGTGGAGGCAAGCTGATTTTGGCGGTCGACGGATAGAAGATTAGGTGCTGCAGACGCTATAGGAGAATAATGTGGTATGGTTGTATGCAATGCCGAGGGGGTGAGATCCGAAGGTTCCTCATCACGGGTGTTCGAAGCATCCATGACGAGCGAAACTGGCCTAAAGCAGAGGAGTCGAAATCATTGGGGACGAAATCATTGGGGAATCGAAAAATGTCGGGTCTTGCCTGAATGGAGGGTTGGTCGCGCAGGCTGCAGGGGAATGAGGAGACGGATTGGGAGGTTGGAATGGTAGGTGGGGAAGGAGAGTCGACTGATGAGGTGGCAGAATGGAGATTTGGTGCGGGGTGACAAGGCAATTGTGGAGGGGAGCTTTTCGGAGCAGGGAGTTGAAGTGTGGATAGAGATGCGTGGGGAGAAAAGGTAGTAGGGGCACGAGGGGAGGAGGGGGAGAGGGAATGGCACGGCCCTAGAGATGAACGGGACAGAGGGAGGGGAGGGGAGGCGGCTGGTTGTTGTGGTTTTGGAGGAGGGTAATGGTGGGCAGGGTGGAGGTGCCTATGGAGATAGGTAATGGCGGGGGAGGAGGGTAATGGTGGGCAGGGTGCAGCTGCCTATGGAGATAGGTAATGGCGGCGAGGAGGGGTAGGAGGGGAGTGTGGGTTAGGCGGGGATGGCAAGGAAGTTTGGTGTTGTTGGCGGATTGAGTTGGGGCGGGGGATGGCGGGGTCAGAGATGGCTAGGGATTGAGGGGAAGGTTTGGCCGGGGAGGGCGGGGTTGGTGGGGTGGGTTACTGCGGGGGAAGGTGGGGCGGGGGAGGGCCGTGGCAGGCGCGGCCGTGGCAGGCGGGGCGGTGGCAGGCGGGGTGGGTGTGGGCGGAGTGTGGCGGGGGGAGGTGTTGTGGGTTCTACGGGAGATGTTGGGGCGGTTGAAAGCGCGGGAGATGGCGGTTGGGGTGGGGCGATTGATGGCGGGGGTCAGAGCTAGCAAGGGTTGGAGGGAAAGGTGGGGTAGGGAAGGGCGGGGTTTGCCTGGCGGGGTGGGCAGGGTTTGGCGGGGGGAGGTGTTGTGGGTTATGCGGGAGAGGGTGGGGCGGTTGAAGGTGCAAGAGATGGCGGTTGGGGGTGGGGTGGTTGATGGCGGGGGTTGGGGCTGGCAGGGGTAGGAGGGAAAGGTGGGGCGGGGAAGGGTGGGGTTGGCCTTGCGGGGTGGGCAGGGTGGGAGAGGGCGGGGGTTGGGGGGGCAGGGTCTGTGGATGCAGGTGTGGGGAAGCAGGCGGGGTTGGCGGGGTTGGGTCTGCGGATGGAGAAGTGGGTAAGCGGCGGGTGTTGGCAGGGCGGGGCAGCGGATGAACGTTGGTGGAAGTGGGCGGGAGTAGTGCGGGGTCAGCGGATGAAGGAGGGGGGGGGAAGCGGGCGGGGGATGCCGGGGCGGTGGGGATGGAGAGGGCGGGGGTTGGAACTTGGCAGGGGTGGGGGGAGGAGTGGTAGTGCGGTAAATCGGGGATGCCACATGGCGGTTAGGGAGCCGGGTTGCAGGGGCGGAGTGTGGCGTGCAATTAGTCCCCACGTGGGGAAAATGATATCCGATGGGGCACAGCCGTCGACATGGCCAGAGGACCAGAGAAAGATGACGGCCCACCTGCGGTGGAAGTACAGTGACTGGGCGTACAAGTACACGTCGTCGGGCGCGGCACTCGAGGATGAGGACCCTGGGGCCACAGAGAAGGTTGGTGGTGGTTCAGTCGAGGAGGATCCGAGGGAGAAGGATGGCAGCGTTGCACCTGTGCAGCAGCAGGTACTTTGGGGAAGTAAGTGCGCTGACGAGGGGGTGTGGCAGCCGAGGGTGTTGGCGAGTGGCCCTGGTCCAAGGCAGATCATCGACGGGGAAGGCTGGAGGAGCGATTGCAGCGACCGGATCTGGGTTGGACGTGGCCGACCAGACGGCAAGGATGCCGAGATACTAGAAGGGATGAGGGCCCGAAATTTTGAGGAGTGGCTGGGTCCACGTCACTGGGATTTGATGGGCCGAGAGAGAGCCGAGGGTAGGAGGTGGGTTGAGATAAGGGGGGGATGGAGTTGGAGGGGCGGATTTTGGGTTTTTGGCATGGAGGGTGGGAATTGGTGGTAGGGCGGGGCGGGAGAGGAGAGTGGATAGAGGTGTTGTGGGGGGGGGGGGGATAAGTGCCGTGGTAGGCAGGGGGTGTGGCGGGCTTCTAGGGGTGGACGTGGGGCAGGGGATGGCGGGGATGGCGGGGGTGGTGGGGCGGGTTCTACGGGGAAGGTGGGGTGGGGAAGGGTGTAAGGTGGGCGTGCGGAGGCAGAGGAGAAGGCGTTTGCAGAGCGTTTGTTTGGCGGGGGAGGTGTAGGAGGCGTAGGAAGGTGGGAGGTGGCTGATGGAGGAGGTGGTGGGGTTGGATAGAGGAGGAGTCGGTGGAGGTGCGGAGGTGGAGTGGTAGGGGAGGAGGTGGGGTTAGGTGGCATGATAGGGGGTGCCTAAGGGTGAGGGTTGGCGGGGACGATGGTGGGGTGAGGAGGCCGATGAGGAGGCAGTGGGCTGAGGAGGCGGGGATGGGGTTGTTGGTGCATTTCAAGCCTTCACACTTGGCTTGGAACCTTGGAAGATTAGCTTGGAACCCTTGAAGGATATCACTATGAGAAGCTAGAACCATAGGAACACTTGCCTATGTCTTATTACCATTTTATCTCTTGTAAAAGTCTAAATGACTTGACATGTAAAATGATCTTACCTACTTGATTAGTCGTGGAATTTGGATGGTGTGATTGGAGAGAATATCTCCCTACATTTAGTGGTGTGATCATAGGAGATTTGAATTTGAATTCAAATTCAAATCTCAAATAAACTTCTATAAAAGAAGTACTTGAAAAGTCGTGTTTTTTAGCTAGTCCAATTGAGCTCACTCCCCGAGGCATTCTACTGTTGTAACTGAGTGTGTGTTAGTGCTACTTCATAGCCTACACCACAACACCTCATTTAGCTATGCTTGTCAAGCTAATGAGTATGTACAATTACATCAATCAATAGAAGTATACACATTCACTATCTTTGTTGTCTCTGAGTCATCTACTCCAAGTCTGTCAACTTCAAAGGAGCATATCTCAGGATCTACTGAACCAAATCAAGTGATTCAAAGCACATTGGAACCAGCTCCAAGTCTACTATACACCTACAATGTTTCAAGTCAATTGGATCAGCCATCTCGGAGAAATCTCACTCGAAGTGCACACTGGTCTGTGTCTGCAGAATTCCTAAAATATCAGGGGTAACTACAATTTTGCTAAAGTGATTTCTCAGTGAGTAATTTATCATTTCTTCTCATTCCACTTGCAAATGGTAGCTTGTTAAGCTAATTTAATATGTCCAAAAGGAATTAGATCAATTGTAAGTGTGCTGGTCACACTGAGTGAAAGACTGAGCAGGTGTCATTACAGAAATAGCAAGTTTTTTAGGATTTTTGAAGTGCCAAGTTATCTGTTTTGATTTGGGCATTACACATATCATTTGCAAAGTACATATATGCTTTCTTGGTATCATTTGGAAGATAAGCTAGTGTACTAAGCATATCTGAAGCAAAGGAGGGCTGGAGCAAAGCTGGTTTAGCAGCTTCAACTCAATCTCTTGAGTGCATCCAACCATCACTCCCAACAGTGGTATCAGAGCAAACAAGGTAAACATGGGAGATGGTTTTCCTTCATTCATTGACAAATTGGACAGGAACAATTACCAAGCCTCGTCATTGAGAATGAAGACCTATCTACAAGGAAGAAGCTTATTTGGATACATATCAGGAGATGAGGAATTGCCCTCATTCAAAGCTAGAGGACTACCCACCAAGGATGAACAAGAGAGACTCAACCAATGGTGTGCAAAGGATGCTTTAGCAAGGTCTTACCTTCTTAACTCTATATCTGATTTCCTTTTACCTCATATAAGGAACTGTAAGACTTCCCAAGAGACTTGGGAAACTCTGTCAACATAGTTCTCTTCCAACACAAGGGCCAGGAAGAATCAACTGTGGATTGAATTCACAACCCTTAGAAAGCAGCCCAAGCAATCAGTCTCAGAGTATGTGACCAAGATTAAAGATGTGGCAGACCAATTAGCAAGTATTGGAGAGGAGATTGAAGAGGAGCAAATAGTCAGGCAAGTAACAAATGGACTCAAGGCAGATGATAAGTGGGAAAGCTTCACCACTGCAACGGACCTCTACATGGACATGCATACCCCAGATCTCACAACACTCATGGGCCAACTATTCACACATGAAGCAAAGTTTACAAAGGCAGGAGATCAATCAAAAGGTAACAACCCCTCTGCTCTATATACTGATAAGAAAGTTAAGGATAAAGGTAAAGGGAAGAAACAGAATGAAGAAGGCTCTACCTCCCAAGCTAATTATGCAGGGAGAGGTAGATCATCAAGAGGCAGGGGCAGAGGAGGTAAGTCAGGTAGGGGGAGACCCTACAACTCATCACCATGCAACATTTGTGGATTGTCCAATCATACCACAGATGAATGCTACAAGAACTACAAGAATCAGAGAGGAAGAGGCTACTCAAGAGGTGGATACTCTCAAGGGAGAGGCAGGTTCAACCAACACCAAGGCTACAATGGATACAACAATCAATACAACAACAATTACAACCCCAACCACAATGGTAACTACCAAGGTGGATTCAGAAATAGAAGGGATTACAACAACTATACAGAGGAGCAAGATGACTCCCTATTGATCATGAATATGACCTCCAAGGCAGGTACAAATGATGATCATTTATTCTATATTGACTCAGGATGTTCTAACCATGTAGCTGGCAATGTGGCACTACTCTCTGATTTGGAAGAACCCAAGGGCAAACATCAGGTACAGACAGGTGATGACACTAAACATTCTGTTGTAAAAATTGGAAATGTGAAGACATGTGATGGTAACCAGAATCTATTGAGTAGGGTACTCTATGTACCAACCATCACTAAGAATCTAATGAGTGTTGGTCAGATTGTGGAGAAAGGTTTGCAGGTCAGATTCACTCAACATGGAGCATATGTGGAGGACCCAAGACATGGATTCAGAAGGATAGCCAAGGGAGAAAAATCAGGTAGATTGTTTACTTTTGAGCTAGAAGATACAAAAAATATTGCTTTATACAACTACAAGGATCAAACACTTTCAGAGTTAGAAATATGGCACAAGAGGTTAGGCCACATAGGTGAAAGAACCCTAAAGCAAATGTGCAGGGATCAATGTGTGCTTGGGATACCTAATGTATCCAAGCAACACATGATTTACAAGTGTGGAGCATGTCAGTTTGGTAAGTCTCACAGGTTGCCCTATTCAAGGAAAGGTTTCATGCATGAAGACTACCTAGACTTGGTACACACAGATGTTTGGGGACCTAGCAAGGATCCTTCCATTTCAGGTTCAAGGTATTATGTGTCCTTCATTGATGACTATAGCAGGTGGACCATCTTATACTTTATGAAGCATAAAGATGAAGTGTTTAATTGTTTCAAGAGGTATCTTGCACTTGTTGAAAATCAAACAGGAAGAAGCTTGAAGAGGCTAAGATCAGATGGTGGAGAAGAGTACTTCTCCAATGAGTTTGAAGATTTCTTGCAAGAAAGAGGCATCAAAAGGGAGATAACTACAAGGTACTCACCTGAACAAAATGGAGTAGTTGAAAGAAGGAATAGACTCATTGTAGAAACAGCTAGGTCTATGCTTAATGAAAAGAAATTGCCAAATTATCTTTGGGCAGAGAGTGTATCTACTGCCACCTATCTCATCAATAGGTTGCCATCCAAATCACTTGATGGCATGACACCATATGAAGCTTGGCATGGTAAGAGACCTTCTCTGGATCATTGCAAAATCTTTGGTTGTGTAGCATATGTGCATATTCCCTCACAGGTAAGGGGAAAGCTAGACCCTAAAGCTGAAAAATGTATATTCATTGGTTATGATTTGAACCAAAAGGGATACAGATTCTACAACCCAACAAACAAAGGCTTCAAGGTAAGCAAAGATGTCATCTTTGATGAGAATGACTCTTGGTATGAGAATGAATGCAGGAAGGTTAGTCTACCCTATGATATGGAAGAGGATTTCCCAAAGCTCACCAAGGAGGAATCAATTCAGAAAGATGAATCAAGCTCAGATGATGATGATACAATTAACCTTGAGGAATTCAAGGCATGGAAGTCCAAAGGAAAGATGAAGATAAAGAAGCTAGAGGATATACCAGAATCCTCAACTCAAGCAATTAGAAGATCTCAGAGAGAAAGCAAGCGACCAATCAGATTTGGGTATGACACATCACTTGTAACTAAACATTCTGTATATCTTGCAAAGGATTTGTTGAATGAAGAACCAGGTACCTATGAAGAAGCAATCACCAAACCAAAATGGAAAGGAGCTATGGATGAAGAAATGGAAGCTCTCAAGGAGAGTGATACTTGGGACTTGGTACCCAAGAAGGACTCTATGAAGGTGATAGGATCCAGATGGATCTACAAGCTAAAGAGAAATTCAGATGGAACAATCAACAGGTACAAAGCTAGGTTGGTAGCCAAGGGTTTTGCACAAACCCAAGGCATTGATTATGAGGAGACATTTTCTCCTGTGGCTAAGATGCCAACTATCAGAATATTGGTGAGTGTAGCTGCATCCAAGAATTGGAACATGTACCAATTAGATGTCAAGAATGCTTTCTTGAATGGATGGATATCTGAAGAAGTCTACATGTCACAACCACCTGGCTATGAAGATCCCAAGAAGGTAAACTATGTGTGTAAATTGAAGAAGGCTCTGAATGGTTTGAAGCAGGCACCTAGAGCATGGAATTACAGGTTGACAACCTACCTCCAAGACCAAGGATTTGTGATGAGTAAAGCAGATACTTCCCTATTCATAAAGTGGAGTAGTACAGAGGTAATCTACTTGTGTGTTTATGTTGATGACATCATCATTACAGGCAATGATGTCAATGGGATTAGACACATCAAAGGACAGATGATGAAAGAGTTCAAGATTAATGATCTTGGATTATTGAAGTACTTCTTAGGTCTTGAGTTAGTCTACACCAACTCAGGTATATATATCACTCAAAAGAAGTATGTACAGGATATGGTCAAAAAGTTTGGCTTGCAGGATGCTAAAGTCTCAAGTACTCCAATGGAGGTCAACCTAAAGCTAAGTGCTCATGAAGGGGAAGAAGTCCAAGACATCACAGGATATCAAAGCATGGTAGGTAGTTTGAACTATGCTACCTTGACAAGAATTGACATAGCATATGGAGTTAGTGTGCTAAGCCAATTCATGCACAAACCAAGGGTACCTTACCTAGAAGCAGCAAAGAAAATCTTGAAGTACCTCAAAGGAACTCAAAGCCATGGTTTGTACTTTCCTTATACATCAGATATTGATATTAAAGTATATTCAGATGCAGATTGGGCAGGATGCAAGGATGATAGGAGGAGCACATCAGGTTACATTTGTTTTGCAGGAAATAAACCTATTTCTTGGTCAGCCAAGAAGCAACCTACAGTGGCATTGTCATCCACTGAAGCAGAGTATAGAGGGCTTGCCAATGCCACTCAAGAAGATATCTGGTTGAAGCTTCTATATACAGAGTTAGGCCTATATACAAGGCCACCAATTATCTTTGGAGATAACACTAGCTCTCTTCACCTTGCAGCTAATCCAATATATCATGCTAGAACCAAACACATAGAGGTTCATTACCACTATGTGAGAGAGAAGTTGCTTAGTAAAGACATTCAATTGACATATGTGTCTACTAATATGCAATGTGCAGATTTACTCACTAAAGCATTGGATGGAAACAAGTTATGCAGATTCAAATCCATGATTGGATTGCAGGATGTGATTGAAGACTAAAGATGAAGACTTAAGCCAAAGTGCTTGGCTTGAGGGGGAGTTGTTGGTGCATTTCAAGCCTTCACACTTGGCTTGGAACCTTGGAAGATTAGCTTGGAACCCTTGAAGGATATCACTATGAGAAGCTAGAACCATAGGAACACTTGCCTATGTGTTATTACCATTTTATCTCTTGTAAAAGTCTAAATGACTTGACATGTAAAATGATCTTACCTACTTGATTAGTCGTGGAATTTGGATGGTGTGATTGGAGAGAATATCTCCCTACATTTAGTGGAGTGATCATAGGAGATTTGAATTTGAATTCAAATTCAAATCTCAACTAAACTTCTATAAAAGAAGTACTTGAAAAGTCGTGTTTTTTAGCTAGTCCAATTGAGCACACTCCCCGAGGCATTCTACTGTTGTAACTCAGTGTGTGTTAGTGATACTTCATAGCCTACACCACAACACCTCATTTAGCTATGCTTGTCAAGCTAATGAGTATGTACAATTACATCAATCAATAGAAGTATACACATTCACTATCTCTGTTGTCTCTGAGTCATCTACTCCAAGTCTGTCAACTTCAAAGGAGCGTATCTCAGGATCTACTGAACCAAATCAAGTGATTCAAAGCACATTGGAACCAGCTCCAAGTCTACTATAAACCTACAAAGTTTCAAGTCAATTGGATCAGCCATCTCGGAGAAATCTCACTCGAAGTACACACTGGTCTGTGTCTCCAGAATTCCTAAAATATCGGGGGTAACTACAATTTTGCTAAAGTGATTTCTCAGTGAGTAGTTTATCATTTCTTTTCCACTTGCAAATGGTAGCTTGTTAAGCTAATTTAATATGTCCAGAAGGAATTAGATCAATTGTAAGTGTGCTGGTCACACTGAGTGAAAGACTGAGTAGGTGTCATTACAGAAATAGCAAGTTTTTTAGGATTTTTGAAGTGCCAAGTTATCTGTTTTGATTTGGGCATTACACATATCATTTGCAAAGTACATATATGCTTTCTTGGTATCATTTGGAAGCTAAGCTAGTGTACTAAGCATATCTGAAGCAAAGGAGGGCTGGAGCAAAGCTGGTTTAGCAGCTTCAACTCAATCTCTTGAGTGCATCCAACCATCACTCCCAACAGGGGTGGGGGTTGGGGGGACGGCATGGGGTGAATAGGCGGGGTGCGAGGTGGGCTGGCAATGGGGTGCGGGGTGGGAGGTTGGAAGAGAGGGGCAGAATAGGGGAATGGTAGCGGGGATGGAGAATGTTAGGTAGCGGAGAGGTGGGCGGCTTTAGATATGGAGAGGATGGAGAATTGGAGAGGATAGGTAGAGGAGGCCTCTGGTAGATTTGAGATTGACTAACGCGATGAGCTTCATTTTATAGCAAGGAGAATCAAAGACTCACCTCATAGAAAAGGATGGTTCTGCTATAAAGAAAGCTCAAAAGAGAGGGTATGCAAACACCATTTTTCACCCACAAAAGATAGAATTTAAGAAAAGGTCAAAATTTAAAGTTTCTATTGAGAATTAAAGAGCCATGAAAAAAATTGACGCCAAAAAAATGCGCTATCATTTATATATGTAATGCATTAATGTTTATTGGAAGTTTTATAAAGTTCATTTATTGAAACAACAGAAAAAAAGAAAAAAACAAAACAACCTGGGAACCATGTGATGTGATTGTTTATAATTTTTGATGATAGGTCTTGAGCCTGGAGATATTGACTAGCGGCAGGGCCTCTCCCTTGAGTGTTTCTAACTGCATAGCACCCCAATTCAACATCTTCTTAATGCGAAAAGGGCCTTCCTAGTGAGGGAACCATTTCCCTTTAGCTCGAGTAGATATTTGTGGTCTGTGTAAAAGAGCTAAGGCACCTAAAAGTTTTTGTCATGACTCTCCTTTCTCTTAATCTAAATCTGCTCTAACTGTTTGGAAGCTAGAATCCGTGATTCTTCTAATCTATATGCCCATAATGTACCAAGATAAGCGTGCCCCCAGGAAGTGGGCTATAACATACATTCCTTTCTTACCATGGAAATTAATCTATATGCTTTGTAGGCTAATCTATATGCCCATAATGTACCAAGATAAGCGTGCCCCCAGGAAGTGGGCTATAACATACATTCCTTTCTTACCATGGAAATTAAAACCTTATTGGTTGATTCAGCCTGTCCGTTGGCTCTTGGATAGTAGGCACAAGAGGTCCTATGTAGGATTCTATATCTATTGAAAATTTCTTGGAGGACCTTATTCACAAAATGAGTACCCTGATCTATACAAATTTCAAGGGGACATCCAAACCTGCAAATGATGCTACTGTAAATGAAATCAGCAACGGTTTGGGCAGTGCAGTTAGGGGAGGCAATAGCTTCAGCCCACTTTATCGCATAATTTGTGGCTATCAATAGATATTTCTCTCTTTTTGGAATCGATGGAGGGTAGATGGGCCCTACAAAATCTAGCCCCCATTTCTCAAATGGTTGCCACGAAATGGAAACGATCAAGGAGTTACACCTCTGTTTTGTTGGCTTGGGTCCACACGTCTGGCAAACATCATATGCCTTTCTCCGTTCGTCTGCATCTTTAAATAGTGTAGGCCACCATAAACCAGAATCAAGTATCCTTTGACTCATAATATGCCCTAGAAGGTGCCCACCACCTGTTCCTTCATGTGCAGATTGAAGTACTTCCCTCACTTCTTCTTCTTCCAAGCACTTCCTAAACCTGTCATCCTTTCCTTGCCTATATAATTTATCTTCAATGAAGGTATAAGGTCTACTTTTGATTAGCAATCTCTTCCTTTACACAGCACTAGCCTCCTCTGGATACACTCCAGTTTTAATGAAATTCTTTATATCATAATACCAACCTATAGCTTGTACAACAAACAAATTAGCATCTCGAAAATCGTCATTGATTCCACTAGCTTGATCCATCATATTGATCCTGGATAGGTGATCCGCCATAACATTTTCTTTCCCTGGTGTGTGGACTACAGAAAAATCAAACTCTTGGAGCAACAATAACCTCCTCCATATTCTACTAGTGGCTTGTGGTTTGTTGAGCAAGTATTTTAGTGGTTGGTGATCCGTTATAATAACGAATTTCACTCGTAGCAAGTAATGAAGAAATTTTTGGACAACAAAAACCATGGCTAGGGCTTCCCTCTCTGTTGTGTTGTAATTCTTTTTAGCCTTGGTTAAAATTCTATTGGCATATTGAATCGGTCTGTCCACCTTAAATTCTTCATTGGGTTGTGTCAAAACCACCCCTACTGCATAGGCACTGGCATCTACATGTATATGAAAGGTTTTTGACCACTCAGGTGTGATCAAAATGGGAGCAGACACTAATCTTGACCGTAATGTTTGATATGCTTTTTCCTCTTCTTCTTCCCATCTAAAAGGAATTTCCTTGCCTGTAAGCCTAGCCAAAGGCCTGGCTATATCTGCATACATCTTAATAAATCTGCGGTGGTACCCTATATGGCCTAGGAAACTTTGAATCTCTTTTGGAGATTTAGGTCTAGGTAACTTTAATATAGCTAAAATTTTGTCTAGATCAGGTGCCATACCTTTGGAAGATACCACATGTCCCAGGAGGGTACCCTCGATCACTAAAAGGTGGCATTTGTTTGGGTTCAATTTCAGCTTTGTTTCTCTGCACCTCTTAAAAACTTGTAGTAATTGAATTAGATGCTTATCTAAACAATCTAATGGAGTCTCTGCAAGACTACCTGAAAAGGATGAAAAGTCATCCATGAAGATCCTTAGAGATTCTATTAGCAATGGACCAAAAATGAAATTAACTGTTCGATTGAAGGTAGTTGGAGCATTTCTCAATCCTAAAGGCATCTTCAAATATACACAAGTTTCCCAAGGGGTAATGAATGTTGTTTTCTCACGATCCCCACGGTGGATGGAGATCTCATTCTATCCACTGAATCCATCCATGAAGTTGTAAAGGGAATGCCCAGCTACTTCTTCTATGACCTGTTCAGAAAATGGCATTGGAAATCCATTTGGAATGGTGACCTTGTTCAATGCTCTAAAGTTCACACAGATTCTGATTTTGTTAGTGTTTTTCTTTGGCACAATTACCATGGGAGATAGCCACTCCGAATGCTCTATAGGGATGATAATTCCTACATCTTCCAGTTTCTGAATTTCCAAATAAACTACTTCAGCATATTTAGGGTTCAACCTATAGCTCTTGCGTCTCACAGGTTTTGCTCCTTCCATAAGAGGAATTCGGTGCTCTCCATAATTAGGTGGTACCCCTTCTAAATCCTTATAATGCCATGCAAAAACATCTGTATAATTGTTCAAGAAGGATTTTACCTTTTCAAGGAGCTCTAGGTGGCTCCACAACCAAGTGGCCACCAAAACTGGCCGATTATTTTCTTGAGAGCCTAAGTGTATTTCTTTGACACGATTTCTTTCTACCATATGATCTTCATGCTCATCTCTGTCCTTGTCTTCTTCTACTAGTTTTTCATGCAGTGCTTCATAAGCAGAGGTATTTTGGATTTCAATGTGTTCCTCCTTGTCCTGCATCCATCCTGTAGGAATTTCTTGAATTGAGAAAGAACACTCTTCACTAGAATCTTTTACCTTGCCTTTAGCTTTAGTAACTTTCTTATCTGTGGTTGTCATATCCTCCTCCAAGTTGTATTTTAGGGGTGTCTTCCTGCCCCTTTTGTGGTCTGTGATGGGCTCTCCCAATCCATCAACCTAGAATTTTTCCTCATCTTCATCATAACCTTCAGTTGTGTAAGAATTATTAAGAAAAATTCCAAAACAAGAGGAAGGGTTGCCTGCCTGGAAATCTATTTGGTGTTGGTCCTGAGATTCTAGTTCCATGCAAATGCCAATTGTTTGCATCATGCTGGTCTTTCCTTGATTATTTGGGCCCTTCTCTAAATGAATCTGTGTCAGCTCTTGCCCTTTCTTTTGTACCCACAAAGTATCCTTGCCCCAATCATGAATGACACTGGCATGCCTCAGCCATGGTCTTCCAATTAAGAGGGGAAATCCTCCTTCAACCTCAGGCAATCATAAAACCACAAAATCTAGAATGAATAGATCACCTTGTACTTCAAGTGGAACTCTTGGGATCACTCCCAAGGGCCTTACTTTGCTTTGATTTGCCAAAGTAACAGTGACCTTGCCCCAATCATGAATGACACTGGCATGCCTCAGCCATGGTCTTCCAATTAAGAGGGGAAATCCTCCTTCAACCTCAGGCAATCGTAAAACCACAAAATCTAGAATGAATAGATCACCTTGTACTTCAAGTGGAACTTTTGGGATCACTCCCAAGGGCCTTACTTTGCTTTGATTTGCAGGCTTTGAAGGGTGGAGTCCAGTCTTTTCCATTGTGTGTTCAGGCATCAAGTTAATGCTAGAACCACCATCCACAATAACTCCTTGAAATTCATGACCTTTGATAGATACTATCAGCCAAGGACTTTTATAGTCTGTAAGGGGTGCTTCCCCTACAATTTTTCCTTTATGTAAAACAACAGTCTTTGCTACCAAACTTGTAGTGGAAGCATCATCAATTATCTACAATAGTTCTGACCTGAATTTCCCATCCATCTTGATTAAATAAAAAATACTAACCTCCTTTTTCATGGATTTGAGAAGCTTTGAAGTCTCTGATTCCTTAAGAGCATGGGTTCCAATTGACTTACTCAACTCCTCCTGAGCCATGTGGAATGCATGCCCAATGGCATCATTGGTACATATGGGATCTCCTTTTTGCCTTGTATCTGCACATGTAGTGGCCTTGTCTTCAAATGTACCTTTGTCTTTGTTCAATCGATCAATTATTGGTTGTTGAGCCATATCTACTTGAACTTTTCCTTTATTTCTTGTTTGCACTATAAAAGATTCTATTTCTTCTAACTGCACCACCCTAGTAGATGGTGATGGGTCATCGCCTTATCTAACATTTCTTCCTTGTGTACAAAAATCATTTGAATATGGGGTCCGGAGGGAGAGGCTTGATTCTTAGGACAGCAATTTGTATAGTGGTCTCTGGCCTCTAGGTAGTTTCTGCAAGGAGGGGCATTTTGTGGTAGAGTGCACCTACTTTGATAGTGCCCACATTCTCCACATCTGAAACAAATGATTGGCCTTCTAGTCCCATTTGCAAAGTTATTCCTCTCTCTAGAGTTGTAAGTGTTACCTTGATTGGGTGCATTTGCTGGTGGTAGAGGTCCTCCTTGTGTCCAATATGTTGTTGCAAGTATTCCCCTTGATTGGCATTCCTGGGCCTCATGACCAGCTTTCCTGCATAATTGGCAAGTCACACTTAGCAGAGGACATTCACTTACTATATGCCCTTGCTTGCTGCACATTGAACACCAAAGTCCACTCTTGATGCCACCTCCTTTGAGTTCCTGCAACTCATGTCGCAGCTGAGCCAATTCCTCTGCTTGGGCCTTCTCCTCCTTTTGGAGCTTTAGTGCTTCAATCTCCCTTCTCAACTGAGTGACAACATTCTCCTCCTCTCTGTGGGGCTTATTTCTTTTTAAGCCCTCTAGCTCCTTCCTTGGCTGGATTACTGGATCCTCCATTTCGGTGGAATATTGTAGTTGAGAAGAAGTTGCTCCATACTGTTTCCTTATCTTCTCTAGTCGAGTAGTTGCGTTGATGAACTCCTCTATGGAGGCTGTAGATAACACTAATTCCTTGATTTTGCATTGGTTGGCCATTGGAAGTGGATTAGCTAGCCATTTCTTAACAAAAAAATCATGTGGTGGATCTGGCAATTTAGCCATTAGTGCCTTGGCCCTAGTCACAAACTCTAGGAACTTTTCACCTGGACCCAATCTCAAATTTTCTAGTTCTTCTATGATGATCTCTGCAGTATTTCCATGCTGGAATTGATTTTTGAATGCATCTTTCATAAAATCCCAAGTTGTAAAATGGTTCTCAGCAAATTGGCTGAACCATTCATCTACTAATCCTTCTAATGTGGCAGGGAAGAGTATCAAGAAAGCATCCTCCCTGCCCATTAAGCCTCTAGTCTTGCATAGTGCCAAAAATCTTCTAATATGCTCATCTCGATCCTACTGAGCTAGGCCTTTTAAAGAAGGAAATTTCATATTTAATCTTGAGAGTAAGGTTTCCAAGTCTACCTGTCCCGCTATGCTCTTTACTGATGAGGTTGAAGATAGTGGACTGGACGATCTTCTAACAACCTTCCTTCTTGTTTGCTTGCAGGTGACCCTCAATGTTTGGGACCGGATTGCGGTTATGAGCTGTTCATAGTCCACTGAATATGATACACTCGATAAGAATATTTACCTTTTGGTTAATAAAGTAGCACTATAGTACTGTCAACAATGATCTCTTCTATACTTTGCACTTGGTCTCTCCTAAGCTCAAATCTCCTTGGATGTCCCACCGGGCGTGCCAAATTTTGTTGGGGGATTCTTGGACAAGGTCTTTGAGGGTTTGTAGGAGAAAAGGAAAAGACAAGAAGAGAACATACACCCTGGAAGTCTCTCTCAATTGATTACATTAAAGCAAATACAATATTGAAGCACAGTACAATCCAATTCTTCTGTGCAAAATCCCACAGAGGGCTCAATTACAAAATGCCAAATACCCAAGGGACTTGTTGCTGCCGGCCTCCTCTACACCAAGCATCCACCTTCTCCAAGCCTGCACTGGTGCACACCTTGCACCAAGCTTCCACTAAGGGGGAGGGAGGGGTACCTTCTGTCGGCACGCACACACTTCAATAAGACCTTGGGATCTTTGGAAGACTAGCTTAACCCTTCTCTGCACACTTCCTTGGTCACTCTTCGTGCACACCTTGCACTTCACTCCTCTATGTCGCACACTGTGTGTCTCGTGCACTTCTCTCTCTTGCTTTTCTTAGACTTTTCTTCTCTTGCTTACACTCTAATTATCCAAGAATAGTCCTTGCCTTGATTTTTAGTGTGTCGATTCACGTACGCTCCTAACTGCCAAGACACTCTTATTTTCCTTGATGTCCCAAGATTGTCTTGTTTAGGTGGCGGCCAACGAATCCCTCTTTTGTCCTATAGTGAGGTTAGACTAAGAAAACACAAAATTTTAATTGAGGCCATATTTCATTTTGGCGTACGGTGCCGCTTCGCATGCCTTGACCTTTTGCCTTTAATTCTTCACTTTTGAACTTTAGGGAAATTAGAGAAATACCCTTGCAACCTGCATATACTTTTTCCAATTTACCCCTTTTATGAACAATTAATTGTGCACTACCGGTGCACTTTGACCCTTGAACTTTGATACTTTACTCTTGCCTATGCTGACTTTGACCTTGACTTTGTTCACTTCGACCAGTATGAATCTGAGGGGCTCAACAATGTGCCTCCTTCCTCTTCATTTCAGTCTCTATCAATTGTTTTGCAGCATGTAGATGTATCTCTTCCACTTTGTGCAGTGCTCCAAGCCTCTGATAGACACCACAATCTTCCTTTCCATGCATGAATGCCAGTTTTGGTGACCCATGTAGAAATTCAAATGGTTCAATAGGCAATATCCCATAAACCAATTGGAATGGAGTGTATCTAGTTGCTTCTTTGTAAGCTAATCTATATGCCCCTAGAGTACCTTGATAAGCTATGCCCCAAGAAGTGTTCTGTAACATACATTCCTTCCTTAACATGGCAATAAATACCTTATTGGTGGATTCTGCCTATCCGTTAGCTCTTGGATAACAGGCACAAGAGGTCCTATGTAGAACTTTGTTCCTTTTACAAATTCCATGTAGGATCTTGTTCACAAAATGAGTACCTTGGTCTGTACAAATTTCAAGGGGGCATCCAAATCTACAAATTATGTTACTATAAATGAAATCAGCAATAGTTTGAGCGGTGCAATCAGGGGAGGCAATAGCTTCAACCCAGTTTGTTGCATAGTCAATGGTGATCAATAGATACTTTTCTCTCTTTGGAACCGATGTAGGGCCCTACGAAATCAGCCCCCACTTCTCAAATGGTTGCCAAGAAGTGGAAATAATCAAGGGGTTGTGCCTCTACTTTGTTGGCTTGGGTCCACACCTCTGATAGACATCACATGCTTTTCCCCATTCCTCTGCATCTTTGAATAATGTAGGTCACCATAAGCCAGCATCAAGGATTCTCTAGCTCATAATATGTCCTAGAAGGTGCCCACTATCTATTACTTCATGTGCAGATTTAAGAACTTCCCTCACTTCTTCTTCTTCCATGCACTTTCTAAACCTATTATCTTTTCCCTGTGGATATAATTTTCCTTCAATGAGGGTAAAAGGTTTGCTTTTGATTAGCAGTCTCTTTCTTTGCACAACACTTGCCTTCTCTGGATACGATCCAATTTTAATACAATTCTTCATGTCATCATACCAACCTTGAGCTTGTACCGCAAACAGATTAGCATCTAGAAAATCATCAATTACTCCAATTGCTTGATCCATCATGTTGATCCTAGATAGGTGGTCTACCATGATATTTTCTTTACCTGGTCTATGGACTAGAGAAAATACCTTGTTTAATAAATACCTGAGTGGTCGATGATCATTGATGATAAGAAATTTCACTCCCAGCAAATAATGACAAAACTTTTGTACAACGAAAACCAATGCTAGGGCCTCCCTTTCTGTGGTGCTATACTTTTTTTTAGCCTTAGTCAAAATTCGAGTAGCATACTGAATAGGTCTGTCAAGTTGGTATTCTTCACTATGTTGAGCCAAAAATACACCCACTAAATATGCACTCGCATCTACATGTACATGAAAAGTATTTGACCAATCTGGTGTGATAAGAATTGTTGCAGCCACCAATTTGGACCTTAATGTCTGATAAGCATTCTCTTCTTCTTCTTCTTCATATTTAAAGGGTACTTCTTTACCTCTAAGTCTAGCCAATGGCGTGGCTATCTCTACATACATTTTGATAAATCTTCTGTGGTACCCAATATGCCCCAAGAAGCTTTGAATCTCTTTAGGAGATTCGGGTTTAGGTAACTTTAGTATAGAAATAATTTTATCACGGTCCAGAGCCATATCTTTAGCAGATACGAGATGTCCCAAGAGGGTTCCTTATATCACAAGGAAATGATATTTATTTGGGTTCAGCTTTAGTTTAGTCTCCCTGCAACTTTTAAAAACATTCTGAAGCTGTCTCAAGTGATGATCCAAACAATCCAAAGGGGTCTCTTTGTGAGATCCTGAAAATGAAGAAAATTCATCCATGAAAATTCTAATTGTTTCTAGTAATAAGGGTCCAAAAATGAGGTTGACAGTCCTGTTAAAGGTGGCTGGAGCATTTCTGAGTCCAAATGGCATTTTTACATACACATATGTGCCCCAAGGTGTGATAAAAGCAGTCTTTTCATGATCCTCTATGTGGATGGATATTTGGTTATAGCCACTAAAGCCATCCATAAAGATATATAATGCATGTCTGGCCACTTCTTCAATGACCTGCTCTCCAAAAGGCATGGGGAATCCATCTGGACTGGTGACCTTGTTGAGTGCTCTAAAGTCAACACAAACCCTGATTTTGTTGGTATTCTTCTTTGGTACTATAACCATTGGTGAAAGCCATTCTCAGTGTTCCAAAGGAATGATGATTCCTGCATCCTCCATCTTCTATATTTCCACACAAATAGCTTCATCATATTTTGGGTTAAGTCTATAACTATTTCCTCTTATATTGGTTTGGTTCTATCAACAAGAGGGATTATGTGCTCTCCATAATTGGCAGGCACTCCTTCTAAGTCTTTATAATGCCATGCAAAAACATCTGCATAGTGTGTCAAGAAAGATTTTACCTTTTCAAGCAGCTTTGGGTGGCTCCAGAAGCAAGTGGCCACCAAAACTGTACGATTATTTTCCTCAATGCCTAATTGTACTTCTTTGATTGGGTTTCTATCTACCATGGTATCTGCATGCTCATCTCCAACCCTACTTTCTTCCAATAGCTTTTCCTGCATTGTTGCATAAGCAGGAGTGTTCTAGATCTCAATGTATTCCTCTTTGTCCTACATCCATCCTATAGGGATTTCTTGGATTGGCAAAGAACATTCCTCACTACTATGTTTTACCTTGTCTTTAACTTTAGTAACTTCCTTCTCTATTGTTGTTGCATCATCCTTCAAGTTGTGCTTGAGGGGTGTCTTCCTTCCCCTTCTGTGGTCTGTGATGGGTTGTGCCAATCCGTCAACCTGAAATTTATCCTCATTTTCATCATAACATTCATCTGTGCAAGAAATATTTAGACAAACTCCAAAACAAGAGGACGAGTTGCTTGCTTGCAGCCAATTCAGAACACCTTCTTCCTCCTCAAACTCTAATTATGTTTGGTCCTCCTTTTCTTGTTCCATGCAAATGCCAACTCATTGCATCATGTTGGTGTTCCCTTGATGATCTTGACCCTCCTCTAAATATATTTGTGTGAGTTCCTGCCCATTCTTTTGTACTGACACGGTGTCTTTACCCCAATCATGAATGACACTTGCATGCTTCAACCATGGTCTTCCAATCAAGAGGGGAAATCCCCCCTCTATCTAGGAGAGTCTTAATACCACAAAATCCAAAATCAAGAGATTACCTTGTACTTCCAGTGGAACTTTTGGGATCACCCCCATTGGCCTTACTTCATTTTGATCTGCCAAAGTAATAGTGAAGTGGGTGGTCTGGATGGACATAGGCCAAGCTTCTCCATGGTATGCTCAGGCATCAAATTTATGCTAGACCCACCATCCACAATGACTCATTGTAGCTTTAATCCTTTAATTGTTACTGTGAGTGGGGGACTCTTATAGTCGGTGAGAGGTGCTTCTTCTACACCCTTCCCTTGGCCTAAGGTAGTAGTCTTGGCCACCAAACTGGATGAGGAAGCCTCATCAATAATCTGCAGTACTTCAGATCTGAATTTTGCATCCATGTTTATCAACTCAAGAATACTAACCTCTATTTTAATTGACTTGAATAATCTTGAAGCTCTAGATTCCCTAAGATCAATTTTGATGTTTGATTTCTCAAGTTCCTTGTGGGCCCGACTATATGCATTCCCAATGAAATCATTAATTTTTGAAAAATCTTCTTTTTGTGTTACCTCTTTACATTTTGTTGAAATTCTTTTCTCTTGTTTTGCATCTTCATATATATCTCATTTGCTCTGATGTACCCTCTAATCTTTGTGACTTCCAAAAGCAATTGTTCCCTGGTTTGATTCTTCTAGAATTTTCCCTTTGCTTCTTGTCCACATGACCATGGAGTCAATTTCTTCTAATTGCACCACTCTAGTGGATGGTGATTGTACATCTATGGCTCCTTCTACTATTGCATGATTATTTAATGAGATCTTTTGGAGATGGGGACCAGCTGTAAATGCTTTGCTTTGGGGGAAACAATTTGTATAATGATCCCTGGCATCTGGGAAATTCCTACAAGGGGGAGCATTTTCTGGCAGGGTGCATTTAGTTTCATAATGTCCACACTTTCCACACCTGAAACAGATAATTGGCCTTCTAGGCCCATTTTCATAATTACCTCTAGGTCTTTGATTGTATTTGTTACCTTTGCTTGGGGCTGCCACCATTACATTGGTTGAGAATTGAGCACCTCCTTGTGCCCAATAAGGTTGTGCAAGCATCCCTTTTGACTGACATTCATGGGACTCATGACCAGCTTTCCTGCATAGCTGGCAAGCTACACTTAACATAGGACATTCACTTACCACATGACCCTACTTGTTGCACATGTTACACCATAGCCCACTATTGATGCCACCCCTTGAGTTCTTGCAACTCCTGTCGAGGCTGATCTAGTTCTTCTACTTGGGCTTCCTCTTCCTTTTGTAGCTTCAATGCTTCAATTTCCCTCCTCAATTGAGTCACAACACTCTCCTCTTCTTTATGGGGCTTATTCCTTTTTAAACTCTCAATTTGTTTCCTTAGCTGAATTACTAGGTCTTCACGTTTTGCTGGATATGATAAATTGGAAGAGCTTGTCCCATACTGCTGTCTAATTTGCTCCAATCTTGTAGTTGTATTGATAAATTCTTCTATTGTTGCTGTTGGTAAAACCAACTCCTTTGTTTTACATTGTGTTGATATGGGAAGTGGTTTAGCTAACCACTTCTTGATAAAAAAATCATGGGGAGGGTCTAGTAGTTCGGCCATTAGTGCCTTAGCTCTGGTAACAAATTCTGAGGTCTCCCCACAACCTAGTCTTAAATTTTCTAATTCTTCAATAATGTTTTCAGTTGTGTTCCCTTGTTTGAACTATGTCCTAAATTGCTTCCTTCATCAAGTCCCATGTGGTGAAATGGTTGTCAGCAAACTAATTAAACCATTTATCTTCTAGCCCTTCTAATGTTGCACGGAAAAGAATAAAAAATGCATCTTCTCTTCCCATCAAAACCCCTTGTTTTACATAAGGCTAAGAATCTCCTAATGTGCTCATATGGGTCTTCCTGTGCTAGCCCTCTGAAGGATGGAAATTTGATATTCAATCTAGTAAGTAAAGTTTCCAAAGCCACCTGGGTTGCCATATTCTTTATTGATGATGTCGATGATGATGGGCTAGTTGATCTTCAAATAACCTTCCTTCTTGTTGCTTTGCAAGTGACCCTCAAGCTTTGAGACCGAATTGCGCTCATGAGCTGTTTATACTGCTCTTAGTTTAAGAGAATTTCAATGGAAGAAAGATCACCTCTTAAGTCAGTACAGTAATGTCGGTACCCTTAAACTCTTCTACACTTTGCAACTTGCTTCTCATAAGCTCAAATCTCCTTGTGGTCCCACCGTGCATGCAAAATTTTGTTGGGGGATTCTTGTGCAGAAAGGGACTAGAGTGTGTGTAGGAGAATGGAGAGTGAGAACAAGAGAATTAATGACACTAAAAGCTTCTTATCAATTAGGAAGAGAAGAATACAAGCTTGTACATAAGCCAAATGCTCTGCACAATATGCCAAAGACTAAATAATTTTCATGAAACAAGATTACAAAGTACTTAGAATCTGCCGCGGACCTCTATACTAGACCTCCACCTTCTCCAAGCCTGCCCTTGTGCACACCTTGCACCAAGCTTCCAATAAGGGGAGGGATGGACACCTTCTATCGACTCGTGCCTTCAATGAGACTTTGGAACTCTTGCTATTCCTTGCTTCACCTTCTCTGCATACAATCTAATTCACTCTTCTTGCACCTTGCAATAGCTCTCTATGTCACGTGCACTCCCTCAGAATTGGTCCCTTATTCTCTCTCTTGCCTAGACTATCTCACAATAGCTTAATCTCAAAGAATAATGTCTTGCCTTGATTTGAATGTTGCTTCACATACGCTCCTAACTGCTAGAGTATCTTGGTGCTCACTTTCATGTCCCAAGATTGTCTCCAAAAGTGGGCAGCCAACGAATCCCTGTTATGTCATGTAGTGACTTTAGACTAAAACAAAAATTTTAATTGGGGGGCCATACTTTCACTTCTGCATACGCTGCCACTTCACATACCTTCACATTTCACCTTTGTTAATTCTTCAAATGTGCACCTAAGAGAGGGTTCACCTGAACCTTCCAAACACTTTAAAAACACTTTGAACCTTAGAGAAATTACTGAAAGACACTCTGCAACCTGCAACCAACTTTTTGCCAGTATACCCTTTGTGAACAATTAATTGTGCACTACCTGTGCACCTTGATACTCAAACTTTGAATGCTTTGGCTTCACCCATGTTGAGTTTGACCATGAACATGTTGACTTTGATTTCTTTGACTTCGACTCTTTGACTTTGATTGTGTTTGACTTTGACCAATGTGACTTTTAGAAGCTCAACAGTTCTACAATGTCCTTCTGTGTGGACACATATGCCAAACTGATCTCTCTAGCAGAGAACCTCTCCTTGACATAATGATAGTGCACCTCAATGTTCTAAGTGCAAGCATGGAACACACAATTCCTTGCAACTACCAATGCGCTCTAACTCTCAGTGAAGATGGTGGTGACAAAATAATGACCAACACCCAAATCATCCATAAGGTACCTGGGCCACACACACTCAACAATTGCTATGAAAGCTTCCATATACTCAGCCTCACAATTGGAAATGTGTCATTGCAACCAACCTAGTGAGAGTCAGAAAAAGCATATAAATCTGGGGGTCATGATCCCCCCTTGGGATAAAACAATCCAAGTAGCCGGGTGCCACTCAAATAACGAAAGATGTGCTTAACTGCCTGCCAATGCTTGACACGAGGGCAATGCATAAACCTGCTCATCTATGAGACAACAAACTAAATATCTCGCCAAGTAATGCATAAGTAAATCAAGCATCCAACAATCTGTTGATAGAGAACAACATCAAATGCATCTCCTGCATCATGAAGACTCAATCGTAAACATGTTTCCATAGGAGTGGCAATGGTTTTATAGTCTTCAAGGCCAAAACACTACAATGATGTGTCAATATATTCTGTTTGACACAAAGCTATTACACCATCAACTTACATAAAAGCAATGCTCAAATAATGATGTAAATGCCCCAAATCTAGCATCTCAAATGAGGCATGCAGACTAGTCTTAAAATCAGCAATATGCTTCTCATAAGGACCAGTGAGTAGCATGTCATCAACATAGATAACAATGATCAGAAGCACATCATTTGCATGCTTAACAAATAAGGTTCTCTCAGTTGGACTGTTCCCAAAACCATGTGCAATCAGGTAGGCATGTATTTTTTTCATACCAAGCATATGGTGCTTGCCATGATGTCCTTTGCTTTCAGAACTATACCCAACAAAAATACATTTCATTGCTTTATCATCCAATTTCCTATGGGGTTGTTCAGGCACTAATGCATATGCCAGACAACCAAAAACACGCAGGTGAGCAATAGATGATGTGTGATCATGTGAGGCCTCATATGGAGTGATAGACTGCAATGCTTTAGTGGGACACCTGTTAAGTACATATGTTGCACACATAATAGCCTCAAGCCAAAAACTATGTGGTAAAGCCTGACTCTTGACCATACACTTTGCCATCTCCATGAGTGACCTATTCTTATGTTCAACAACTCCAGTCCCTTGAGGTGTATACATCATTATACACTAATGTTTTATCCCATGTTCAACCAAAAATGCAGTAAGACCAGAAGACATATATTCCTCCCCTCGATCAGAATGGAGGGTGCCCATTTTACATGCTAACATATTTTTAACTAAAACCAAAAACTGTTTGAAGCACATAAACACTTTAGACTTTTCTTTCAATGGATATACCCATGCATGCCTAGAAAAATCATCAATAAAAGTAAGGACGTAAAGATAGTTTCCAAAAGAAGGTGTCTACACAGTACCACAGACATCATGGTGAACAAGCTGCATTTTTTGAGTAGCTCGAACTGAACCATCTTTTGGGACGGAGGTGTTGGAACATCAAGCTTACACTATGCTTGAGGTGGATTTGATCTACATCAAAAACTATCGCTTGGATTATGTCAAAAGGATATCCATTGGATAGTTCTTTTACCTATACTCATTTTGGTATTTTTTTGAGAGATTTTTTACGGTTCATTTACCATTGTAAAAGCCTATAATTTTACATATGTAAAATTAGAAAAAGACAGTCCAAATTCTACGAATTTGAGGTGGTTGAGTTGCATTTAATCAAGCAATGAAGCACCTAAAAGTAGAACAAACTAGATCTTCACTTTTCCTAGATTATAGGAAAGTGAATTGATTCCCTCCAACAACTCTTACCACCTTTATTGGAATTCAGAATCCACATCATTGTCTTGCTCCTTCATTTTTTTGCATCATTTTCTTTGATAATAGTAAGCTTAGAGAGGCTAGTGCTCTCTCTATAGAGGTCCAACTTGGGTAGAACATAGCTTATTAGAAAGTTATTAGTGTCTTGTTTATGCCTAGATACTTTCATAGCATTTGGTTTAGTAGATTGGGAGAAATATTAGTTTCTTTGTCTTGGGATCAATCTCCGCATATTCCTAAGAAATAGAAGGTACCACTCTTGAGTGTCTAGTTCATTCCAATAGCATATTTTGCTTATTCCTTATACTCTTGTGCATTATATATACTCAACCATATGTGTATCACTCCCACAAAAGGAGTTTTTCTAATTGTAATCATTCTAGTCTCTATGATCATTTGAAGTTCATTGTCTTATCCATAGATAGTAAGTTTTTTGAGCTCATCGATGCATGAACCTATCGATTTTTTTTCAACTCCTTCTCCTTGATGTTCCAAAGTACATAGTTCATTTTATTGAACTTATCACATGCTTTTAAGGTCTATTTGAGTCTCCATAAGCTCAAGGGCTGGTCTTGTGTTGGTTGGCTAGACCTAACTTCGTGGTTTTGCAACTCACTTTTCTAACTCCTACAAGCTTCTCCAAGTTCTTTTATGAGGAGTGTTGCGTTTTCCCCAAAATATAGCCTTTGCATACATGTTTACTAGGTGTCTCAAGTTTGGGCAAAGAGGACATCATTTCAAATTTCTACAAGCATAGCAAACTATGCAAAATTCAGATGACTACAGCATGCATGCCAAAGCTTTGCATCTGATAGGGCCTGAGAATCTTGAACTACACATGCGAAATCAATCATAAATTTTGCATAATTTATGAGCGTATACAGCCTAGAACATCAAATGCTATAAGCATTAATGATGTTGCCATTTGACAATTCATGAATTGTACATCTGTCATTGAGAAATTTCACAACGAAAACAATCTTGCAAATGCTCAAATTGATAAAAGATTTTTCTTGATCCTTGACATAAATAAAGGATCCAACTAGTAAAAGAACTACGATGAGTAGTAGTTAGAATGATCTTACCAACTCCCATGATAGGATAAGAGGATTTGTTGATGCATGTGACAGTATTCCCTGTAAGGGCACGCTCGACTAAAGTGAAGAAACTATGTTGTGAGGTTATATGTTTGGTTTCCCCCAGTATCAAAGTACCAAACATCTGAGTCTATTGCAGACATACACTATTCATGAGAAGATGGGTCATAAGTGCAGACAGTGGTAAATGCCCATTCTTCATTCTGCACAAGATTAGCAGACTCTGTTTTGGGTGTAGAGGCCTCTGCAATAACCATTCCAACCCCTTTCTTCCTTGCCTCTTCAGCAGCTAGTTTTGGACAACTCTTTGTGACATGATCATTTCCTTCACAGTATTAATTTTTGCTTTTCTGTTTTCTTCTCATCTTTGTCATCCTCCTTTAGTTGTGCAGAATTAGCAAATTAATGCTTACTAGTAAAAGAGTTTCATTTACCTTTGCCATTCTTACTAGCCAGGGAAGCTTGATCTACAACACGCATAATGGATCTATTTTCCCTGGACTCATCTTCTTTCTATAGAATAGAGACTAACTCCTCAAATGTTAAGGCATTTGGATTGCCTTTCATCATCAAACAAAGACTAGAAGAAAAATGCTAATATGAGTTGGGAAGACCATTCACAATAGTTTGCATAAGTGAACTGTTAGGCAAGACTTCATTAGCAAAAATCATTTGTTCCTTCAAATTGTTGATCTTTGTTAGAAAACTATCCATGGAATCTCCTTCATTTATGTGCTCACTCTCCAATGTTTTTTAGAGGTAAGCAACATGAGCCTCATTCCTTGCATAGTATAAAGCGCTAAGTGTATCCCAAGCATCCTTAGCTCTTCTACAAGAGCGAATGGAAGGAATAATGGCATGTTTGATAGACAAGAATATCAATGCATGTGCCTAAGCATCTCTGCCATCCCAAAGGAATTTCTTTGCAATAGGTGCAACAGGAACCTCAACACAAAGAGGAACATGAAGAATATCACCATCTTCAATGCCATCAACATCACCTTCAACAACTGTTTTTGCAGGTGTAATATGACATTTTTCAATACCTTCCAAAATATTCCACAATCCGTTTGCAACCAAAACATGACACATCATATAAGCCCATAATGGATAGTTAATATTGTCGAAATTATCCTCAACAACCAACATATGGAATACATCACTACTTTCAACCATGGCCACTGACTAAAATACCTTGATGCAAAAAAATCACTAAATCTAAAAAAGTTGAACATAAGTACTCTATCGAATTTTGCTAAACCAATAGTAGACTTTGAGATGCTTGTATTGGCGAACCAAAACATGTATATAGCTTTGGCATAAAAAGACAAAGCACTATGATAGTGTGTTCAAAAGCGAAATGAGACTATGAATGGAGGGGAATTGACGATGTCTACATGAAGCGACGACATGCTCTAATACCAATTGTTCGAATTCAAGGTCTACAAAAGCACACAGATAACACAAGGAAGAAGAAGAAGAAGCTTGGAGCACAACACAACACAAAATGCATTACCAAGAGAATGAACAAAGATAAGGAGCCGATTAGGGTAATAGGCGTATATACAAACCGGGGGAAAAAACCTCCTAAAGAGGGAAAAAAGTGCCCTGATAGTTCTTATGTGTTCACACACATCACTACCTAAATATATCAACAAAGATCATCTTCAGGACCACTTGCATCACCTACAATCACTATATTTGCATGAATAGGACATGTTTTCAACACGCTCCATAATATTCCACAATCCTTCTGTTACTAATGCATGGTGCATTATGTATCCCCACAATGGGTTACTAGATCCATCCAAATTATCCTCACTAACTTGCATAATACATCACTGCTTTCTACCATCGCTAGTGACTAGGTACCCTAATGCAAAAGCTTGAAGGTATCTCAAAACATTGAACATAAATACCCAAATAAGATCCACTATACGTATAGCAATATTTGAGGTTTTTTACTCCTAACACTACAAGAAAAAGGGGGGCGTAGCGACGCCCCCCAATCGGGAAAAAAACGAGGAGCGTCGCTTATGCGACGAAGTCGTCGCATAAGCGACGGTAGGAATTTCGGATTTTTTTTTTTGCCCGACCCTCGTCGCATAAGCGACGATAGCATCGCATAAGCGACGCTACTTAAAAAGCATCGCTATTACCGTCGCTGATTAGCGACGCATTTAACGACATTGGAAAACTGCAGAGCGTCGCATATGCGACGCTCTACAATGTAAAAAAAAAAAATTCATTTCTTCCGGCACATTTGTGTCGGGACTTGGACGCCAGCAAGAACAGAGAGACCGAGAGAGAGAGAGAGAGAGAGAGAGAGAGAGAGAGAGAGCGCATGAGAGGGAGAGAGAGAGAGCGAGACCATTGGTAGGTATGCGCACACACACACACACTTACACACACATACATATGTACACACACATACATATGTACACACACATATACACGCATAGACACACACACACATACGCATAGACACACACACATACACACAAATACACACACATATACACACATACACAATGCATAATGCATACACATACACACATGCAGACATAATGCATACACATGCACACATAATGCATACACATGCACACACATATACACATGCACACACATATACATGCACACACATAATGATGCATTCACACACATACACATGCAAACACACATAGACACACATATACACTTACACATCCAAACATACACACTCATAGACACACATTCATACACACACACATCCAAACATACGCACTCATAGACACACACACACATACACATAGACGCGCACACACATACACACACATAGACGCGCACACACATACACACACATATACACACACAGACACATACACACATAATGATGCATCCACACACATACACATGCATACACACATAGACACACATATACACACACACATATATGCATACACACACACATAGAGAGACATACACACACATACACATACATGCATACACATACACACATAAACACATACACACACATAGACACATACACACATACACACATAAACACATACACACTCATAGGTACACTCACATACACATAGACACACACACATATAGTATATACACACACATGCACACATAGAAACATACACACATACACATGCATACACACACATACACATGCAGCAGACACATATACACACACATACACACACATATATGCATACACACACATAGAGAGACATACACACATAAACACATACATGCATACATTTGCATACATAATGCATATGCATATGCATATAATGTACATACATACTTACATGCATACATAATGCACATGCATAGATACATACACACACACAGATACATACACACATAGACACATACACACACATGAACACATACATACTCATAGATACACACACATACACATAGACACACACACATACACACATAATGATGCATACACATGCATACACACATACAGACACATGTACACACACATTCACACACATATATGCATACACACACATACACATACATGCATACATATTGCATATGCATATGCATACATACATACTTACATGCATATGCATACACACACACATATGCATACATACATACTTACATGCATATGCATACACACACACACATATGCATACATAATGCATATGCATATGCATACATAATGCATATGCATATGCATACATAATGCATATGCATATGCATACATACATACTTATATGCATACATAATGCACATGCTTACATACATTGTCATAATGTATACACACACACATACACACATAGACACATACACAAATAATTATGCATACACACACATATGCATACATACATGCACACACATACACACACATAGATACATACATACACATAAATACATACACACTCATAGACACACACACATACACATAGACACACACACATACACACATAGACACATACACGTAATGATGCATACACACATACACATGCATACATAGACACACATAATGATGCATACACACACATACATATGCATACACACACATATGCATACATACATGCATACACATACACACATAGACACATACACACACATAGATACATACATACACATAAACACATACACACTCATAAACACACACACATACACATAGACACACACACATATACACACACATACACACATAGACACATGCACACGTAATGATGCATACACACATACACATGCATACATAGACACACATAATGATGCATACACACACATACATATGCATACACACACATATGCATACAAACATGCATACACATACACACATAGATACATACACACACATAGATACATACATATACATAAACACATACACACTCATAGACACACACACATACACATAGACAACACACACATATACCTACACACATACACACATAGACACATACACACATAATGATGCATACACACTCATACACATGCATGCACACACATATGCATACATACATGCATACACATACACACATAGACACATACACACACATAGATACATACACACACATACACATGCATACACACATACAAACACATATACACACACACATACACACATAGACACATACACACGTAATGATGCATACACACATACACATGCATACATAGAAACACATAATGATGCATACACACACATACATATGCATACACACACATATGCATACATACATGCATACACATACACACATAGACACATACACACACATAGATACATACATACACATAAACACATACACACTCATAAACACACACACATACACATAGACACACACACATATACACACACATACACACATAGACACATGCACACGTAATGATGCATACACACATACACATGCATACATAGACACACATAATGATGCATACACACACATACATATGCATAGACACACATATGCATACATACATGCATACACATACACACATAGACACATACACACACATAGATACATACATATACATAAACACATACACACTCATAGACACACACACATACACATAGACAACACACACATATACATACACACATAGACACATACACACATAGACACATACACACATAGACACATACACACATAATGATGCATACACACACATACACATGCATACACACATATATGCATACATACGTGCATACACATACACACATAGACACATACACACACATAGATACATACATACACATAAACACATACACACTCATAGACACACACACATACACATAGACACACACACACACATATACACACACAAACACACATAGACACTTACACACATAATGATGCATACACACACATACACATGCATACACACACATACACGTATATATATATTGATTTCTAACCATTTTGTATTATATGTTAGGTATTATGGATCCCAGTAGAGAGAGAAAGGCGAAACTCACTCTCATAAAAGTCTTATGAGAGCAAGAGTTCCGTCAGATACTCTAGGGGCCATAACGCGGGACTACGCAGAGATGTCTGATGAGGAGCTCGATTATACGATCCAGATGCTTACGCGATCAGATGAGGGCTCTTCTGCGGCTCCACATGCAAGAAGAGAGCTATCTGCTCATACGTATGTTTTTTTTCATAAACTTTTTTAATGATATTATAGCACATATTTTTATTTATTTCTATCTATCTATTTTCAGGACACCTATACCACCTCCAGCACGTGATAGTAGAGCAGAGACGTTGCCTATGAGGACATGCATAGGCACGTTAGGACTAGAGTGCGACATAGAGCCAGAGGGGAATATTGTATACATAGGAAATGGATTGGAGTTCAAGAGGAGAATGCGCGCACTATGCGACTCTTACCTGCGCTTTATCCACTTACCGTGGAAGTAAGCAAAAGTTTTACATATAAATTGAAATATATATCTTATGTTTTTTATTTTTGTAGTGAGCATGATGAGAGGGATAAAAAGTACGTGCTCAGTTCACTTGAGACGGAGTTTGGGATAGGGTGGTCTCTTAAATGGTGTTTAAAAGAGATGCGGACACTTATGGCTCATCGTCGCGACAATGCACGGTATGTATGTATATGAGAGAGAGAGAGAGAACACTAATCTCGATATTAGGGTTTTGAAATCCCTAATTTAAAAACTCTAATTCCATCTTTTAGCCATATGTTTGAAGTATATGTACACCTCCGACGTCCTACTAGAGAGATGTCTCTCCTCCCAACCTTATGCCTCTATATATAGCTACTCAAATCAACGAGGATCATAATATATGTAAATATATATACACATCATGTAGATAGGATACATAAATATAAAATGGAGTAGATATATTATGCATCATACATGCCTAAATGCACACATAAATATATATATATACATACTAACATATTTACATGTACATATTTACACATACATGTGCATGCCTGCATGCACACATAAACATATATATACATGCATACATATTTACATGTACATATTTACACATAGACACATATACATATATACATGTACACAATTATAAACACTTGTATATATTACGTACATGAATACATGAATATTTTACATGAATGCATATGCATATATACACATATGCATATTTAACACATGTATACATATATCACACACATGCAAACACATACATATACATGAAATACATATATATGCATACTAATATATGTATACATATAATACACATGAATACACACACATATGCATACATACATGATAAAAATTTACTCCTCGAAGATAAAGCTATATATAAAATAATTCGGCATACCCCCGAGCTTCATGTTCTAACTTAGAAGAACATGATTTCATCTCTCTAGTAGGATTCATCGTTATTCAACTTAATAAAAAAAACCTATTATCTGATATCCATTCAGAAGCTTCAAGTTACTATCTAATCTGCTCATATGTTTTCATTATTGCCATCATTTTGGTAAGACATCAATATAGTCTCATCTTCATTATCCTTATTGATTTCATTTATTTCTTCTATAGTTAAATCTATGTTCTCATGAATCACATCATCTATTGGTGGATTAATATCTATTTCTGGTAATTCCTCTTCCTCATGAGTAGAATGAGCATGTAGAGAATTATCCTCTTCATCAAAAAGACTAGTATCATTATCACGTATAATGAGTCTAATTTCTATTCCAGATGTTGATGTATCAGTATCTGATGCTGAATCATCAAGAGGACTTTCTTCAATCTCTCTAACAATAAATTGTTCAAACAATGACCTACCTCTAGGTTGCACATGAATGACTTGCCACCAAGGATGAGCATCTAGGTTTTTATAAAAAAATGCTTGTTCAATATGCCTAGGAAGAATATATGGTTCTTTAGTAGATTGCATTACCTTGGAAGAATCAATTGCCCAAAACCCAGATAATTCCTTTCTTATTGTAGAATTACTACCTTTATACTCCGCTCGATACCAGTCACCCTTCAAAATGACCTATCAAAATATATAACAACAAAAACGTCCCATTATTAGGTTCTTAAAAAATAACTAACTCTAAAAAAAATATATAAACTTTTTTCTACCTGTTTGAATGTACGAAATGAAATTTCGTAGATACCAACAATAGTTCCTACGTAACCAAGTTCGCTATCTATAAGGTTCGTGTCTTTTGAGCTAGCACGTGATAGTTGCTTGAAACAAGCAACAATACTAGAATCCTCTGTTTTACGTAAAGAATCAATGGCTTTGATTCTAATATGCTGTCCAAAAGCCCACATATTAGTGAACATTCGAGCCTGCAAAATAAATTTAATTAGTAAATAGAAACTAACATACATATATGAAAAAATTAAAATATATATTTTAATAAAATTACCTTTTGTTCACAACCTATCATTAACTCTCTTTGCTCATCTGAGATTTCTTCATTATTTGCGTTGGCGCGTTGCAAACAACTATATAGCCAATCCGTGAAAGAAGGTATATCTGTAATCTCATTATTATCGAGATTACGTCTAGATCTTTTGTTTTTTTGCCTTTTACTTTGGAGACTTTGAAGTTCCTTGTACTCGCTAAGGAATGCTTGCATGCATTCGCTATTATATGCTACAAAAGTAGAAACATCATTTTTTTCTTGAAATGTAAATAAGAATGGAACCCCTTACCTGATAATACCTCATCTGTTATTTTTGAAGAAGACTCGTTGGTCCATGCACATGGAGCTTCTTCATGAACTCTTTCAAGGTAGTCACTAACGTAATACATGCACTCTTCAAGCATCCAACCCTTTGCCATGGATCCTTCTGGTTTTGCTCTTTGTCTCACGTAACCTTTTAGTATTCCCATAAATTGCTCGACCCAAAACATCCATTGAGTGTTGACAACACCAGCAATCTCTATCTCATCTACAAGATGGACTAGTAAATGAACTTGAATATCAAAAAATGAAGTAGGAAGTTCTTTTTCCATCAAACATAGTAGCTCTTTGCATTCACGTTTTTTTTGTGGGATCGAATTTTTATCGATCTCTTTGGATGTAATCCACCTATACAAATCATAAAAACAATTGTAAAGAAGTTAATTAAAAAATAAAAGATATCCAATATTCATACATATTAAATATAAAAGTATCATAATTACCTTATAAGTGATCCAAGACGATAGATCACATCTCGTACTCCTTTCTTTGTACATCCATCGATAACCAAAGGTAAAATATGTTTCAAAAAGTTATGCCAGTCATGGGTCTTTAACCCAGATAAGCTCTTATCATCCATAGTAAACATGTTTTGAAACAATGCTCCATATCCTGTAGGAGTCTTGATCAATTGAATTCTATTGTTGATAGTCTGTATCTCTTTTGTTGTAAGTACCCAAGGAGCAGATGCATAAGTCGTTTCTTGTCGATGTCTATCAAAAACTGGCCATAACTTTGGTTTGGATTTTTGATCTTTCAAATCATTCCTTGATGCTGTGGTATCTTTTAGTCCAAGAAGATGCTGCCATAGTGAATAAACCAATATTTTTGAATATATGCATAGGATCAAGAAGATGACATACTTTTAACTCTTTCCAATACTCCAAAGAATACCATATTGATATGTTCTCTGCGAGTGCCAATTTCCCTTTACCTCTGTTCACATACTCATTATCTGAATCATCACTGAAGATTTCTGCTTCTGGATCTGTCAGAGGTCCATCTGTCCATTTTTTATACCAATCCATAGGCGTCATAGGTTTTGGATATTGGCCTGTTTCAAGCTTTCCATTAAAATGTATCGCTTCTCTTTTAGATCTTAATGGATGATCATCAGGCAAGAATCGTCGATGTCGAAGATAAATATTTTTGTTGAGATTCTTACTATAGATTGATCTCAACCAATCACCACAATATGGACAAGCTTTATAACCCTTAGTAGATATTCCTGCATCATGGAAAATGATAAAAATATAATTAGATTAAATCATATTTATTTACATGCATATTGAATAAAAAAAATACATCAATACCTGAACAAACGCCATATCCAGGAAAATCGTGAATAGTCCAAGCCACAATACCACGAATCGTAATATGTCTTTCATTGATGCTTTTCGATACATCAATGACATTAATACCTCTCCATAACTCTTGAAGATCGTCAATGAGAGGAGCAAGATATACATTCATATCTTTAACTTGTCTTTTGCCTGGGATTAAAAGTGAAAGCATTAAATGTTCCTTTTTAATGCTAAGATATGGCGGAAGATTGTAGTTTATGACTACCACTGGCCATGTTGACCATTTACTGGATTTCATGGAGAATGGATTAACCCCATCTAATGCAACTCCTAACTTTAGATTCTGTGGATTTTGTGCAAATTTAGGCCATGTAGAATCAATATGCTGAAAAGCAACACTATCATGAGGAATTCTGATTATTCCATCAGTACTTTTGTGATCATGTCCCCAAGTCAAAAGCTTTGATAATTCGGGGCTTTGAAACATATGTCTAATCCGTGGAGCCAATGGAAAATGTCTCAATACCTTTTTCGGGATTTTACCTTCTTCACCCTTATATCGAGGAGATTGACATTTGGGACATGTCAAAGAGTCTGCATATTCACCTCTATATAAAATACAATCGTTAGGACATGCATGTATACATTGATAATCTATACCAAGATTGTTTATTATCTTCTTCATTTCATCATGTGAGGTAGGAAAAATATTCTGACTTGGTAAAAACTTTTCAGATAATAACCTGTAAGTTTATCAAAAAAAGATATATTAAAAAAGGTAAATAAATATATATACATATATACATGCAGGTTTTTATTCTTACTTTAGATAAGGTAAGAACAAGAACTTGAATTGAATAGATACTTTTTGTCCGCGCATCTTTTAAAACTATTAATGCATCTTTCAAAATATTTACGCAAAATTTGGATGGTAGGATACGATTGTTTGTTTTGGATGATATGAAGTATGTACCTTCATTGAATGATTTGTCGATTCACACTTTCAAACTGAACAAATGTGTGAATCGACAAATCATTCATATCCTCCAAAACAAACAATCGTATCCCGTCATCCAAACAATCGTATCCTTCCATCCAAACAATCGTATCCTGTCAATTCACACATATGTTCATATAATGGTGACCTGGATGAATCGCATGCACAGAGGTTACTCAAGATAGAGCAGGATTTCTCGGGTATGCAGTAAACCTCTTGCATGTCAATGATGAGCATCTGAACTTTAGGATACAAAGTGGACTACTCCATTATAATCAAATTTCTGTCTCTTGAGTAACCTCTGTGCATGCGACTCATCCAGGTCACCATTGCGAATATTTGGAAAGATGCATTAATAGTTTTAAAAGATGCGCGGACAAAAAGTTTCCATTCAACGTTCTTGTTCTTACCTTATCTAAAGTAAGAATAAAAACCTACATGTATTTATATATATATATATATGTATTTATGCATATATATATATATATATATATATATATATATATATATATATATATATATATATATATATATATATATATATATATATATATATATAGATAGATAGATAGATAGATAGATAGAAAATTGAAATTTATACCTTAATAGTGTCGAAACAGATACATTACTCCATCCAAAACGATTTTGAAGGTTGAGAATAAGTAACTCGCATTTAGTCGTGTCAAAGGACTTCCTTCATATACATGCTTTAGACATTCCTCTCGAAGATATTTCTCATTTTTAGAAATATCCATGCTCTCACTGTCATTTTGATACCAATCCTCAATAAAATCTTCCATGCCATCATCTTCATCATTGTCACACAAATCTTGTACTTTATCATCTTTTGAATATAGATCTTTCAACTTTGCATATTGCACAGGATTAGTTTTGCGTAGCCTCCTCATGGAAGCTTCTGATAAATGAGGTCTTACTGGTAATTGTGAATGCTGTGGACGAATATCATCAACATCATACGTTGGAATCTACACATATAAATAAAACTCATAAGTATTCCATAAATGAATAAAAATTAAACTTCAAATATAAAATTAAGTATATAACTTATTAAATATGGTTAGAAAATTTTTATTCTCTCTAGCTAAAAGGTGCTCTTGGAGGTCTACGCCATCCATAATTCACTAATAGTTCATCACCAGCATGTAATGTAGTAATAGCATTGACAACTATGTATCTTGATACATCTCTACTCATGTATGGTGATTCATGACTATTTTCACACTCCTCGAATGTGCAATTAGTCCTTGAACTATTATGTAACCCTCGACTGCTATTTATTAAACCTGCTATATTTCCATGTGTGTAAGGTCTTCCATCAATATATAATCTTTCATTTTCTGCATGTAAAATCCTTCTACTAGTAAGGGATGCTGCTTTCAAGCATATTCCATAAGTACTCATGCTTTGGACATAACGTGAAAGTCGATGCCAATCTCCCCATCCATATATAGGACCACAAAATGACATAAGAGTGACTTCAGAGTTCGGAGGCACATACAAATCCTCTACAATAAAGAGACCACGACCAGCATTAGTAATAGTGGATGGAGCAATCATATAGCGATTACCCCAAAAGTTGAAAACCTCTCCATCTAAAGGAAGTGGTCCTCTATTCCATCCTCCATATCTTCTTCTATCATATGTTTGTACTAAAGAACGATCACGAGCTGGCAATGGATAATCTCCAGCCGTTTCATTCTCTAAACCAGGAGGTAGAGGATTTCTAGAAACCTCTACTTGTAATTGATGAACAGCAAGTCCATGACGTGTACGAGGTATATTAACATTATGAGAAAAATCATCATCATCATCATCATCGAGCAAGTATTCCTGTATATCAATAATAATTTGATTTTATACATGGTTTTTAAATAAAATAATGACATTAATATATATAGAAAATACATAACCAAGCATTATCACGTTGACTAGGTGATGGTGCACGCTCAAAAGTACCATACTCTGCCTCATGTTGAATACATTCCAATCGTGGTCTTCGATACGTGCCATAACAAGAGTTACACCAACATATAATATGCTCTTGATAGTAAAATTCATCATAATTCCTATCGGCGGACACATGTGAAGTCGTTGCATGGGTAGGAGGTGATGGGGTACCCTCTGATTGATCAGAATCTGCACATCATAAGAAACATAAAAAAAAATATAAGTTATGTATCCATCAAATATAGTTAAAATTAAATATTTCATATACTTACAGTATAAAGTCGTTGCACGATGAGGAGACGGTGGTGGAGTTCCATCTGATTGATCAGAATCTACAAATAATGGTATTTGATATTAATAATCTGATTATCTACATAAATAAAAAATTCACATATACATATTTACACATACGCACATATTCACATATACACTTTTACACATACACACATATTCACATATACACAACTACATATTATTGTGGGATAAATGCATGTATTTTGTATGAATGAGTGTATATGCATGCATGTGTGTGTACGTATATATGTGGATATGTATATGTGTGTTTATGTTATATGTATGTTGTGTGTGTATATATGTGTATGTATTCTGACTTTCTTTTCTGTTTGAGATTAAATTAACAGGAGATATTGTATGGTCGAAAAAAATAAGAGGCGAGCTAACATACCACCTGAGTCGTGGCAGTTTTTTCGTAGACAGCTACGTTTTCAGGAGTCATTTCCTCAGCACAAGGTACACAAATTAATAGTTTATATTTATAATTTTTATATATTTTAGTAATTTTTTACATTTAATTTATGTATTTTTTTTCTTGAATAAACAGGCTGCTGCAAAGAAGAGAGTGGAGTCGGGCCACACATCGCACTTAGGCCAAATGGGCCATAATGGTTTTGTATCTACGTTTGTAAGTATATGTGTTATTGTGAGTATATTTTTTATTTTAGTTAAAATGCAAGCAACTAATGTTTTTTATTTGTTTCATTGCAGCGAAAGGATTATGGTCGATATCCTACGAAACACGAGATCGAGTATGCTACATATTTTGGATATCGGCATTTGGGCAAGTATATACAAGATCATCCTGATGCCTTTGTGAGTATTTTTAAATTTTATATAATTATTTTGTTGTTATGAATGTTTTAATTATTTTATTGATTTATGTTTGTTATATGTAATACAGGAGTATTATGGGGAGAAAAATATGGATGAGGTGGAGAGACAAACACAGGAGGGACGATCTCGATCCTCATAGGGTGATCATGACGATGAGGATGAGGAAGATCAGGATGATCATGATATTGTTGATGATGATGATCATCATGATGATGATGATTATGATTTTAGTTGATTATGACATTGGATTATATGTATTTACATTGATATATATATATATATTTTATCTATATATTTTTCATTTCAGTTATGTTTTGAATTGTGTGTATGGTATTAAGTAATGAAGAGTTTTGTTCTATTAACTGTTATTATTGTTTATATTAAGCATGTGTTTTAATACTTTAATTATATAGTTCATTCATATGTGTGTACCTAAGTGTATATGTATGTGTGTGTATATGTATGTATGTGCATGTGTATGTGTGTGTATATGTATGTATGTGCATGTGCATGTATAAGTGTCTATGTGTGTATGAGTATGTGCATGTGCATGTGTATGTGTGTGTATATGTATATGCATGTATATGTATAACTCTATGTGTATGTGTGTGTATGTGCATGTATATGTGTATATGTAGGTATGTGCATGTGTGTGTGCATGTGTATATGTGTTTTAATACTTTAATTATATAATTTATTCATATGTGTGTACCTAAGTGTATATGTATGTGTGTGTATATGTATTTATGTGCATGTGTATGTGTGTGTATATGTATGTATGTGCATGTGCATGTATAAGTGTATATGTGTGTTTGAGTATGTGCATGTGCATGTGTATGTGTGTGTATATGTATATGCATGTATATGTATAACTCTATGTGTATGTGTGTGTATGTGCATGTATATGTGTATATGTAGGTATGTGCATGTGTGTGTGCATGTGTATATGTGTTTTAATACTTTAATTATATAATTCATTTATATGTGTGTACCTAAGTGTATATGTATGTGTGTATATATGTATGTATGTGCATGTGTATGTGTGTGTATATGTATGTATGTGCACATGCATGTATAAGTATATATGTGTGTATGAGTATGTGCATGTGCATGTGTATGTGTGTGTATATGTATATGCATGTATATGTATAACTCTATGTGTATGTGTGTGTATGTGCATGTATATGTGTATATGTAGGTATGTGCATGTGTGTGCATGTGTATATGTGTTTTAACACTTTAATTATATAATTCATTCATATGTGTGTACCTAAGTGTATATGTGTGTGTGTATATGTATGTATGTGCATGTGTATGTGTGTGTATATGTATGTATGTGCATGTGCATGTATAAGTGTATATGTGTGTATGAGTATGTGCATGTGCATGTGTATGTGTGTGTATATGTATATGCATGTATATGTATAACTCTATGTGTATGTGTGTGTATGTGCATGTATATGTGTGTATGTGCATGTATATGTGTATATGTAGGTATGTGCATGTGTGTGTGTGCAGGTGTATATGTGTTTTAATACTTTAATTATATAATTCATTCATATGTGTGTACCTAAGTGTATATGTATGTGTGTGTATATGTATGTATGTGCATGTGTATGTGTGCGTATATGTATGTATATGCATGTGCATGTATAAGTGTATATGTATGTATCAATATGTGCATGTTCTTGTGTATGTGTGTGTATATGTATAACTCTATGTGTATGTGTGTGTATGTGTGTGTATGTGCATGTGTATGTGTATATGTAGGTATATGCATGTGTGTGTGCATCTTCATCATGTATAAGTGTATGAGTGCATATCAATAAGTGTGAGTATGGTATGTAATGAAAATAACACAATTCAAATGTTCTACAAATAATAGAAATTGTACTTACAATTGTTAGCCATAGTTTTTGCTTGGTTAGCTTCTTGAATAACCTGCAATAAAGAGAGAAAGAAAAGAGAGAGAGAGAGAGAGATCTAGAGAGAGATCTAGAGAGAGAGAGATCTAGAGAGAGAGAGAATTCAAAGAGAGAAAGATGTAGAAAGAGAGAAACAAAGACAGAGGGAGACAATAACAGAGAGCTTAGGCAAAACAACAATTCTGCATATACTTGCTTCAGCGCGTAAGCGCAACACAATTGCAAACGTTGGAGAGCTCTTCGATCGGATGCGTGAAAATGCCGATTGGAGAGCCTCCAATGTTTTAATTTTTGTCCGTCAACAGATCGTCGTGTAAGCGATGCTATTCGTCGTCGTATAAGCGACCTTTCCTTTAGCGTCGCTTATGCGACGGTTTAAACCGTCGCTTATGCGACGCAAAAAAACATTGCTTAAGTGACGCCTTTAAGTAGCGTCGTTTAAGCGACGTTGTACGGGAGCGTCGCAATCCAAGTCGCAAATACCGTCGTTTTTTGCGTCATCTAATCGACGGTCCGCGCCCGACGCTAATTACGATGCAAGTTGCAATTTTATAGCGACGAAATTCTGTCGCCTTAACCGTCGCTATACGCCCGTATTCCTTGTAGTGTAAATAGAAAACACTATATATATATATATATATATATATATATATATATATATATATATACATATATATACATATACATATATGTATATACATATATGTATATACATATATACATATGTGTGTGTGTTTGGCATGAATAGACATTTTTTTCTACACAATTCCTATAATTGTTTGTTTGAAGGCCCAAAATAAGCTGAAATGAAAATTTCAATGCCACACTACATAGCTGATTTGAACTTCTTACCGCCTTGATTATCTCACTAATTTTCATGTGATTATGAGACTCTAACTAGAGGGGTGTCAATAATGCCCTATATAAACTAGTGACTTTCTCTATTACTAATTGTTGGAGTCAGAGGTATGAAGTAGCACATGAAGAACACAAGGAAGAATAAGAAGCTTGGAGAATAAGACAATACGAAATATATTACCAAGTTAATGTAGAAGGATGAGTGGCTAGTTAGGGTTATATGAATATATATGGAAATGTGTACACTCATCTTGGATGAAGTAGCAAATGAAGCTAGGGTTGAGGTGAGACTTATGCTCTTGAGCTTGTTACTAAGGGCTATAACAAATAATCTTTGCCCTCTAAGCTAGGATCCAACTTCAAAGGGTCCAAATATTCCTCACATATTCGAGTATCTTGAAAGGATTTAAATATACTTATATATTTAGATATCCTCAAAGGATTCAAATATCCTCTTACAATACTTTCCCTGTAAATGAGGGTCCAACTTCAAAGGATTCAGATATCCCTCTGAATGAGGATCTAACTTCAAAAGGATTGAGTGATTTTCCGAAGCATAGGAAAATAAAATCTTATGACTAATTTGTCAAAAACAAAAACGGATGAGTTAAATCTTTCTTTAGAGAATAGTGAAGGTTTAGTGCCAAGGGTCATTTTGGCAACACATTCCCTTTCAAGCTACAACATGAGGGAAATCAAGTAAAATCTAAATGTTTTGATATTGAAAGCTCGAACTCAACAAATTAAATAGAAACACTAATAGAAAAGTACGGTATAGGAAAAATTATGTAGATTTTAACATTCTTATTATAAAAAAATCAAAATCTCAACTTCATGGATAAGTCTCAATTCTTCGTGAGCTCTTATCAAATCTTATTTTTTTTCTCAAGCTCCATATGATCTCTGTTGCCCCAGGTACCACAGACGCACGAACGCACAGAATAACAGACGTACGAACGCAGAGAAAAAAATACTCAAAGACAAAAAGAGATAAGAGACGACACCAAATTGGGTACAATCTCCCCCCACATGCTCTGATGGACACTCTACCAGAGCATGCGTATTTATAGTAAATTCCTATTACGTCCTGAATAGAAGATACATGAGGGCCGCGCTCCGAAAAGCGTGTTTTTGCTTTATTTACAAGTTCGTAATTTTCTATTTTTACAAAAACATCGCTTTCTAAAGCGATCCATTATTTTTTTACAAAAATAACTAAAAATGACCATCTTCTTAAAATATTCTTCTAAATATCTCCAAGTCCATGCGCGTTCACACCCTCATGGATCTTCACCTGCTAAATCAAAACACAAAACACATTAAAATCCTCAAGGCATTACACCTTCATTCCAAATATCCCATAAAGTATAACATGCCGCCCAGTTGACGAGCAACTGACCTCAGTTGATAAAAAATAAAATAGACATGGATGGCCAATCACATGTCGCATCACTGAACAATCATAGGCATGTGCCATGTAAATTTTAAAAAAAAAAAAAACATGCATGGAACTGGAAAACTGGAATTTAATGTGATTGTGAATGATAAGCAGAAATCAAATGATGATAATGTGGAATTAGTGATGTTTTGTGAATCCATTGTGATTCTTCGAATGAATGATTTTTATATTGAATCAAATATCTATGGTATTGATTACCTGTGCGTGTAGTAGTAACATCATGATCAAGTATTTTTTCTGGAATTAAAACTTCAGCATCCTCTTCTAACAATGGAGGATCATCCAAAATAGGAATGAGTGGTAAAATTCCTTTAAATGGTTTCAATAAACTGATATGAAAAGAATTATGAATATACCAATGAGAAGGTATATCTAATCTAAAAGCATTCTCATTAATTTTTTGAATAATACGGAAAGGTCCATAATAACGTGGTGCAAGTTTTACCTTAGGATGTTGTAGAATATTTTTCAAATGTCGTTTAATTATGCGTAACCAAACATAATCATTTTCATTAAATTGTTTAGCTGCTCGTTTCTTATTAATATTACGGGTATAACGTTCCTGACTCTTTTTAATATGCTCATGAACCTCATGAAGTATAGAAATATGATCTTGTGCAAAAGAATCAGCCATAGGTATGTCAGTTTGAATGATAGACATGGGAGTAGGAAGCTTTTTACCATATACAATTTCATTTGGTGCACGTCCAGTAGTGGTATGTGTTGTGTTATTATATGCAAATTGGAGTAAAGAAAGTTTCTCATCCCAATTAGTTGGATTATCTAAAGAATAACAACGTAATAGATCCAAAATAGTACTATTCGTAGCTTCACTTTGCCCATTACTTTCAGGATGAAATGCAGAACTAAAATCTATTTTAGAGCCTAAATTTTTAAATAATGCAACCCAAAAGTGATTACAAAAACGAACATCACGATCGGATAAAATTACTTTTGGAAAACCATGATGTGGAAAAATACATTTAATAAATAATTTGGCAGCTTGAGGTGCAGAAAGAGTTTTCGTACAAGGAATGAAATATGCTTGTTTACTAAACCTATCAACAATTGTCCAAATCATATCATGATGTGATAAAGTTGTAGGAAGACCAGTAATAAAATCCATAGAAATTTGTTCCCATGGCCCATTAGGTATGGGAAGTGGCATTAATAATCCAAATGCTTTACCATGATGTCTTTTGACACGTTGACAAACAATGCATTGGGAAACATATTGTGTAATATCCTTTTCCATATTTGGCCAAAAGAAGAATTCTTTACATGTAGAAACAGTACTTTATATGCCCCTATGACCCATATATGGTGGTTCATGCATCTCTTTCATAACAAATTCTTTAAAATCTTGTGTAATACATAGCTTATGATCAAAATACAAGAATCCATTATGAAATGTGTAATGGTCTTCACTAAATGTAGTAGAATTATTGAAAGCATTCCATGTTTGTGAGAAATATAAATCAGATGCATATGTAGGAATCATGTCATGAAATGAATGAATATGAACCACAGAAATGTTATTAATAAAAACAATATTTGTTTGTGGGGATGGAAAACGACTCAGGGCATCAGCTACAACATTAGCTTTGCCAGGTTAATATTGAATCATAGGCTGAAAATTTTGTATGTATGAAGCCCATTTGATATGTCGATATGAAATCAATGGTTGATTGAGTAAATGTTTTATAGCTTATTGGTCGGTTTTGATTATGACTTCTGTACCCATAAGATAATGTTTCCAAATTTTTAAAGCATGTACAACTGCCAAAAGTTCTTTATCATATGTACTGTAGTTCTTTTCAGAAGGTTTAAGCTTCCTACTTTCAAATGCAATGGGATGATCATTTTGCATCAATACAGCACCTATACCTGAGCCACTAGCATCTGTAACAACATGTAGAGGTTGTGTAAAATCAGGTAATTGCAAAACAGGTGCATGAGAAAGTGATTGTTTAAGTTTTTCAAAAGATTGTTGTTGTGGCAATCCCCATGCAAATTTTAACTTTTTCTTTAATAATAAAGTGAGTGGGAGGGCTAGATAAGAAAAACCTTTTACAAACTTTCTATAAAAACTAGCTAATCCAAGAAAAGAGCGAACATCATTCACCGATTGTGGTATAGGCCATTCTTTAATTACTTTAATCTTCTTTGGATCTACATGAACTCCTTGACTTGAAACAATATGGCCTAAGTACTCTAATTCTCTTTGGAAAAAGTAACTCTTTTCAGGATTTGCATAAAGTTGGTTGGTGCGTAACAAATTAAAAACTATTGCTAAATGCTTTTCATGGTCATCATCATTCTTACTATAGACAAGTATGTCATCAAAGAAAACAAGAACAAAAGCTTGGTATTCAAGAAAAATATTATTCATCATGTGTGCAAATGTAGCAGGTGCATTGGTAAGTCCAAAAGGCATTACCATGAATTCAAAGTGACCGGTCTGAGTTCGAAAGGCAGTCTTAAAAATATCATTTGGTGACATTCTTATTTGATGATACCCAAATTTAAGATCAATTTTACTAAAGACACGTGCTCCACGAAGTTTATCTAATAAATCATCTATCCTAGGAATAGGATATCTATTTTTTATTGTGATCTTATTGAGTGCTCTATAATCAATGCACATCCTATAAGTCTTGTTCTTCTTCTCTACTAAAAGAACAGGTGCTCCAAAGGGAGAAGAACTAGGCCTGATAAGTCCTTTGTGAAGTAAATCCTTAACTTGATTGGTTATTTCTTGTTGATGCAAAGGTCCATGCCTATAAGGTGCTTTATGGGGAGGAGAACTACCACGAATTAAGTCTATACTATGATCAAGGGATCCTCTCGAAGGTGGTAGTTTAGAAGGAAAATCAGCCATAGAACAATCCTTATAAGAATCCATAAATGATTTATGGGTATTAGGAAGTGGATGTAGATAATCGACTATGTTATTGACAAAAACAATACATGAATTGTAGCCTTTTCAGAACGCACGTTTTACTTGTGTATGACTAATTAATGGGAATGGTTGGAAATCATGTATTGCAGACAAACAGATATCTTGATGGTTAAACTTAAAACGCATGGTGTGTGTATGATAATCAATGCATGGATTATAATGGTGATGAAAAGGCATACCAAGTATAACATCATAGGACTGCAAAGGAGCAATTAAGAATGTGCGTTTATCCATGTATGAGCCTATACAAATTTGAACATTATGCACTTCACTTGTAACATTATATCTGTTTCCTTGGAATGCAGCCTTAACTTTGTACATAGAAGGAAGTGGGGTTAATTGGAGATCTTTGACTAATATGTGAGAAATAAAGTCATGTGAACTACCATCATCATGTAAAATATTAACAACTTTACCATTAATAGTACCTTGCATGCAAAGTAAAGAATGAATAGAAATTGTGTTACCCAAGGTACTTAGATCCTGCTCCAATGCGTCTTCAGTCCAATCAGGTTGAATGTCTTCAAATTGAATATCTTCAGGAACCACCTCCATGTTATGTACTTTAGCTCCACCAGGTTGCATGTGGTTAGTTGGGAACCTACATCTAGCTTTGGTATGACCAATCTTACCACAATTCCAACAAATGATACGGGACCTCTTTTGTTGGGCATCCATCGTCGTAGTTTGAAAGGTTGGAGGTTTGGTAGGGTGTAAGGGGTTTGTCGTGGCGATTGGGGAAAAAGTGGATTGAGGAGGTCGTTGAAAAATAGGTGGTCGTTGAAAAGTAGGTGGACGTTGAAAAGGAGGAGAAGAAAAAGTAGAAAAGGAACGCTTGAGTGGAAAAGTGGGTTTGATTAGTTGTGGTCGTTGACGTGTTTGTTGTAAGCGAATGGACTTAGTGATAGATTGAAATTCTTTCTCAGTATCATGTGCAAAAGAAATAACTTCATAGAGCGTCGTCGGACGTAAGGTGTTGAGCTTAGCTTGGATTCCCATCTCCAAACCATCTTCATATTTCCGCTGTAAAGTATCTTCAGGAATCATTTCAAGTGAACGTATAAGTAATAAACGTTGCCAAAAACGTTCAGTATAGGTAGAAACAGTATCTCCATCTTTCCATCCAAAAGTCGTCCAAAAGCGACGGGCATGTAAGTGAAACTGAGGAGGAAGGAAGGACTCCTTGAGCTTGTCTAAAAAGGCTTGCCATGTGGTGGGGCGATCTGTGCTATGGCGCAAAACATTCCACCATAACTGAGCCTTTCCCACTAAGTAGTTGGTTACAAATTTCACTTTTTCCTGTTTAGAATAAGATTCATCAAATTAGAAATCATCAAACTGGGATAACCATGAGAGAACAAATTGGCCATCTTTTCGTCCGTCAAATCGTGAAAATTGGAAATTTTTGGCACCAATCTTGGATTGTGTTCCTTGCTCTTGGGCGGTAATAATGGCCTTCAGTACTCGGACTAGGTTATTGTCATCGCTTTGTAGTTGTTGGAGTGCAACATCACGTTCTTTTATTTCATTTTGGGCATGTTGAAGTTCATGTCGTAAAAGTTCGACTTGTTGCTCAATTGATACCCTAGGGAGGGGTGAGGAACTAAAATCATCGATATTTTGAGTAGTGTCCATGGCCGTATGGAAAGATGCAAAACCTAGGTCTAAACATAGGAAAAGACGTTTAACAATAACATTTAAATAACTAATAATAATAATAATAATAATAATAATAATAATAGTATTATTAATAAATAAATAGAAGTATTGTGATAAATAAATAAAAGAAAAATAAAATAAAAATAAATAAATAAATAAACAAATAAATAAAAGGAGAGAGAGAGATAAAAGTTATGTTAAATATTTATTAAAAGGAATAGAGTATCAAAAAGAGGAAATAGCCTAGTGGATAAAACTTATCTCTTGGTAGTATGAGGTTGTGGGTTCAAATCCCCTACATACTAAATAAGGAACTATGTGGGTTAACTAGGCTAACTAGGGAAATAACTAAGCCCTTATTGCCACTCATATGTTAGAATTGGTTCGCGCGTAGCCAACGGCTACCAACGGAACCAAGAGAACCAAGAGAACCAAGAGAACCAAGAGAACCAAGAGAACCATGAGTGCCAGAGAAGCCAAAGATGCCAAAGTTATGCCATAGTTCTATGCCTTAGTCGACGCCTTGGAGTAAGCCGAAGGAGTAATCGAAAAGGAGTAACCGAAAAGGAGCACAGGGGGTGCAGAGGGTACAGAGGGTACAGAGAGCACAGTGAGCACAGAGGGTACAGAGAGCACAGAGAGCATAGGGGGTACAGAGGGTACAGAGAGCACAGAGATCACAGTGAGCACAGAGGGTACAGAGGATGACAGTGTGAAATTTGAAAAACTTGACCGGCGTAACTAAAACCAAAAAACTTCAAAAAAACTTAATGAACGAAAAACTTGGACCAGACGGTTGAGATGGATGCCGATTCGCGAACGGACTGGATGCCACAAATCGCAATCAAACGCCACAACTGGACCAGACGGTTGAGATGGACGCCGATTCGCGAACAGACCCGAATGCTGCAAATCGCAATCAAACGCTGCAACCACCTCCGCGAACGTCTTGGCTCTGATACCACTGTTGCCCCAGGTACCACAGACGCACGAACGCAGAGAATAACAGACGTACGAACGCAGAGAAAAAAATACTCAAAGACAGCAAGAGATAAGAGATGACACCAAATTGGGTACAATCTCCTCCCACATGCTCTGATGGACACTCTACCAGAGCATGCGTATTTATAGTAAATTCCTATTACGTCCTGAATAGAAGATACATGAGGGCCGCGCTCCGAAAAGCGACAAGTTCGTAATTTCCTATTTTTACAAAAACGTCACTTTCTAAAGCGATCCATTATTTTTTTACAAAAATAACTAAAAATAACCATCTTTTAAAAATATTATTCTAAATATCTCCAAGTCCATGCGCGTTCACACCCTCATGGATCTTCACCTGCTAAATCAAAACACAAAACACATTAAAATCCTCAAGGCATTACACCTTCATTCCAAATATCCCATAAAGTATAACAATCTCTCTCTCTCTCTCTCTCTCTCTCTCTCTCTCTCTCTCTCTCTCTCTCCCTCTACAAACATAGTCATTTTTAAACTTAAACCTCTCCTACAAACATAGTCATTTTACCCATTAGTACAAGCTTATTGCTCGATCGATATTTGTATTGAAATGATGATATTGGTTGAACTGAGATGATTTCAATACGACAAGTTCGTAATTTTCTATTTTTACAAAAACGTCACTTACTAAAGCGATCCATTATTTTTTTACAAAAATAACTAAAAATAACCATCTTTTAAAAATATTATTCTAAATATCTCCAAGTCCATGCGCGTTCACACCCTCATGGATCTTCACCTGCTAAATCAAAACACAAAACACATTAAAATCCTCAAGGCATTACACCTTCATTCCAAATATCCCATAAAGTATAACAATCTCTCTCTCTCTCTCTCTCTCCCTCTACAAACATAGTCATTTTTAAACTTAAACCTCTCCTACAAACATAGTCATTTTACCCATTAGTACAAGCTTATTGCTCGATCGATATTTGTATTGAAATGATGATATTGGTTGAACTGAGATGATTTCAATACGACGCAACAACTTAACAACCAAATTGGATGCATTAAGCTTTATTTAATCCAATTGCTTTTGTACTATGCTTTATGATTCGGCACACTACAATTCTGTACATGATTAGCAACGTAAATTTATTATGAAACTTCACTAGAACTAAAGAGATATATTAGGAATTAGGATGATATACTGATTTACATCATGTGCATGGATAATCGTGGTGGTTAATATCTCGAGAAAACCGGTACATTTAGCACTTTTCACTGAGTTCTAACTCGTGTAGAGAAAGAAAACGAACTTTTCCTTCAAGCATGCCGGTGCTAGAGATCGACAAATACTCACAACAACGACGAGATGACAAGTAAATTCATGCTATACCAATGTCACTTGTGGTTCTTGCGCTTTGTGTTACGGGATGTGATGTCATTGTCAAGTATAGGAATGACTTTTAGTCGTTTACTGCCTCGGTCACCAATGGCAACTACTACTGCTGATTCTGATGCAAATGTCAATGGTACTTGATATTTGCAATAAACATGTTTTACAGCTTTGATGTATTAATGCATTGACGGTTGCATAGGTATAGAGGGAGAGGGAGAGAAAGAGCTAGACATGGAAGGGGGATCGACCTGAAATACTGTATAATGCGCCATTTTTTATAAACTGTGGAGTATAATGTCTGGGAACTTCACGCATGTGTTCCAAAATCAAGTCACTGCACTGTCTAGATTTTCGTATCATGTAAGCCCACACACACAGAGAGAGAGAGAGAGAGAAGGGAGAGAGACAATTGGAAACAAAGAAGAGACTGGAAAAGCAAGGCAGTGGGAGCAAGAGTCCGTAGCTCTATCGGTGTCAAAACTTACTGTAAAGAGCAATGCTTATCTATGAAATTACATGAAGATTATATGCTAATGCCCTTAACAATGTAAATATGCGAAGGCTATTTGAAAGATGAACATGAATAAGTTTCTCCTCACGTACAACTGGAACACGTACCTTGCCACTAGGTTTATCCTTATGGCAAATCCAGTAAGAATCGGTTGGATGTTTATATCTCATCATATCTGTAACTGTTATTGGAGATAACCATAAACAGATCCTTTCATCTGCTAGCACATCGCAGATACTTATCTATACTTGAACGTCCCGAAACGGCAGGAAACAATTCCCCAGGAAATGAATCAAGGAGTATCTACATAAACTTAACATTTATACATATTACTCAAGCTAATCACTCATCAGCGCCCAATCAAGCAACGTCAATAAAACTGTGGGAAAGAAAACAAATATCTAACAATAAATGTAAAGATATAAGATTATGCTTATATTCATAGGTGAAAGCATATACATCAGACAGCTGTAACACAAACCACATGTAATTTGTTCCGCTTAAACTTGAAAAACCCACATTTTCGCACCCATAGCCAGTAGCGACTAGCATTACCGAATATAAAGTGGATAGCTGTGCTGCAAAATCTGCAATCTGCGCACAAAACTTGACCCCAAAGCCTGGAAACACACTTCTGCTGTCCCATCCTGAACGACCCCTGATAAGCCAATGATCCATGTACTACAAGCGCCATAGTAGGTATATTACATCTATAGCGATTCTAACAATCCGCGTTCCAAAAAGAGACTAATTAGTAGAGCTATATACCGGTATCCGACAGTGTAAGTAAACGACTTTAGATGGCCTCCTACATAATATAGCATATGCCCATGCAGAACCGTTACTAACAGGACGTCAAAAGTTTGTGGCTAGCCAGGGAAAGGCTTGCCTGAACAGAAATGCTGATCCTTTCTGAACATGGGAGAGAATTAGAAGGTCAAAGGTCTTCATGAAAGCAGATTGTATCTTACGGAAGTTGAAGGAAGCTTTCCCTATGTCATTCCCTGGCAGGAAGGGATCTTCAACAGCCAGAAGATATGGTTGCAACGGAACCTTGAAATTTCTGTGTGCCATCAGAAAGAAGTGCGCTCCACGAGCACACGAGACGCCATAATCCTGCACATTTAAGCTTCTGCCGTAAAACTGGAGAAAACTCGCCCAAAGATATCCGAGTCCTGATTCAGAAAGTGTTTGTGAGCCATCGGGATGTACTTGAAGAAGAATATAAAGCATGACAAACAGGGTGTAGGAGTTGATTCCACCAGAACCATAAACTTCATTGAGATTCTTTTCATCGAGATAAGCCTTTAATAAAAGATATAAAGGTGCAAAACACGGGTAAGAAGCACGAACATCGGAGATCAACTCTGCAGCACGCAGCTGTTGGTTCAAACCGAAACGATTGTCGAATTGAATACCGCTCTGGTGCTCCTTAAATTTCAAAATGGGAACCCTTGCTCGGCCTACGTGCTCCACGTACTTCGTTATGCCAGAACTTCGAAGCGCAGCTGAAAGAGTCCTGAAATGTCCACTATTACCAAGTCCGTCGCCCAAGATCGCAACATCTACGTCGCTCACCTTGGGTAAGTAAAGGCCAGTAGCAAAGGACCCATAAACCTTTACGTCACTGAAAGGCCACACTCCCAAGATGACGAGCTTCACGCGATGCAACGCTTGCTTCCGGATAGCATCATCACTCTCTTTGGGCTTCGCTCGCTCATAGAATGATTGTATTTCACGGTGGAGCTTGACCATGCGTCCATCGTCTTGCCATCCTTGGTCCCAGAAGGGTGGCTCTCTGAACCAAGGAGTGTCGTCTTGGCATCCTCGGACCCAGAAGGGTGGCTCTCTGAACCAAGAAGTATTTGCCATTATCACCAGCTTCTTATCATGCGATTTGCCGAGATTCAACGCCCTGCGCTAGGTCGATGCCAGATTGACGTGGGTTCTCGGTCATTACGAAGGTTACTGAAGCACTTGGGGTATAAATAGGGCGGATGAAGCTAAGGTGACTTCACTGAAAGACAGAGATTTCGCAGGCGTGAAAATTTCCACGGTCGTTTAACGCTCGCAAAATTGGAATCGCCTCATTCCAAGGTTGGGTTCACACATAACCGGCCGTACAGAACTAAAAAGTGTACTGTTCTAGGTGGAATAATGAGAAAATAATTAGTTCTACGGGTCATGTGTTCACATAAGAAGGCAGAACTCTGCAAAAGTTATTTTTATGTCGCTGCCCTATGTGAACACAAAGGATGACGAAACAAATACTTTTTTTTTACATAAATCTTTACAATTACATAACCAAACATATCTTATTACAATACATTGCATTAAAATGAACAATACATTGTGATGATGATGATGATGATGATGTATCCATCTCGTCCACAACCCTTGTGAATCTCGCTCTCACGACATTTGGTTTTCTCCTGCCGATCTACCTTCACTTTTGCTTCCAGAAGGTATCTTGAGCATGAGAAAGTCTGACCTTAACATGTTTTGCCTAAAGAAATTCGTCCTTCATCCTCAGAATTACACAAATGCAATCTTTCCATGCAAAGCCTCATAAATATTGTGGTTGATGACAAAACGTCTGTAAGATATTATGACATCATGACATGCAAATGTGGATATCTTACTGTAAATTATCCATTTACTCAGTGCAATATGTATATATATAAAATGTAGAACTTGTTACTGAATGCCCGTTTAGTTTTCATGCTGAACAAAGATATTGGGTCCATCGTGTTATTGCAACACATTGATTGGTTTAAGATCATAGTTACTTTTCACAAATGTTTGTATTCATAGAAAGTGTGCTTTGGAATGTTGAGAACTTCAGTTGGAGCATACATCATATTAAACTTGAGAATCTTCAATTTGAATAACGTTCGAATGTTTGATTTTATAAAGTTTTATCTTTAAATAAAAAGAATGTGGAACTTCTCGTTTTCTAATTTTAAAATATTATTGTCTGCTGACCTGGACATTTGTGCCGCTCAAGGTCGGGGTTTACCCCTCGGTACGTTTTTGCTTCATCTCGGCCGTGCGCTAGCAGCTGAACTCAGAAAATGTCACCGCGCTCTGTGAACAAAGACTACTACGTGGCCTTCAATGATTCGAGCAGAGAAGCAGTGCACTTCTACCGCCGCCCTGTCTAAACTAGGCCCAAGTCACCGGGAATCATTTTCGCATCAAATGCACTCTCCGAAAGAAAACACCGGTTTTCTTTTGCACGATCAAGATAAAAAGCATTATAGCAAGAAAATATCAACACCCGGACACGGTGGCGGCGCAAGTGGCCGCCCCTTACAAAACAGGGAGGACTGGAGAAGTAGGGGAGAGGATACAAAGGGCTGTTTCACAATGGAGCTCGGGAAGAGTGGCTTAACGGAGAACAATGTAAACCTTCCAAATTTTTGTGTCACTCACACACGGCTACTGAAGTCGGAACAATGTCTACAAATATGTTGAAAATAATTTAAAAAACTCAGTTCACAAGAGGAAACCCCTTGGGGTGGATGGAGTAAAACAATATGGACTCCAATATTCCATGATGTGTTTGCAAAACACGTGACAGGTTCAGCCGAATGTGAAGAGGGAATGAGCGAATCAGCAGAGCTGACAAAACTGATTGATACACCTTTTAGAATTTGTTGAGAGTTGTAAATCCATCCTTGGATGTTGTCCACAATTTTCAAAGAAGGGAGTCTGCTGGGTAGATGTATGAACACTATTGTTATAGGAAAACTCTCCAAAGTGTAAAAGCTCGAACCAATCATTTTGATGATAGTTTATGGTAACGGAGATATTGTTCTAGGATTTGATTCACTCGTTCTGTTTGTCCACCAATTTGTGGATGATTGGTTGTAGACAATTTAACTTGAACACCAAGGAGCTTGCATAGACTGTTCCAAAAGTTGGATATGAATTGTGGACCTCGATCACTAACAATATCATTAGGCAATCCATAAAGCCTAAATATGTATCTAAGAAAAATTCGCATAGTGACTGCACCTCTGATTGCCTTGGTAGTTGGAATGAAGTGTGCCATCTCTATAAGTCTATCCACCATACTTATTAGACTTTGGTAGATATGTGATAAGATCCATAGATAATGAAGCCCATGGCCTTTCTAGAATAGGTAAGGGTTGCAAGAGGCCATGAGGTTTATGTCGCAGTACCTTAGATCTATTACAAGTATCACAAGATCAGATATATTCTTTGACTTCCATCCAGATTTGAGGCCACCAAAAATCCCTTGATATGAGTTCTATTGTTTTATTCACTTCAAAATGCCATGTTGCAAGGTTGTCATGACGTTGTTGAAGTACTTGGATACTAGGCTTTCCATGAGGTCCATAGAATAGGTTCTTAGAGAATATTAACCCATCCTTTTCTTGAAACTCATTTACTTCCTAAATTTTTCCTTCTTGAGTTTTATGCTTAATGTTACAAAACAATTCATCCTGTGGTAGATTCTCATGGATCAAATGATTCAAGGTAGAATCTCCATGATGGCATGAAGAGATAGCTGCTAACTAGAGATGCTTCAGCTTGAGTAATACAATCTTTTGTTGATCAAAGGCCTCTTCACCTTTGTTTGGTGCAAGGTAAGATCATTCATCATACGTTGAAAGATGGTTGGAGTGTTTGTGAGACCAAATGGCATAAGTACATATTCAAAATGTCCATACCTTGTTCAAAATGTTGTCTTCCATTCGTCTCCTTCTCTTATTATCATGTCCCTCAACGCATGCACACACAGAGGCAGAAAGAAGACGAAACAAGAATCAGAAACAGAAAAACAATCGACACGATATTGGGTGCAATCTCCCCCCGTGTACTCTAATGGACGAGTCTCTCAGAGTACACATATTTATAGGTTTATTTCTATTACGTCCTGAAAATAGAAGTTACACGAGGGCCTTCGCTTTTAGAAGCATCTTTTAGGAAAAACTACTTTATTTACAAAAGGCATCGCTTTGTAAAGCGAACCACTACTTTTACAACAAGATAAACCTAAATATATCTATTCTAGAAGTCTTTGATTTAGTCCTCGAATTTATTTATTTATGCGCATCCACTTGTATCCACGGCCTCATGCTTCTTCACCTGCTAGATCAAACACAACCACATTAAAAACTTCTGGACATTTAAAACATTAAAAATCCATTTAACCTCCCATGATTCCATAAAATACAACATGCCTCCCAGTTGACAAGGAACTGACCTCAGTTGATAAATATAAAAATAGACATGGATGATCAGTCACATGTCCCATCACTGAACAATATTAAGCGTAAACCATGTAAAAAACATGCATGGAATCGAAAACCTGAAAGTTTAATATAATTAGGAATGATATGCATAAATTAAATGATCATAGTGAGGTGTTAAGGAGGTCTTATGCATCCATTGGGATTCCTCAAGTGAGTGATTTTTATATTTGACTAAATACCTATGATATTGCTTACCAGTTCGTGTAGTGGTAACATCGTAATCTATTACTTTCTCGAGAATCAATATTTCTACATCCTCTTCAAGTAAAGGAGGATCATCCAAAATAGGTGTGAGTGGTAAAGTACCTTGAAAAATTTTCAACAAACTTATATGAAAAGAATTATGTATATCCCAATGAGAAGGTATATCTAACCGAAAAGAATTTTCATTTATTTTCTCAATAATGCGAAAAGGTCCATAATACCGTGGGGCAAGTTTTACCTTAGGATTTTGTGAAATATTTTTTAAACGCCTTTTAATGATCTGTAACCAAACTAAATCATTTTCATTAAATTGTTTGTCTATGCGCTTCTTATTAATACTACGCATGTAATGTTCTTGACTCTTCCTAATATGCTCATGCACTTCAACAAGGGTAGAAATATGATCTTGTGCAAAAGAATCAGCCATAGGAATGTCAGTTTGAGTGACACTCATGGGAGTGGGAAGCTTTCTTCCATAAACAATTTCATATGGTGCACGACCAATAGTAGTGTGTGGGGTGTTATTATATGCAAATTGAAGTAAAGGGAGCTTTTCATCCCAATTACTTGGATTATCTAAAGAGTAACAATGTAATAAATCCAAAATAGTACTATTTATAGCTTCACTTTGACCATTACTTTCAGGATGAAATGCAGAACTAAAATCTATTTTTGATCCTAGATATTGAAATAATGCCACCCAAAAATGGTTACAAAAACGAACATCTCGATCTAAAAGAATAACTTTAGGAAAACCATGATGTGGAAAAATACATTTAATAAATAACTTAGCAGCTTGAGGTGCAGTTAAAGTCTTTTTAGAAGGAATGAAGTATGCATGTTTACTAAACCTATCAACAATTGTACAAATCATATCATTGTGAGATGCAGTTGTAGGGAGACCAACAATGAAATCCATAGAAATTTGTTCCCATGGTCCATCGGGTATAGGAAGTGGCATTAATAATTCAAATGGTTTACCATGATGTTGTTTTACACGCTGGCAAACAATCCAGTGAGAAACATACTATGCAACATCTTTTTCCATGTTAGGCCAAAAGAAGGAATCTTTACATGCAGAAATAGTACTTTGTATGCCCCTATGACCCATATATGGTGGTTCATGTTGGTAAAGGACAATCAAAAATTGGTGATTATAAAGCCTAGAAGTGAAGAGATGAAGAAAAGATTGAAGTCCAACTTCATGAAGTGAAGAGAAGATTCAGATAGCAAAGTTCTTTAAAACATATGTATATTAGCTTTGTAAATACTTCAATATACTTGAAGTAATGATGAATCAATACTCATATGTATATATAGATAAAGTCCATTACCCAGGGTACTTAGTTCTTGCTCTAATACTTCTTCAGACCAATTAGGTTCAGTGTGAGCAGGAACAACCTCCATGTTGTGTACTTGAGCTTTAATGGGTTGCCTATTAGTAAGTCTCATCCTATAGGCAACTTTGGTATGACCAATCTTTGCACAATTCCAACAAGTTATACGGGGTTGTTTTTGTTGAGCATTCATCGTCGTATTTTGAAGAGTGGTAGGTTTGTGAGTCTGGTCAAGGGTTGATTTGTTGGATGGTACTAAATGGGATTGAGGAGGGTGTTTGAAAGTAGGTGAAGCGAACATAGTAAAAGGATGCTTAGAAGGAAAATTGGCTTTGACGGGTGGTTGACGTTGACGAATTTATTGTAAGTGAAGTGTTTTGGTGATAGATTGGAACTCCTTTTCAGCATCATGCGTGTAATAAAGTAAGTCTATGATCCAAGGGTCTGGCCGGTTCAGACAGATCTGAAATCGGACACCGTTTGGTCATCCGTGTGTATGACCAAAGATCTCGAGTTTAGACTTACTAGGAGGTCTTGTGCTCTTGTGAACAAGTGAACCACTTAGCTTAGTGGTTAAGACTCAAGGGTGTGAAGGACGAGGTCTTGGGTTCAATCCCCATAAGGTACATGGGAAGACTATTTTGCCCAAAGAGCTCTAGAACCTTCTAGAAGCATCCACTGGACACTTGGCGCACATGTAGTTACATGGCTGACACTTGGATGATTAGCATCCACCTGCCCAAGAAGGCAATCCCCTGGAGAGAGCTATATATAGAGGCATTTGGTTGGGAGGAGAGTCATCTCTCTAGTATGTGGTGGTCGTAATCCTTGTTCTCTTGCATTGGTATCAGAGCTCAAGGTTGAGCTTCCATGGAGACCTTGATAGGCTCACCATCATCTTGCTCATCATTTTGCTCGTGGATGTCTTGATCTCTTTTGAATCTCTCCTCGCAGCTGTCTAGAGATGCGTGCCGCTATCATTCTTATGCTTTAGCTTAGAGCAAAAGAGTACTAAAAAGAATTCATCTCTGTGTGCTGCCGGCAAGATTCGAACTCCCGCCCCTCTGTTGGGAGCGCGCTACTCTAACCACTAGAGCACGTCGTGCACGTGAAGACTTATCTGCAGCAGACAGTATTGATCAAAGTCGGTGCTGAAGAAGATCTTAATATGAAGATCTAAAAGTTAATATTCTCTGGTGAAGCAGAGGGGATTCGAACCCTCGCCCCCCCTATCAGGCTGAGATAGCTTACCCAAGGCGCCCACGGCGGGATTACGTCCAAGAGATGCAGGTTACTTTCTTTTGGTAAAGACCGGCGCTGTCATCGAGCTCTAGATAAGGCGCAAAAAGGTCGATTGCAGAGGTGTGAGGTCAAGGATTCGAACTCTGGTCGCCTGCACAAGAGATCACTCTTCTATCCAAGGCGACCGTGCGCCATTCGTGAGCTACTACTCTTGCAGAAACTTCAATTCCTAATCCAGCGCTGCAGCAGATCTCAGAAAGGAACAAAAAAAGAAGAGGATAGCTTTCTCTGCCCGCTGCGCCTACTAGGGATCGAACCCAGACGGGTTCCTTGGGAGCATGCTCACGTAGCCACGTCGCCCACGAGTTTTACTTGCCTACAGTTGCAGAGCAAAGTTTACTAAAGCTGTAAACACAGCTGAAGTGCAAGCCCAACTCTCATCCATCCAAGGAGCCAAATCAGTTGTTGCAGGCCGAACCCGAGAAATATTCTGCTTTTAGCCAAAGAAACAAACAAGGAGAATCAAAGATTGAGCAAAGCTTGAAGGAATTGGAGCTGTGGAGTGAAGATCCGGAGGCCTAAGTTAGTAGATCTCGACGGACCAAGTCATCCAAGACTATTTCTTGATGAGGAAGCTTCAAGAATGGTGAATAGCTCCTCGCAAGGATCAAGAGGATGAATCACTCTTCCAAAGGATCAAGGGATGGACGAAGCTTTGATCAAAGCTAAGTATTTTCCAATTTCTGCTTGATCTTAATGCTTGATTTATCTTGTTTTCATTATTCTACACTTAATCCTAGATGCACATTGAAATAGCTAAGATTTCAATCGATTAAGTCTAGATTAGGATAATGAAAACAATCAATTTCTTATTTCAAGCATTAGTTTGCATTAAGGAAAGATTTGATTTCAAAAGATCCTTGTGCATCAAAGAATGTATTTTGGTAGTTTAAATATAGATTTCCTTTCCATTGAGTAAGTTTTCTATTGCATCTTAAGGGTATTTTTATATCATAGTGCATTTAGACAAAGGAAAGGATATACATGCATCAGGATTGCATGATATACATTCTTAGTACAAGGAAAAAATCGTGCATCAAGTTCATGCATGATTATTGTATTATTTTTTGAGCATGCAAAGAACATGCATGCATACGCATGTGAACATATGCTTTTGCATGTAGATACATGCATTTGCATGGAAGAATGGAATGCTGTTTGCAAGTAGATATGAGAATGTACTCTCTTAGTATTTAGCTTACTTTATAAAGCTCGCAGTTTGACATTAGGGAAGACCAAGGACTAGTTAGTTGCAAAGACATACTAGTTCTAGTTTGCAACTCAAGTAATTAGTCGATTTCTTCCCAAGTCGATACTCTACTATCAAAGATAAATACTTAATGACAATTAAGTATGTTAGATGTCTTGCTAGGTATAAGTAAGCACTAAGAGAAAGTTAAGTAATAAATTTCCTTGATGAACAAGAAAATTTAATTACTTGCAAACTCTTTTGTGATATATGATGACTCTAAGTCCTGGATGTACTTAGAAAGTCATGCGGATAAAGCTTTACTTGATTAGTTATATATCTTATGTAACTTCTCAAGCATCCCAAGGTTGGATGAGAACATCAACTATATTTCCAAAGTTCCATGAGCACTCTTCTATTTAGAAGATTTCGAAAGTTTTAAAGAAGTTTCTTGTGGTTTCAAGATTTGTATCTCATGATGAAACCTCGGTAAGTAACTTTTTGGAATAGAGATATGAAATAGTCAAGCCTTCTATTTCATGTGAGATCATTCTCCTACTATGTTCAAGATGAATTTAGCTTTGGGAAGGAAGATGTTCCAAGTAGAGGATCTTAATTGATTCATGAACTCTTCCCAAAATACACATAAATTCATATTATATGATAGGTCCAAGGAATGATACAGGCAAAACCTCTTTAGGATATAAATGTTTTGCCAAGATATAAAGGTACCAATCTTTTATAAATTTTCATTTGATTTCATCCCAAGGGGTGATGGAAATCAAAGGTTAAACCTCAACATCAATTGATCCTTGATATCAATAAAAGGATGTTAGGTTCTATAGTTGCATCTCTGGTAAATGATGCAACTAGCTAAGCAATCTTTAGGAAATAATATAAGTTCCTAAAGACTTGAAGCAAGTGTGAACTTTTCATTTAGGAATAGAAAGTTCCAAGAAATGGATTTTCAATCCATGAACTTCTCCTAAACAAGTTATAAAGTTCAAAGTGTTCATAGTTGCATTACTATTGGATCAATCAATAGATGCTTGGACTTTAAACATAAATTTGATTAGTGAAATATGTTTAAAGGACTCTAGTAACATCTGAAGATTGACCAATAATAATGAGTTTTGTATCAAACTCAAGAATAGAAGTCGATATCACATAAATGAAAGTTCAACTTAAACTTTCATACTGGCAAATGTGATATTTCGTCTCTAGTTTGATACTCAGGAAATAAATACAATTGAATCAGTAAATTTTTGGATATCATTTGAAAGAATTTCTTTTAAATGTTCTTTTTGCAAAAGATTCCAAGATGAATCATTTGCTCAAGTTATTTGATTCCCTAGAAGGAATCTCAAGTCTTTGAAGAATGGCATTCTTTCAAGTGTTGAGAATGAAATTCTTCATACTCTTTAATCAATAAGTAGTTCCCTAGATGTCCCAAACCACTCAAAGTGGTATTTCAAGTCCTATTTGTGATATAACCTAAAGGTATATCAAAGATTCTTAGCTTTGGAATCTGAGAGGCATAAGTGTATGCTTGGACTTGAGAAAGATCTCTAAAAATCCTGCAGGTAAGCAAAGAAGCTTAAGATAGTTTTAAGAGATCTTAAAGATAAAGACTATAAGTCTTTATTTTTATCGCAAGATCAACCAGACTTGATCAATCTTGGCCATGATTGTCCAAGTAATATGCGATTGGAACTACCCTGTAGATTGCCCAAGTATTGGCAATAAAAATTTTCTTTAGGAAGTATTCACTCAAGTTCCATCTATTCAATGGAAAATTGTGAAAAAGTAAGTTGTTCCCAGTCTGAACAGAGTGAAGGAATTCCAAAAATGTAGTCTGCAACCGTGAAGACGGTACTTAAGTCTGTGGAAGGTAAAACATAAGTGTTTGCCTATCCTTAAAGGGATTTTGGTACAAATCCAGAAAGCATGAGCGGATGCTTAGACTAAGGCAGTAGAGAGATTCCTGTAAAAAGCCCCGGCCGGGATAGGTACCTAAAAGCACCAGTATAGAAAGGAATCTAAAGACAAGAAGTCATAAACTCTTGTCGCTACAAAATTGGTCAAGAATAACCAATTGAACTTGAATTTGAGAAATTCAAGAACTTGGAATTCTGATTGGTTTTCATTTGAAAACCCCAGTAAAGAAGAATTGATATTCTGTCAAGAGGTTTTCAAGTTTCCAAGGCAAAGCACATGATTATGAGGTGATCATGCGAAGGAATCAAAACCTAGGAAAATCTAGTTAGAGGTAATGCCTGAAACTTCCAATTCTTGTAAAAGAATTGAAGAAATAAGGTACTCTATCAAGAGATGTTTAGACTTTAGGATAAGAATCACCCACACATTAATGTGAATATAAAATAGGGTGGTATGGGACACCAGATTTTATACTCAGATTGATGTAGGAAAGATGGTATGGGACATCGGACCCTGGGATGATGATTATGTTTTAGTCCTAGTTTGGATTTTGAAGTTAGGTTTCATCCTCAAGGGAATTAAGACTTCAAGGAAAGTTTAATTCATAAAGGATGTGAAAGTAGTATCTTACGATACTTCAAGATTAAGGAAACTGAAGATATGAAGTAAGTAACTTCCAAGATCTTCATAGAACACTTCAAGTTTAAGTGTTATTGATCAGAAATATTTGATAAATTTCTGAAAGAAGTTGGACTTTGATTTTGAGTTGATCTTTTCAACTAAGATTTAATTGACTAAGTCAAGCATCCAGTTCCTAGTGTAACTTGAAAAAATTCACTCTTTTGACTCAAAGAAATGCACAAGAATTGCATTCACGATTACGAGTCAAAAAGATTGAATGAGACCTGAACTTAGTCTCAAGTGAAGCATTATTTGAATATTTAAAACTCATCGACAGAACCTCAGTGGGTCGACACACTGATGTTGGTTACCACACTAGTATCTTGTGGTTGGATGATGTTTTTGGTTTTCTTTGTATCTTTCTGAGAATCCAGCTTATTTCTCTGAAAGATAAAGACAATGCTTCAATACCTTGTTGAAATTGATCTTTGAAAAGTAAAAAGTCCTGAGTCATCTAGTCTTTGACTCATAGCAAGTTTATGTATATTCGAAGTTTGAATTGGTTGAACAGAGTCTTAGTTATTTCTTTCCGCTTTCCAAATCTTTTGGAATTGGCTCAGATATGGTATCTGATTCCTTTTGCAAAAGACCAGGGTTAGCCGGTTAGAATAAAATAACTAACTTGAACGTCCTAGATAGATGTTATGTACAAGAACCTTTTCAATCTTCAAAAGGTGATAAGTCTAAGTGGACTTATTCATTTGAGTTTGCTTTAAGTTATAGCATAAATAATTTCCTAGAGTCCAGTATACTCTAGAATAAAGAAGTAAGGAATTGCTCATTAGATTGACAATTCCCAAGAACTTTCAGTTAAAGTCTTTGAGAAAAGTGTCCTAAGTTGGACAATTTTCATTTTGAATTTGAATTGGTGAAGTTAGTATGGTTGGTTCCACCGAAATGGTAAACTTTCTCCTACAGTTTACATAGGATTTTTTTCAACTCATTAGGACAAAGTAGTCCTCTAGTCGGGTGAAAAAATCAAGTAACTGTTAGATAAAAGTAAACCATTGTACAGACATCTAAAGTTAGATGTATGGGACAACCAAACTTCAAGTTCTCCAAAAAAAATTCAAGTGAATCAAGAATTCTCAAAGTCTTGCGAGGGATAAGAATCCCACCTTCATTACTAAGACCATGCACCAGTTATGCCCAGAAATGGACTAGTAATTTGAATCCACCTAGTTCACATGTTTGTGCCTAGATCGCACATCCCGAAACTGTGAATTAGCTAAGGATGTCATTAGATGCACCCTTATTATTCTTCACTAGTTTGTACTTTGTCCTGTTCATCAAAGTGCAAAACCAGATAGTGTTTTGAATCATTTGGGCAAGGATGCCACCACAGAGATGAGACATGTTCTTCCAGTTCTAGAACATGACCATGTTCTTCCAGTTTTAGAACATGAGGCTCAGGGGTTGCCTACAGTATGTATATAGCTCTATTTTCGAGGACGAAAATCTTTTCCAAGGGGGGAAGAATGTAATAAAGTAAGTCTATGATCCAAGGGTCTGGCCGGTTCAGACAGATCTGAAATCGGACACCGTTTGGTCATCCGTGTGTATGACCAAAGATCTCGAGTTTAGACTTACTAGGAGGTCTTGTGCTCTTGTGAACAAGTGAACCACTTAGCTTAGTGGTTAAGACTCAAGGGTGTGAAGGACGAGGTCTTGGGTTCAATCCCCATAAGGTACATGGGAAGAGTATTTTGCCCAAAGAGCTCTAGAACCTTCTAGAAGCATCCACTGGACACTTGGCGCACATGTAGTTACATGGCTGACACTTGGATGATTAGTATCCACCTGCCCAAGAAGGCAGTCCCCTGGAGAGAGCTATATATAGAGGCATTTGGTTGGGAGGAGAGTCATCTCTCTAGTATGTGGTGGTCGTAATCCTTGTTCTCTTGCAATGCGCAAAAGAGATAGCTTCATACAAGCTTGTAGGTCAGAGGGTATGGAGCTTTGCTTGGATTCCCATCTCCAAACCATCTTCATATTTTCGTTGCAAACTTGCTTCAGGAACCTCCTCAAGTGAACGAAGTAATAAAAGACATTGCCTAAAATGTTCAGTATAAATGGATACATTATCTCCCTCTCTCCATCCAAAAGTTATCCATGCACAACACGCATGTAGATGGAACTAGGAAGGAAGGAAAGACTCCTTAATTTTTGCCGGAAATGCGTCCCATGTGGTAGGACGGTTGGTACTATTCCATAAAACATTCCACCATACCTGAGCTCTTCCTACCAAATAATTGGTAGCAAACTTGACTTTCTCACTTTTTGAATAGGACTCATTAGAGTAGAAATTGTCAAATTGAGAGAACCATGATAGGACATATTGGCCATCCCTTCGTCCATCGAATCTGGAGAATTGGAAGTTCTTAGCACCTATCTTGGAACTTGCACCTTCTTCTTGTGCAGTGATAATCGCTTTCACCACTTTGATTAAGCTACGATCATCACTTTGTACTTGATGGAGCATAGCATCGCGTTCTCATACATCTTGTTGAGTTGCTTGAAGTTCTTGTCACATAAGCTCTAATTGTTGCTCGAGTGAGACCCCAGGTATAGGTGAACTACCAAAATCCTCGATTGTTGTAGGGTTCATATCTAGAAAACAAAACCCCTCTTTCAAACTATGTCTGATCCTCAATCTAATAGGTTAGTTAAAAAGCTCGTTCCAAGAGCTTTTCAACGATATATTATATGCTTAAATCCGATTTATATATTGTAAATTATGCCCTATTCTTCGATGCACTCCTCTAGAAAATCGACGGGCGCTTCCACATGTGTGAGATCATCTTGGAAATTGTAAAAAGAAGAGGGAGGTGAAAGTTGATGTAAATATGACAAAAGGGAGATAGAGTGATAACTCAAAGAGATGGAGGTTTCGTTAAAGTACTTCCCTTGTAAGTAGGAGGTTGTGGGTTCAAATCCTCCTACCCTAGGGAAGCTAAAACTCTCTATCGCCACTCAAAATTAAAATTGCCTCGCACATAGCCAACGGCTACCAATGGTTGCCAAGGGAGCCTTGGGTGCCAATTCCAATCTATTGCCTAAGTTATTGCCTAAGTTCTTTGCCTTACTCGATGCCTTGGAGTAAACGTAGGTTCTGGTTATGGTTCTAGTTCTGGAACTGGAATAGAGATAGAGACATAAGCGGAAGCGAAAGCGAATGTGGATTTGGATTCAGATTCCGATTCAAATCGCGAACAGAGAATGCAAACAGAGCGGATGCGGATCACAAACAGAGAACACAAACAAACCCCTTCGGAGTGATATGTGCCATGCTCTGATACCATTGTTATCCAGTCCCTCAGCACACATACACACAGAGGCAGAAAGAAGATGAAACAGGAATCAGAAATAGAAAATTACATCCTGAATATAGAAGTTACACGAGGATTGTCACTTTTAGAAGCGCCTTTTAGGAAAAACTACTTTATTTACAAAAGGCATCACTTTCTAACGTGAACCACTACTTTTAGAACAAGATAAACCTAAATATAACTATTCTAGAAGTCTTCGATTTAGTCTTTGAATTTATTTATTTATGTGCATCCACTTGTATCCACGCCCTCATGCTTCTTCACCTGCTAGATCAAACACAACCACATTAAAACCTTCTGGACATTTAAAACATTAAAAATCCATTTAACCTTCCATGATTCCATAAAATACAACATCTCTGATCCTGACAAGATTGTAAGCTCCTCAAAGGTCAATCTTTGTGAAGAACTTTGCTTTTCCAAGGCATTCCAAGAGCTCTAATATATGTGCTACAGGGTATCTACTCTTTATTGTGCTTTTATTGAACCCACGATAGTCTACACACATTCAGAGAGTCCTATCCTTCTTCTTTAAAAATAGGATAGGGGCTCTTGCAGGAGACTTTGAGTGTTTAATAAACCCCTTGGCTAGATTCTCATCAATGTTCTTACATAATTTTGTAAGTTCCCCTAGGGATAGTCTATAGATTGGTCCAAAGGGTGGTTGTGCTCCCTCTTGAAGTTCTATGGCACAATCATAAGGTCTATGCTCTAGGAGTATATCCACATTCTTCTTCTCAAAAACATATTCAAAATCTTGGTACCAGTTGGATAGCTTCATTGAATCATCTTTTTTGGACTCTTGAGTTGGTATGGCATAGATCATATATGTTTGTTCCTTCTTGAAGGCCTTGGCTCCGACATATTTCATGGTCTTCTCGATATCTTGAGGGGTGATTTTATTCTTTTCCCAATTAATGTCTGGATTATGTTTCTTTAGCCAGGGCATTCCAATGATAACTTGATTTACTAGACTCGATATTACATTGAAACATATGTGGGAATCATGGTCACCAAGGTGTACTCTTAATGGTATGGTTTCCATGGTAATATCCCTAGATGCTAGAGATCATCATCTACTACTTTAGCTACTATTACTTTGTTCTTCTAAACTAATGGAATTCTATGTTTCTTAACCAATCCTTCATTGATTTAAAGAGGCTCCTGAATCTACTAGGGCTCTAAGGGAAAGGGTCTCCTTAGGCATGATTAACTTGATAGGGCAAGACATGTTTCTATGGATGTACCTGGAATTATGAGATCCTTTCTTATATCATGGTCTAACTGTAAGGTCTCTTCTACAATTGCACTTCCTCATTTCCCTACTCTACAAGGGTGACTGCAGCTTTGGAGTTTGTTCTCTTGTTGGGACAATTAACTGGAATATGGCCAAGATTTCCACAATAGAGGCATAACTTTTTATCTCTCCTTCTTTGTTTCTCTTGTGTTCTTAGAGGCCAAAACCTAGTTACATCTATCTGCATAGGTTCATGCAAAGACTCATCTTTAGGAGTGGGCTGGAAGGGTTTCCATTGGTGACGTCTTCCTTCTACTTATTTTTCTTATTTCCTTTCAAAAAGTCCGTTATCATATTGAATAGCTTGTGTGATGTATTCATTCAATGTCTTAACCTTTGTCATTGTGAGCAGAAGGTCCTTGACATTATCTCTTAAACTCCATCTTAATTGGCTTATGAAATAATCTTCATGCCAAGTGAGATCATATATCAACTACCTGAATTCTGATGCATGGGTAGAGGTAGGGCGGTTACATTGACGTAGCTACCAAAGTTTTGTTCCTGCCGCTCAACTTGTGTTTGCATCTCCAAATGTGGCGGTGAGTTCTCGAAGAAACCTCTCATAGTCTTGAAGAACTGCCATATTCTTCTCCAAGATTGGGGCAAACCATGATAATGCTTGGACACAAAGCAAGATTCCAATAAACCCAACCTTGGATGCCTAATCGAGGTATCTATTGGTTGCATATGGATGTACAATTCAACTTGCTGGAGAAATCCATGAAACTTCATGTGATCCCCATTGAACTTTTCTAGCATGCAAATCTTGGGTTCCTTCATGAAGGATGTACTAGGTTGTTGATTCACTTGAATACTCCCTTCATTTGCTTAAAGATTCTTGATTCGTTCTTGTAATTCTTGGAGGAGTGCACCTACATGCACCAGATGTCCGGTCTTGACTTGTTTCTATCAATGAGTTAGGTCCTTGACTTGTTGTTGGAGACTCTGAAGTGATGCTACAATTTGTTCATAAGTGTTCTTCATGATTCCTCGTCTTGGATAGAGGCTAGTCTTGCCAAAACTTCAAGGGAGCACTAGATTATGCTCTCTGACTAGAGTAGAGAAGATTTCAAAATTACACTTTCAATTACAAGATCACCCACGTAGGGGAAATAATACACGAAGATGTAGCTAATACAAGAAGTCCCACAACCCGAGACTGATACGTATGGATAATTGGTCTAGAGATGATATAGGAGATCCCACAACCTGAGACCGTGAGTAAGAAACAAGAAATCTCGATTAGAAGAATTCCCTTTAGGGATATGAATAGGATACAATAAATAACTAGAAAAGATCTTGTACTATGAGATTACAAGAGAATAAGAAAAGATGTCCAAGAACTAGGCAGGACTAGAACAAAGATCAAAACAAGAACTCAAAGTGGAACTTGGAAAGTAGTTACTTGGAGATCAGGACTCCTTGAGCGTCCAAGACTGGCATTGTCAAGATTGAGTATGTGTGTGGCCAAGGCCCCCTTATATAGGAGTTCGAGGGCGGTTCCCAAGGATGGTTATAAAGTTGGTTATGAGTTGATGATGTCCTCAATGATATCAGCAATTCTAACAAGACCGTTGGATGTCAGAATTTAGCAAGTAGACAATTTATCTTAGGGTTTTGTATGTTCTAGGCACAATGGAAGCATTGGTTTCTCCAAATTCTGAACCAATCATGAGATATAGAAGTCACATGGAATCTGAGGTTGAAGATTGTTTCCTTTGTCCATCATAAATAATATTTTAGATATTTTTTGTAAAAATAATAGATTGCTTAGAAAGAAACATCTTTGTAAAAATAGTAGATCTCTTAGAAAGTGGTGATTTTGTAAATAAAGTAGATTTTCATAAATGCACACTTTTCAAAGCATTGTCGAGAAGAGAAAGGGAACAGAGGTCTAGGGGAGCGATGCCTTGTACAGGGTTGGATTAGGCCTTGTGCTTTGTGTGCGTGTGGGGCATCATCCCTGTCCAGCGAGCAACGTCTCTGACAGTGGGAGAGTGAGGATGAAATCCCTCAAGGAGTGTGCATGAAGAATTTTTTTCAAATTTATTTGATTGTTTTCTTGGCTATGATATGATGTTTTGACTAAGAGAGTTATAAATAATTCAATTTTTTAATGGAATTAATTGCTTTTGTGATAAAGAAACATGGTATGTGTAGATTAGACCTATACATTTACATCTTTTAAGTTCATTAAACCCTTAAAAACCCCAAAACCCTAGTTCTAACCCCATGAAGAACTAACTCAAACCCTTGGAAACCCTAAGGTTTTTACCCCTAATGTGCATATTTAACCATCAACTGATGTGTGTTCCCTAACCATAAGAAACCCTAATTTTTCTTGAATAAGAATCCTAGGTTTCAAACCTTAGAATCACCATTTATCCTAACTCTAACCCCTTAATTTAATTAAATATGTACATAGGTGTGAAACAAATTAAAACCTTATTCATAAATAAAAAGAAAAAGAAAAAGAAATAAAAATAGAAAAAGAAACTTAGAAAAATAAAAAGAGAAAAATCAAAATAGAAACAAAAGATTTGATTTCCAAAAATAGAAAAAGAACAAAAAGAAGATTTTGAAAATAGAATGGATTATTTCTTTGAATAGAAAGGAGAAGGGTAGAAGATTCTAGAGTTCTAGAGAGAGGACCTATTGAAAAGCTATAAATAGATGCCCAATGCCTATTTGGTTTTTCCCCACGGATTTTCTCCAGGTAATCCTTCTTGCCTTTACTTATTCATACTGTACTTTTTTTGTTTATGCTCTACCTTTTCTTGTTCATGCTTTACGAATACAATGTTGATTCAAACATCCATCGTCATTCAAACACCCTTGTTGATGTGCTTCAGAGAGAGAGAGAGAGAGAAAGAGATCGATGAAGAAGCAGTGCACAGATTGAAAAGGATGGATAGAGGCGATGAAACAAAGAGTTGATTGAGAGACAGAGAGATGTTGGTATCAAAGGGCGGCAAAGAGCAATGAACAAACTTGCACTACTATTGTTGCTGTAATCACATGCTCAAACCGATTGACTGAAATGGAGCATCAAAGAGAAAGACAACTATTCGGATCAATAGACAGAGGAGGCATAAATGAGATCTATGGGTTGCCATTGATTTAGACATAGAACAAATGCTTTAGCGATGGGCAGAGTGTCGCATTTTGAGCACCCATGGAATGGGTGGCCAGTGAGTTGGGGAAGATGAAGGTCTTGGTGTGCAAGCCTACAAACACAACTATCATATCTCTGCAAGAGTTGGAAGCATGCTTGATGAGCCATGGATGGTCTCATCTGCACCCTAGCTAGCAGTCGGGCATGGTGCAAATTGATTGTAGCCATGCATTGACCCACCTCATCACCCTACGTGCAGACTTTGTATATTGAAACCAATACATCTTCTTTGCATCGCCATAATAGTGAGTCCTTTGAAGTTCATGGAAGACAACATAGAATGGGAGTAAGATAGGTAGCTATAGTGTTGCATGCATGGAGAGATAGTAAGTGTTGAGGATGGCACTACTATAGAGTTCTGAGTAGAAAGGTTTAGAATCCCCACCTATGAAGAGTGTCGATTAGAGCATGCCACAACCAGATGATTTGATCATTGACATAGATAGAGGAATGGAGAAGAGGAGAGAGAGAGAGAGAGAGATAGAGAGGGGGGAGAGAGAGAGAGAGGATATGGCAATGGTAGAGAGAGACAAAAGAGGAGAAGGAGTGTTGTAGATGGTTATTACTCTGAGAAAGAGAGAGAGGGACCGAGAGATGACTCGTGCATTTGTCATCGCAGAAGCACAATCATCCCAAGAGAAAGAGAGCCTAAATTCATGAAATGCACGGAAGCAACAGAGAAGACAAAGATGGACCACACGTTGGAAACGAGAGAGAGAGAGAGAGAGGCCTGAGACAACCTAGGGGAAAGCTATAAATAGATGCCCAATGCCCAGTTGGTTTTTCCCCATGGATTTTCTCCATATGTGCTCATGATTTGAAGAGGCCCTTTTCAAGTGAAAGAAGAAAAGTGTTTTGATGAGAAGATTCAAGTTTGAAGTGAAGAAAGGAGAGCAAAGAAGCATCTTTCCTACTGTGCGGTGAGAAGATCATTTTTGTTTTATATTTAAGTGTGGCAGGATATACTATTTTTTGAGTTGTATCATTCATTTTGCTTATTGATCTTTTCATGATCATTGGATGTAAACTTTTGGATCATTATAACTGAGATCAATCATTTACTTTGTATTTCCCTTTCCACGTTCACATGCATCCACTACAATGTCTACGATCCTTCATCCCATGTGGATGAGGGCTTTTCATTTCCCTTTCAAAGTGCAGACCCATCGTGTTTGACGATCTACCAGTGTGTAGTGCAGGGCACCCAGTGTGTAGATGCCACTTGCCAGATATGGACAACAAACAGGGGCCTGATCCAACCCTGCATGAGGCATCACTCCTCTAGACCTCCTTTTCTTCCCGACAGCATTGCCCTCATGTATCTTCTATTCAAGACATAATGAGAAATACCTATAAATACACATACTCTGATAGACTCATCCATCAGACTAATTCAGAGGAGATTGTACCCAATCTTGTGTCTAGCCTCTTGTCTCTATCTATTTTGGTTATGCTTTTAGTGAGAGTTCATTTTTGTACTATTTCTGTGTACATGTGTCTACAAGATCCAATCAATAGTGGTATCGAAGCCTGTGCACATATGCCGAGGTGATTTCTCGGCATTTGATCATGATTCGTAGTGTCCATTTGTGATTCAACATCTATTTTGGTCATCCGGTCTAGGTTTGTGTTTGTGAATTTATGTTGTTTTTGGTTCACCAAAGTCTTTTTTTGAACTTGTCAGTGTGCTCACTATGCTCACTGTACTAAATATGCTCACCATACTCACTGTGCTCACTGTGCTCACTATACTCAATGTACTCACTGTGCTCGTTATGCTCACTATACTCATTATCACACTGTGCACTGTGCATAGTTTGGTTATCAAGTTCATTTACCAATTTGGTTATCCATCCAATCCAGGTTTTCATTTGTGAATTTACATTGTTTTTGGTTTGCCGATGTCTTCTTTTGAATTTTTTTGAACTCTTCACTATGCTCACTATGCTGACTATATTCATTGTGCTCACTCTATTCATTGGGCTCACTGTATTCATTGTGCTCATTGTACTCACTTTACTCACTGTGCTGACTGTATTCATTGTGCTCACTGTATTCATTGTGCTCATTGTATTCATTGTGCTCATTGTACTCACTTTACTCACTATGCTCACTGTGCTCACTATACTCACTAATCACATTGTGCACTATGCACAGTTTGATTATCAAGTCTAGTTATCAAGTTTTTTATATCAAGTTCGTTTATCAATTTGGTTATTCATGTGGTGTTATCCATGTGGCTTACTCTAAGGTGTCCACCAAGGCATAAAACTATGAAATCTTTGGCTTCTCTGACACTCATGGTTCTCTTGGTTCACTTTGGTTCCCTTTGTTTCCGTTGGCTACATGTGAACTAATTCTAACTTATGAGTGGCAATATGAGCTTCCTTATTTCCCTACTTAGCCTACTTATTTCTCTAGTTAGATGACTTAGTCCCTAGTTAGCCTATTTCCCTAACTTACATGCAAACCAGTTTTAACTTATGAGTGGCAATAAGAGCTTCCTTATTTCCCTAGTTAGCCTACTTATTTCTCTAGTTAGCTTACTTAGTTCATTATCAGCATGTAGGGGATTTGAACTTGCAACACCACACTTACAAGAGTCCCCTTATTTATTTATTATTTAACACTCTTATTTATTTGTTTATTTATTATATTTTATATATTTCCAAGATAAAACCTTTCTTTTTCTAGTTTCCAATATTGCGAAGATTCTTTTCACATGCTTAGTCCTAGGTTTTGGTTCTATATAAGGCCATGGACCCCACCCATAATATCAAGGATTTCATTACATCACCCCTACCTGGGGTATCGATTGAGCAACAATTGGAGCTATTGTGGCATGAACTCCAACATGCTCAAAATGAGACAAAGGAATGCAACATTGCACTCCAACAAATGTAGAGTGATGACAATAACCTAGTAAGGGTGTTGAAGGCCATTATCATTGCCCAAGAAGTAGGCACGCACTCCAAGATTGGTGTCAAAAATTTCCAATTTTCTCGATTTGATGGGCAAAAGGATGGCCAATTTGTTCTTTCATGGCTATCCCAATTCGATGACTTTTATTATGAAGAATCGTATTTTGAAATTGAAAGAGTGAAATTTGTTACTAATTATTTGGTGGGTAAGGCCCAGTTAGGGTGCAATGTTTTCCGGCATAGCACCAACCACCCCACCACATGGATTGCATTTGAAGAAAAGATCAAGGAGTCCTTCCTTCCTCCCCAACTCCACTTACATGCTCGTCCATCATGGACAACTTTTGGATGGAAGGAAGGAGATAATGTGTCTACCTACATTGAAGATTTTTGGCAACGACTACTACTTATTTGTTTGCTTGAAACGGTTCCTGAAGGTACCTTGCAATAGAAGTATGAAGATGGTTTGGAGATGGGAATCCAAGTCCAGCTCAACAAACTACATCCCATGACCCTCTATGAAGCTATTTCTTTTGCAGATGATGTTGAGAAGGAGTTTCAATCCATCACCAAGTCCATTTGCTTAAAACAAATGCACCAATGTCAACAACCAATTAAGCCCAATTTTTGTTTCAAGCATCCTTTTTTTTCTCAATGCCCATCTACTTTTCAACACCCTCCTCAATCTAATTTCACACCAATACACAAGACCATCCCATTATAACCTACCAAACCTCTAACCCTTCAACTATGATGATGGATGCTCAACAAAAACGACCCCATATTACTTGTTGGCATTGTGGTAAGTTTGGTCATACTAAAGCTAAATGCAGATTTTGAACTAATGACATGAAACCTATTGAAGCTCAAGTATACAACATCAAGGTGCTTCATGAAGACACTCAACCTTATTGGACTGAAGAAGCATTGGGAAAATATCTAAGTACCTTGGGTAACGAAATTTCTATTCATTCTTTACTTTGCATGCAAGGTTCTATTAATGGTAAAGTTGTTAATATTTTACATGATGATGGTAGTTCACATGATTTTATTTCTTATACACTAGTGCAAGCTCTCCAATTGCATCCAATGTATCAAGTTAAGGAGGCATTTCAATGAAATAAATATAATTTTACAAGCGAAGTGCATAATGTTCAGATTTGTATAGGTTCATACATAGATGAATGCACATTCTTAATTGCTTCTTTGCAGTCCTATGATGTTATACTTGGTATGCCTTTTCATCATCATTATAATCTATGCATTGATTATAATACACACACAATGAGTTTTAAGTTTAACAATCAAGATAATTCTTTGTCTACAATCAATGACTTCCAACCATTTCCATTAATTATTCATACTCAAGTAAAATGTGCATTTAGGAAAGGCTACAATTCATGTATTGTTTTTTTCAATAACATAGTTGATTATACACATACACTTCCTAATGCACATAAATTATTTATGGATTCCTATCAAGATTACTTTATGGATGATTTGCCTTCTAAACTACTACTTTCTAAGGGATCTCTTGACCATAATATAGACTTAATTCCTGGTAGTTCTCCTCCCCATAAAGCACCTTATAGGCATGGATCTTTACATCAAAATGAAATAGCTATTCAAGTTAAGGATCTAATCCATAAAGGACTTATAAGGCCTAGTTCTTCTCCCTTTAGAGCACATGTTCTCTTAGTGGAGAAGAAGAACAAGCCTTATATGATGTGCATTGAGGATAGAGAAATCCTATTCCTAGTGTGAGACAAAAGCTTGAATGATGCGTGTGTGACTCTCCTCCCATCCATATATACCCTCTTGTACTCTAAAAATAGCAATGATGCACTCTAAAAATAGCGATGATCTGGAATAGTCTACTGTGAACATGTGGCCATCATGCAACACTTATCCCCAATAATATCCAAGTACTTTCCATTACTACCAACGTACCTTAGGGTATCCCCCGAGCTTGGGACCTTGGCTAGCTGGCCCTTCTCCCTCACACGCATGGACTAATCCCTATGGATCAAATGGAATGATCCTTGTGGATCAATGGTCCCTATGGATCAAATGGACTGATCCTTATTGATCAATGTCTGATGCTCTCTCCCCCTTCTAAAGATCCTCAATGATCAATGAGGGAAATTGCTTGCAAACTAGAGCTTCTGATTCCCAAGTAGAGTCAGTAAATGATAATCCTCTCTAGGCTACTAGATACTCTTGGATGACACGATTCATCAATTGTTTCTATCTCCGATCTAGTATCCTTTCTAGAGAAAGATTCGTGCTATTACTTTCTTGCAAAGAAACAATACCTTCTATTAGATTATCCTTCCTAGAAATATACTTGTGAAGTTTACTCACATGAAAATACTAGATGAACTCTACAATTTGGAGGAAGCTCTAATTGGTGTGCAACTTCACTTAGCTTTTTAACTATCTTCCAAGGTCCACGAAACCTTGGTTGTAGCTTACTACACTTTCCTATGGAGAGTGAAGAAGATCTAGCTAGTACCTGAAGAAAGACTCTGTCTCCCTCCTTAAAGGATCTAGGAGATCTCTTCCTATCAATGTACTCTTTAGCCCTGTTGGCTGCTTTTTGCATCTTGGCTTTAGCTATTTCTAAATTTTCTTGGACGTTCACTAAGAACTATGAAGCATTAGGACATTTCTTTGGCATGCCTATGGTACTAGGAGCATTGGGATTCATGCCATACTTCATCTCAAAAGGAGACATACCTGTCACCTTGTGAAGCCTATTGTTATAATCAAACTCAACTAGTGGCAAATAAATACCCCAATCTATCTGTCTCTCAGACACATATGCCCTCAACATGTCCTCTAGAATGTGGTTGACCCTCTCGGTCTGACCATCTATCGGAGGATGATCACCACTACTCATCTTTAATGAAACCTTTAGTTTGTCAAATACAAACTTCCAGAAGTGTCTTGTAAATCTCACATCCCTATCTAAAATTATGGATGTCGATAACCCATGCAATCTGAAGACATGCTCGATAAACAACTCCACTACCTATGGAGCTTCTATCATCTCCTACGTGGATATGAAATGAGCCATCTTGCTCAACATGTCTCCCACAACTAGGGTAGAATCCCGCTTCCTTTGGGTCCACGGTAAGCCGACTATGAAGTCCATGGATACACTATCCCAATTATGATCTAGAATCTATAAAGGATGCAAAAGATCTGGTGTCTTTACCCTTTACCCTTTATGCTTTGTTGACTTGACACATAAAGCATTGTTGAACATAAGTGTGGACATCTCTTGCTATCCAGGTGTTGACACACAAAGCAACAGAGGAATCATGCACAATATGGCAACAAGGCCAGATCATTTTTCCCCATGGGTTATGTACAACTCAAGTGATTTTAATCACTACACAAACATTGTAAATCCCGTTTTTGGTAGAATAGACTCCATTTTGTGCAAGCTGAGGAGTCCTCGAGCTTGAGGAGTATTAGAAGTACCATCGTACCAAATTTCATAATTTTTAGACTTCGTTTGAGCCCTCAAATAAGCCCTGGGACCTAATTTTTAACTAGGCCGGACACTAGGTCTGGACAGGGCCAAAAGCTAGTCAAAAACTATAAAAAGAGCTAGAGAGCTCATTTTTGGGGTTAGATTGTAATTGAAACGAACTTGTAAGAGCTTGTGAAAGTAATCTAAAGAACTCCATTGATTCTCTCTCTTTGTCTTGCCGTGTGTGCGCGTGTGTGTGTATGTGTGTGCATGCTTGTGTGCTTCTCACTCACGCACTTGTGCCGCCACTTGCTCGAGGTCTTCATACCATCCTCACGTCTTCCCGGATTGACATTAAAGGAGGTGCTACTCATCATTGAGCTACAGCCTGTATGATTGCATGTTAAGCAGTTAAACTACGCATCATGCGTGAGATCCCACGATCCGATGTATTCAATGATAATATTCATATTTAAATCCTTTTTTTATGAGAACTGTGATGGGGCCTTAGCTTAGACCCATTAATGACAGTCAGAAGAACTTCTTTGGTTAACATAGCCAACCAAAATGAACCGGCTCCACACATCTCATGAATTTGGAATGGACCTCTCCATTGTAATTTTAGTTTACCCATCTTTCTCTTCATTCTGGAGTGAAAATACAGAACTAGATCCCATGGTCAAAAAATCTAACTTCGGAGATTGTAATCATGCCACAGGTTCTGATGGCTTTGAACTTCCGGGAGCAGTAAAAAGCTATGATAATGCTACTCATCTAGTTGCCGCAACTAATCCATTCGATATGCAAAAGACTTCTCTGGAACCAACCATTTCATCACCGCAATCCAGAGACTAGGTACCATGAATTCAAAGGGTAGTATGGCCTCTTGTTCGTAGAGCAATTTGAAAGGTGTACTATCAATTGAAACTTTATAAGTAGTTATGTAAGCCAATAGGACTGTGGGAAACATCAGTTCCCACTGATCCGTTCAATCCAGCAATAGTTTTTGAAGCATATGCAGTAACACCTTGTTAGTACTCTCCAACAATCCATTCACCTGAGGATAGTAAGGGGAACTAAATTTATGCTTAATTTAGTCATCTTTGGTGAGTTCAGCAATCAACTAATTCAGAAAATGAGTTCCCCAATTAGAAACTAATTCTAGTGGTAACCCATAACCCGAAAAGATATCATTCTGCAAATTCCGGGCTACAGTCTGTGCAGAAGCTTGCTTACCTGCCCATGCTTTGGCCCAATGGGTATAGTAATCTGTACAAGTTAAAATGTACAGGGCTTCGGTATGCACAACAGGGGGTTTGATGGGACCAATGAAATCCAATTCCCATTTCTAAAAAGGTTAGAGGGGCAAAATCCGCTGCAATGGAAAGCGCTGGCTAGTGTGTGGTTCCCCAATGTGTTGGCAGGTATCACAATTCCGTAGCGCTTGTTGCACATCGCAGTACATAGTTGGCCACCATAAGCTAGATTGCTGAATTTTCCACACTGTAATTGAATGATGGAAGTGTCCATCAGCATGAGCCTCCGAAATGACGGCTTGCACCTTGTGTGGAGGAACACAGCACATCCAAATGCCAGTTGGATCCTTATGATATAGTTGGCCCATAATAACAGTAAACCGATGACTACAAAGCCCAAGTTTTTTCGTGCTGCAGAACTTAAGTAGGATGGAGCAACACCATTCTCCAAAAAAATGAGCATTTCTTCATACCATGTGGGGTGGGTGAGAGGTGGGGTCTCAACTTCAACCACCAAAAAAACTTTCACGTCTGGCCGAGATTCATCAACTCCATCAGGAGATTCCCCATAATTGATGTGTGAGAGAAAGTCTGTAATAGCATGACTAGCGCCTGGGTGATGAACGATATCGAATTTGAATTCTTGTAAAAATAGGATCCACTTAGCAAGGCAGCCTACCAAATTCTGTTGTTTAACCAAATATAACGCACTGTGATCGACATGAAAAGTGAACATGTGACCCAACAAGTAATGCAGAAACTTCTTGATTGAATAGATTAGGCCTAAGCATTCGCGTTTTGTCATCGAATAATTTTGTTCTACCATTGTGAGTCGCTGACTAGCATAGTACACATGGTGGAACCAACTTCTATCCTCCTTCTGCATCAAAACGCTTCCAATAGCACAATTGGAAGTGTCCACAAATACATGAAATGACTGCATCCAATCTGGAGCTTTCAGTACCTGTGCGGTAGGTAGAATTTTTTGTAAACGCTCAAACGTTGTTTGTGCTTCACTTGTCCAGACAAAATCTTCCAGTTTCACATATGCCAACTTGTTTAAAAGGAATGGTGATATGAGCTAGACCCCGTAAGTGCCTGCCATGCCATCATACCTGACCTAGAAAATGTAATACTTCCTTTGGATTGTGGGGTGCAGAAGTCTCGAGAATGACTTTTACTTTGTTTGAATCCACTATGATCCCTTTTCCCTTCTTATATTCATATAAAGCACTAGTTGAATTATCATGATAGAAATTACCTTCCTTTATGCTATTGTTGGCCTCTTGATTGAAGAGTTGTCCAAGAAAGATGTTGAAGTTTGGAGTTTGCACATCCATGATGAGATCATAAGCTGTTGTGGGTTGGCATTGCTTATCACTTTGAATCCCATTGAGAATTTGCCTCATGATAGCCTCTTCTTCAATCAGCTCTCCAATGGATGTTGTTTAGTAGGCAACCTCCTTGACCATGGTAACAAATTATGTGATGGTTTGTTTAGGTATCTTCTTCTTTTGGTTGAACTCCTTCCAAAGATGATTCTTTCTTGCTTTGGTACTAGCAAAAAAGAAAGTCTTGAGGGCATCCCAAGTCTCTTGAGATGTCTTGCATCATCTAATATGTGGTAGTAGAAAGTCAGAGATAGAGTTTAGTATTTACAACCTTGATTGAGCATCCCTTGCACACCAAAGTGTGAGCTTATCGATCTCCTCTTGTGTAGGTCCTTCTTTGGATCTTGGAATAGGCATAGCTTCATCACCTGCTATAATTCCATAATGATTTCTACCTTGCAAATAGGCTTCCATTCTGATTTTCCAAGCCGCATATTTGTGTCAATCAAGCTTCTCTATCATTGAGGGAAATCCGCCACCCATCTTGATCAAGCTTTGATACCACTAAAAGAACTTGAAGAAGCTTGTAGGAGGTAGAAAAGTGAGTTGCAAAGCGATGAAGTTTGGTCCAGACAACCGCCACAATACCAGCCCTTGAGCTTATGGAGACTCAAATAGACCTTATAGGCATGCGATAAGTGCAATAAAATGCACTACATACTTTGGAGCATCACGGAGAAAGAGTCAATACAAAATAGATAGGTTTGCACATCAACTAACTCAAAAAACTTACTATCTATGGATGAGACAATGAACTTCAAATGTTCATAGTGACCAACGTGATTACAATTCAAAACAATTCTTTCATGGGAGTGATACACATATGGTTGAGTGTATATAATGCTCAAAATTATAATAAATAAGCAAAATAATCTATAGGAATGAATCAGACACTCAACAATGGTACCTCCTATTTTCTAGGAATACGTAGAGATTGACCCCAAGACAAAGAAATTATCCCAATATACAAAACAAAATCCTTTGAAACTTTAGAATCATAAACTAGACACTAATACCTTTTCCATGAGCCATCTCCCATCCAATTTGATACTCTGTAGAGAGAGCACTGGCCTCTGCAGGGTTACTGTTGGCGAAGAAGATGATGCAAAGAAATGAAGGAGCAAGACAATGATGGTCACAAGTGTATGTACATTGCTTCCATGTATTGTAAAAGTGATTTGAAGTCTTTATATAGACTCTAGAAGTGATCCACAACTTTTGCAAGTGGATTTTGAATTCAAATGAAAGCGGTAAGAGTTGTTGAGGAAATCAATTTACTTTCCTACAATCTAGGAAAAGTGAAGATCTAGTTTGATCTACTTTTAGGTGATTGATTGCTTGATTGATTGCAACTCAACCACCTTAAATTCGTGAAATTTGGGCTCTATCTTTCTACTTTTACATGTGTAGAGCTCAAGGATTTTAGAATGGTAAAAGATCCATGAAAAATCTTTTTAAAAAATACAATAAGTTAGCATAAGAAAAATAACTCTCCAACGCATATTCTTTTGATGTAATCCAGGTGATAGCTTTTGATGTAGATCAAATCCACATCAAGCAAAGTGTAAGCTTGATGTTCCAACACCCATTACTACCAATGTACCTTAGGCTATCCCTCAAGCTTGGGCTTTTTGCTAGTTGGCCCTTGTCCCTCACACACATGGACTAATCCCTGTAGATCAAATGGACTGATCCTTGTGGATCAATGATCCCTATGGATCAAATGGACTGATCCCTGTGGATCAATTTTTGACACCTAGGATAGATGATTTACTAGATTAACTTCATAGAGAACGTGTTTTTAGAAAAATTGATCTTAAATCTAGTTATCATCATATATGAGGGACACAAAATGACATTTATAAGATTTCTTTTAGAACTAAAACTTGTCACTTTGAATCCATGGTACCGCCTTTTGGAATTATGTTTAGCGTACTAGTCACCTACAGAATAACAACACCCCAATACATTGGTTCGGGAACGGGGATTTAAGAGTACAAATACTTGTGAACATGCATTTTTGTTCCTTCCCTTACAATATCATTGATTGCACATAGAGACAATCCAGCATACACAATGTATATCGAATCATAACTTCATAGTAAAACAGACTCTTGATTTTAGTATATGAAAGCGATTACATTACATGATCATCTTTACAATTTGGCTTCAAGATACAGACTTTGCTCTTCATCGTTTTGCATATTTGCTTGTTTCATAATCCTCACTTCCAAAATCCATCCATAAAAAACTTGGGACCATACTTTGTAGGAAAAAGGTAAGGGTTTCACACCGTTCCAAACTTCCAAAATATGGAATAAGGGAAACTACAATTTCCGAAAACTCTTGATATCTCCATAAACCTCCATTCTATTACATTGGAAAAAAGAATTGTAATTACAAAAGTATTTTGTCCACATCGTCTGCTAACACTGGCATTCACGGTGGATCGGAACCCACTAATTACAAAATATACAAGTCTATAGATCATCATCTTGATTTTGCATTTCTAGAAACATAATTCTTTCTACATTATACCGCAACTTGTTGAACATTTCTCTAATATTTTCCTCAGCTAACAATATTTCAGCTTCAAAAAACTCCTTAGGATCTAATAGCTGCTAATTAGCACCTCTATAGCTAACTGCAAGAGCTTCTTATTCAGGAATCCGCTGCTAGAATCCTTCTAGCAGTTTATCAAAAGCTATAGTTACATGTGATAACTTAGTTATACTTCCGCAGTAGTGTTCATCATTTCTTCTATCTTAGTTTTACAGGTGATTTCCAAAACTGAAGCATCTTTTCGGAGCTTCTCCACTTCCACTTCCTTATCTGCAAACATGATATTTGCATCTGCACAATGCTGCTTCCATTGATATACTTGTTTCTCCAGCTCAGGTATTCGTGCAACTTGTGCCTGCACTGTATATAAATTCTCCTCCACAGTCCATAGCTTTTCTTCTAAGGCAGTAAATTTAGAATTTCGGACTCCGAGTCTTTCTTCCACTTTCACGGTCGATATACTTTGTCTCTTCATTTCCCCACTCTGTTCTTTAACCTTTGCCTTTAGCTTCTACACCTCTTGTTTGGCCTTATGCAACTTCACAACTAACTCCTTATTACTTTTCTTCAATTTTTGATTTGACTTTTGTGTTTGTCCAACCTCTACTTGTAACCGAGCTATGATCTTAGACTTCTCTTCCATAGTGACTTTTAAAGAATTATTTTCTGTCACTGCCTCATTTAGTTCATCCACTAATTCTTCATTAACTATACTGTCTCTAGCAGTACTCTCAGCTCTAACAGCTTCTACCTTAGATTGGAGTTGGTTAATGTCAGTCGTCATCTGCTTCCGCTCTATAAACCATTTATCTTTTTCCAAAATCATAGAATTATTTATTTTGGAATTCATCAAGTTTTACCAAACTCCAAGCCACTCTGCGGGCTAAGTCTCCAAGAATCTCTAGTCAAACAGTTTCATCATTGTACATCCATGGATAGATAACATTGGTGGACTGGAGTGGGGGTAACTTCACCCTGCCTTCCTTAGTTCTCCACTTATCCACTAGCCCGCAACCTTGAAATGTATGTAAGACTGGTATTTTGCTTGAAGAACCTATGAAACAGCCACCTTGTTCTTGATGTTGCTTCCGACGTCTCTCCTCTTTGGCAGCTCTTTCTTCCCTTTCTTGCCCTTCTCTTCTCCTGGTCTCCTCTTCCTCGAGATGTTGTTTTCTCTCTTCTTCTTCCTACTTTCATGCTGCCTCTTCCTCTCTTGCCTTCCTCTTGGCTTCTTCCCCGACCTTCTCTCTGCTTCTTCCTTCGCCTTCCTCTCTGCTTCTCGCCACTGATTCTCCTCCACCTATCGCCTTCTGGACTCCTCCTCTTCATCAACATCGGTCTTCGCTTGCTCCTGAGAAGTGTTACCTCCGGATTTTTGCTCCGCCGCTCTTTTCTTTAAAAGCTGTAAAAATACCTTACTCAATCATACTTTGTATTCTCGAGGTAAGTACATTGGAGTCATAAAAAACAAGGAAAAAACTACTCCCACCTTGGAGTCGAGCACTGCATTAACAGCTCGGTTGTACGTCAAAACAATCTCCGGAGTTCCTTCTTCAGCTTCCAAAAAATAATTTTTGCCCAATTTACTTGGGTCTTTGCAGATTCTTTCACTAGGGCATAAAGCTGCTAGGACACTCCATAATGCTTAGCTTGCAAGTTGATGATCATTGTCGTTAACAACATTCCCCACTTCAAAGGGTTGTCATTCGGCAACTATGCAAATTTGTATTCACCCGAACATGGTTTATCGAGCAATGCGCAGATTTCTACAGCATCAACAAGCTCTGTGCTCAACATGATGCCCTCCTTAGCCACATGGAATCTCTCAGCAATTAACTCCACCAACAACTGGAACACTTATTAATCGAGGCGGATGCTGATATCCTATGAGTTAATGTCGTTACCCTCTGTTTGGCAGGCTATCTCCATGGTAATATCTTTTGCTTGCGGGTGAGGCCTAATTTTATGCCAATCCATCATTGCGCATTGCAAGAGTCCTCTACACTCAAACCATTCCTTCTACTCTTGTGATAACTTCTCTAGAATGTAGAGAAGGTGACAATCAAAGAAGGAGATCTCCATTGCTATGCTTCTATTGGTCTCCTTCATTGTTCAAATGCACGACCGCTCTATTCGTTCTAGTCTCCCTGAAAGCAAACTCGTCAAATAAGGTGAATTGGACAAAGTGTGTAGCCTTTTATGCCCGGCTTGCCTATGTAGAGAGCTGCAAGTTTGCACCATGATGAGTGATTAAGGGATCGTAACTCGCAAATCTCCACTGGTTATTGGCTCTCCAAATAAGAAATCATCATCAGATTTGAAACATTGTGGCTATCAGTGTTCAATGATTGTCTGTATCATTGGATGTTAAGTCCTTAAACTACGCATCATGCGTGAGATCCCACGATCCGATGTATTCAATGATAATATTCATATTTAAAGCCTTTTTTTAACGAGAACAGTGATAGGGCCTTAGCTTAGACCCATTAATGACAGTCGAAGAACTTCTCTCGTTAATATAGCCAACCAAAATGAACGGGCTCCACACATCTCATGAATTCGGAATGGACCTCTCCATCGTGATTTTAGTTTACCCATCTTTCTCTTCATTTTGGAGTGAAAATACAAAACTAGATCCCCTAGTCGAAAAATCTTAGTTCAGAGATTGCAATCATGCCACATCTTCTGATGGCTCTAAACCTCCTGGAGCAGTAAAAAGCTATGATAATGCTACTCATCTAGTTGCCACAACTGATCCATTCGATATGCAAAAGTCTCCTCCATAACCAACCATTTCATCTCCGAGACTAGGTACCACAAATTCAAAGGGTAGTATGGCCTCTTGTTCGTAGAGCAATTTGAAAGGTGTCCTATCGACCGGAACTTTATAAGCAATTATGTAATCCAAAAGGACTATGGGAAACATCATTTCCCACTAATCCGTTCAATCCAACAATAGTTTTTGAAGCATATGCCGTAACACCTTGTTAGTACTCTTAAACAATCCATTCACCCGAGGATAGTAAGGGGAACTAAATTTATGCTTATTTTAGTAATCTTTGGTGAGTTCAGCAATCAACTAATTCAAAAAATGAGTTCCCCGATTAAAAACTAATTCTAGTGTAACCCATAACACAGAAAGATATCATTCTGCAAATTCTGGGCTACAGTCTGTGCAGTAGCTTGCTTAGCTGCCCATGCTTTGGCCCAATGGGTTTAGTAATCCGTACAAGTTAAAATGTACAAGGCTTCGGTATGCACAATAGGGGGTTTGATGGGACCAATGAAATCCAATCCCCATTTCTGAAAAGGTTCGAGGGGCAAAATAGACTGCAATGGAAAGTGCTGGCTAGCATGAGGTTCCCCAATCCGTTGGCAGGGATCAGAATTCCGTACTGCTTGTTGCACATCGCAATACATAGTTGGCCACCATAAGCTAGACTACTGAATTTTCCACATTGTAATTGAATGACGGAAGTGTCCGCCAACATGAGCCTTCGAAATGACGGCTTGCACCTTATGTGGGGGAACGCAATGCATCCAAATACCAGTTGGATCCTAATGATATAGTTGGCCCATAACAACAGTAAACCGATGACTACATAGCCCAAGTTTTTTTCGTGCTGCAGAACTTAAGTAGGATGGAGCAACACGATTCTCTAGAAAACTGAGCATTGTAGGTGAGAGGTGCGGTCTCAACTTCAACCACCCAAAAACTTTCACGTCCGGTAGAGAGTCATCAACTCCGTTAGGAGGTTCCCCATAATCGATGTGTGAGAGAAAGTGTGCAATAGCATGACTAGCACCTGGGCGATGAACGATATCAAATTTGAATTCTTGTAAAAGTAGGATCCATTGAGCAAGGCAACCTACCAAATTCTATTGTTTAACCAAATATAATGCACTGTGATCGACATGAAAAGTGAATGTGCGACCCAACAAGTAATGTCAGAACTTCTTGATTGAATAGATTAGGCCTAAGCATTCACGTTCTATCATCGAATAATTTTGTTCAGCCATTGTGAGTCATTGACTAGCATAGTACACAGGGTGGATCCACCTTTTGCACATATATAGAAAATCACATGTTGAAATTCCCACGCTTCCATTTCCTTGAGATTTGGGAATATTTTGCAAGATCTCAAAAGATATGTTAAAACACATGCTCCTTTTTTTACTAGTCAAAACGAGCACATGGAGAAATGAGCTTAGCTTATATATAGAGGCTCATTTTTGTAAAGAGGGGGGGCTCTTGGTTCGACATGCTTCATGTATCTATTTTGAAATGAATGGAAGAACTCTCTTTTCTCTTAGGCTTTGTGCATATGTGTATTTAGTCTTGGAGTGAGGTGTGCTTGTGCATGCTTGTATTTCCTATGTGTGTAAGTAGAATGTTGCAGTTTCTTGTATCTTACATATGTGACAAGGATCCTTGACACCCTTCTCTCCATGTTTTCAAGCATGTGGCATAGTTGTGGGTTGTATGGTCAATGGCTTGAACATGTTGGAGGTTGGATTGGATGAAAGGAGAGTCTTTCTTGAGTCCTCCTCTTGCTTCCATGCAAAGTGGTGTGGGTCTAGGCTTCCCAAGGGCATACTACAACAAGAAATTTGGTGCCATTGAAGGGCATGTGGTAAGATATTGATTTGCAATTTTTTCTGCTTATACACCTAGGTTATGTGTGTTGGCATGACATTTTGTACCCTTCCATTGGACCATTAGCTCCCCATTTTCTTGTTTTTGTAGGATAGTTTTAGTTCACTTTTGTTTGTTGCAAAACAACACCCCATAACCCCCTCCTTCTCTCTCTCTCTCACATACACACTCACACACACACACACACAAGTTTTCACTCTCCATCTCTGTCACCTCTTTTTGAGTGATACCCTTGGGAAGGGGGATAGGCTTTTTCTCTCTCTTATCTCTCCCTCTTTTCAATTTCTAGAAAACCAAAATTCAAAGAAGTTAGTGAATGGAAGATCTATGGTAGCTGAAATGCGACTTTTGAAGGACCTCTCATTGGATGCTCTCCACCATCGATTTTAACAAAAAATCATTAAATTGGGGTATGAGGGGCTTGGTGCTCAAGGGCTTTCTTTTTAAGTGAGGCATCATTAGTTCACATGAGTCATGTAGTGATGGGGGAAGTATCTCAACCCCTAAAGCAACGACGAAGCGCGAATGACCTCCACAGGTATCCTTCTTTGACCTCTGCACACCAAAAGTGCTCTTACTCAGAGCTTATGCAGAGAACTCCAGTGATCTTTTGTAGACATGTAGTAGACACCAAGAGCTTTCCAACAAAACAAAGTTTACTTCAAATGGATGCTTACACAAAGATAAACAATGTCTACAACATGAGCTAGTTGAATGCTCACAACTGCTAGTCAAGCAAAGACCTCACTTCACTCCAGCAAGCTTTTCTCAGAGATTATATAAAGAATGAATCTCAAACTTGGGTCAACTTTAGAGAACTCTAATAGATACTTAATGACACAAAAATCATAGCAAATGGATAAATAGAGAAGGAGAACCAGCCCTTACAACAGAGAGCAAAATATTTCCAACAGAGCCTACACACAGAGAGAGATATGAATCACACAACTTCACTAAAATGAATCTTGCTCCCAGATTACTCAGAGAATGCTTCAGAGAATTTGTGAGCATAAAATAGACTCTAATAGCTATCCAATGAGACAAGAATTACATCAAATGGATACAATATGAGGGATAACCAATGCTAATAACTCAGGGGTAGAGAGTTGCAACACTGCCTGCGCACACACATAGATATGCCTACTAAAAGAAAACAAACAAGCAAACAAGGGGCTAGCTTAAGCAAGGGGCTTGCTTATCACAACTCCAGCACTTAGTGCTCACTTTACATGAGCTAAAACGCCAAGAAGATGGCCCAAAAGAAGTCAGGATACATGCTTCTTTTATAGTGAGAAGTGTGCCCCTAAAATCTAGGAACTACCTTTCCAAATCAGCCTCCTAACTTGGAGGATTTAGTTGAGATGAATTGAGGAGTGGTTGAGTGACTTTTCTTGATGGAATCTCGTGGCTTTTGGCTTCCTTTGATTGCTCCACATGTCCATAAAAGATTCCCCACGAATTTGTAGCTTGAAGCTTGACTTTTAACACTCCCCCTCAAGCTTCAATTCTTCATCCTCATCCAAGCTCCTTCATGTTGATGCATTGCTTGAATTTTGAAATCTTCATTCCATCCAAAGCCTTTGTAAACATGTCGGCAACTTGGTCCTTGGTACCAATATGATGTACTGAAACTTCCTTGGATATCACATTTTCCCTTATGAAGTGATAGTGCACTTCAATATGTTTGGTTCTAGCATGATAGATAGGATTTGATGCTAGATGAATGCTACTCATGTTGTCACAAAAAATTGGATATGTGTCAACCTGCAAATTAAGCTCCATAAAAAACTTCTTAATCCACATTAGCTCACATGTGACTTGAGCCAAAGCTCTATACTCAGCCTCGGTGGAAGATAATGCCATCGTGGGTTGCTTCTTTGAAATCCATGAGATTATCTTGCTACCTAGCATGACTAGGTAACCACTTGTACTTCTTCTATCCTCCTTGGAACCGGCCCAATCTGCATCAGAATAAGCTTTGACCTGCATATCATCATCAAATGAATAGAACAATCCTTCATTTATAGTGGCCTTGAGATATTGTAACATTCTTCTTGCAGCTTGCAAGTGTGTAGTCCTTGGACTATGCATAAATTGTGATAACACTCCAACTCCATATGCTATGTCGGGCCTAGTTATTGTGGCATAATTGAAAGAGCCTACAATAGATCGATACAAAGTTACATCCTCTAATGACTCTCCATCAATGGAGCTTAGCTTTACATTAACTTCCATGGGATTTGAAATAGGCTTGCAATGTAGCATCCCAAACCTCTCAAGTAGGTCTAAAATATACTTACTTTGTATGAGCATAATACCTTCTTCTTTGTATACAACTTCAATGCCAAGAAAATACCTAAGATCTCCAAGATCAGATATCCTAAACTCCTTTCCAAGCCTTGCCTTGATTTCCTCAATGCCCTTTGTATCATTACCTATAATGATAAGAACATCTACATACACACACATGTAGACTACAAGTTCTCCTCTTTGTTTGATGAAGAGAGATGGATCCGCCTTGCATTGATTGTAACCACATTTGATCAAATAGTCCACCAATCTTTGGTTCCAAGCCCTTGGAGCTTGCTTTAGGCCATAAAGTGCCTTCTTCAACCTACAAACATGATGTGGAAACTCTTTATGAACAAAACCTAGTGGTTGCTCCATGTATACCTCTTCTTCCAAGTCTCCATTGAGAAAGGCATTCTTGATATCCAATTGGAAAAGCTTCCATCCTTTGCTAGCAGCCATTGCAATGAGTTTCCTAATGGTGCTCATCTTTGCCACGGGGCTGAATGTCTCTTCAAAGTCTACTCCATAGGTTTGTGCAAAACCCTTGGCCACCAATCTTGCTTTGAACCTAGAAATAGATCCATCTGAATTCCTCTTTACTTTATACACCCACTTATTACCTATTACCTTCATGTTCTCCTTCTTGGGCACTAGAGTCCATGTTTGATTTTCCTCAAGTGCGTCGATCTCTTCTTGCATTGCCTCTTTCCATTCGGTATACCTGCTTGCATCTTCATAGCAATCGGGCTCATGATCTTCTACTACTTTGTTCATATATGCATAATGTGTTGCCATGTATGAATCATAAGTAAACCTTTGAGTTGGATACTTAACTCTAGAAGACTTCCTTTCTTCACCTTTTGGAGGAATAAACCTCCTTTGCCTTGGGAACTTGATCTCTTTCTTTGACGTGGCTTCTTTCTCCATCATGTGTCCTTCATCATCTTCAACTTCATTACCTTCTTCATCCAACTCCACCAATGTTGCTTTGCCTTTGTTGATTGATTGTGCTTCATAGCTTGATGAAGATCTCCCCCTCCATGGTGAGTTCATGCTTGAACTATCTTCATTGATGGAACACCTTGGGCCGCTTAGCTCTAGGTCGATTTGTTCTTCATAGTCCTGCATACAATCATACTTCTTATACCAAGGGAGTAGCTCATCAAATGCTACATCCCTTGATATCCTCAAGTCCTTTGTGTTTGGGTTGAAGCACCTGTAACCTTTACTTCTCTATCGGGTCGTGCCTCTTGGGGCTCCCACAATCTGTGAATTCTTGTACCTCCTTGCTAAGGTGGGAGCTCAGCTCTCCCTGTGCACCTCTCATTCCCCTTCAGGGTTGAGCACTCTAGTCACTCACCCTTTCTCTCCACCCTAGAGGGATCACTTCAGTGGCGGACTAATGATTTAGGGACACATGCACCACGAATCTCCGTGATCTTGGTGGATCCATCACCTACTGCTAGATCTTTGTCCCCTCGATCACATCCCAGGGGATTCTTCTTCACATTCTACCAAACTTGTTTGATCCACTCAAACTTCAGTCTCTTGCTATGCTAGAAGATGCTCCATTTGGTGTGTTTATTGATTTCCTCTTTTGTTTTGTCCATGCACGATGTCATCTAAGATGTTACAAGTCATACTGTATGCCCTCCTCTAGCCTTATCTATGTTATATTATCTGCTCAAGGATGCCTTGTGTCGAGAATCAAGTTTTGCATACCCAGGGTGGAGCCTCTGGCTTCCCCTGATATCCTTTTCAAATCGTGTGGATTCCTATGCTTACCACTTTGACCGCCAAGAAAGACCACTCAAGATCGATGTTCTGGAGTGGTGCAGGGATCCATGCATCAATGTGCCTCTTCTCTTACCATTCAGCTTTTGAGGAGTGCTTTGAAATGTGTGTCAACCTGGTGGTTCCCTTCTCATCATACTAAGCATATTTGTTTAACTGAATGCTCACTGCCTCGCTTTGCTTGCTTGATATGATCTCCAAGTAGGTCCAGGAGGCAAACGACTAAAGGATTAATGTAGGATCTATCTCGTTACTTACTGTACAATGTTTCTTGTGCATGCCTTCTGCCATATTCAAAAAATGGTTGCAGAAATGACTCTCAGCACTGATTATAGATGTTTGGGCCACAGGATGATATGTGGCTCCTTTTTGAATGCAGATTCATTCCTCTTTGGGTATCTAAGATGGCTTTTGGTTCAAATCTCACCATGTAATGGTCTTTGCAAGCATCATTCAATGCTTCTTTCTTGTGAATCTTGTTTATGGCTAGGCAATATTTGCTCTAATTTATTTTGTCTCACATGTTTAAGGATTGAATCATGCTTGTGGGTTATGATTTTTTGGGTTATGGGTTTTGATCATGGCAGTTTACTTCTCTACATGATGCACTTGCTGCAAGGAGGAATTACCCTAGGTTGTTTAGTCGTGAACTTTATTCTCCAACCATCTGTGCTTGGGCCACGATGCTCTTATCTTTCCCTGATATCATATGCCAAGGTCTATGCCTTGGTCGCCGCCGTAGTCGTAAGCCTTGGAGAAAGCCTAGGGAGGTGCTCGCTTCGCTCGCACAAAAGGAACAAAGCTTTTGCCTCGAACTGCTCTGATACCAGTGAAGTATTTCGATGGGGATGCACCATAGTGTGCTCTCCTTCTCCAGAGCTCCACGATGATATGCTTGGAGTAGAAAACCGAGCTCCTAAGGCCGCACAGAGTACTCCGCACAGATGCTACAGAATACGCAGAAAACAGAGTACACAGGGAGCACAAAGACAAAGTTCTTAGGTCTTAGAAATGCGGTCGAACTTTAAAGAACATATACAAAGAAGTGTCCGGTGGCCATTTGGCCTTTCACATGGACACTAAGGGTAACAAGCAGATTGGTTCAAGCAGACTCAGAGTGGTGGGGTTCCTGGTTGTGGTTGAACTGGAGGTCATTGGGGGAAGGTTTCAGGTGTGCGCTGAGGTGATGGCGACTCCAAAACTTGTAAGCAAGGGATTGTGCCCTGCATGCACTTGACTCTGCGGGTATTGGGGGGTCTCGTGGTTTTCTTCGAGCCTTTGTATTGTTGTAATTGCATGGTTGGGAGGGCTCTCTCTATCTCAATATCATAAGCTAAACACATGTATATGATGTGTGTAAGGGCAAAGCATCCGTGAACAACCTTTTTCTGCTCCCATCTATGTACGACCAATAAAAGTTGGTCCTGGATATAAGTAGAAATATAAGTTGTTTGAGGCTCGATAGTGGCAACATACAAACCAAACCATAGATGTTTGTGTAGAATTGTCAATCGCTCCTTTGCAGGGAAGGCAAAATGTTGAAGGCATATTCTCAATGGAGTCGCCAGTTGATGGGTGATGGCTGATATTTCTGGCCATTTGTCAACATCACTTTGCTTCATAGCTTCTCGGATAAGACACTCTTTCTTTGTGGCCATATGGTTGCCATAAAGCTTAAGCGCGGTCCTGATTAAGTCTAATGACAAGGTGAACTTCTTGAAGGGGGGATCATTCACCAATGATGGTAGTACAAAGACACGGTCCAACTCTTTGCGCTCTTGCTCTTTAATAGAAATGACCAAATAGTAACATCGATAAAAGTCAGGTTTTGGGAGTGGTGCCTTGAAGTAATTTGCGAATCCAACTCTCTGCCATATGGGTTTGAGGTCTTCACTATTCTGGAGGTTCTCGAACTCTTGTGAGAAGAATTGGTAGCACCTCCACACACTTACACAATAAGTCAAGTTAGCTTCATAGATGAACTCTATGTCTCCCGGGGGTTTGGCAAGCCCTTCGAACCAATGTGCCTTGCTGCTTACTCTTTCTATCTGTCCTTGAGGATGGTCTTCAATGGGCATAGGTCCCATGAAACCCTAGAACTCTGATGGGATTGCTGTTGGTAGGCTCTCAAATGGAAGAGTTCATAAGTCGACAATAGGTCATCCCAGCGTTGCACTAGTAGAACCTTACACTTGCATGATGAAAGCTTGTTTAGGGAACCTAAGCTAGAGTGAAGAGGGAAACACATTAGTCATGGAAAATAATTAAGATCCCAAAAAGATGAGACCTCCATTCCTTTCCACCACCAACATGCTTTCGTGCAGTGTGTGTGATTTTAACAATGTGAGAGGTGAATTGCGAGAAGTGTGTGCTTTGACTATGAATGGTATTGTGTGAGGTGCGTGGCTTTACAATTGAATTTGAATGAGTATTGCCTACAAGCTAGTGTATGTTACAAGGATGGTGGTGATATGAGTTTGTCGAACCGTGTATGAGTGAAGTGGTCAGTAAGTATTTAGCTGCACTAAGTTGGCGGTCAGGGTGAGTTTGGTTGAGAATTGTCGTGATTAATGAAGGCTTGGGATCCATTTCTGTACCACATGGGGGGTTAGCACAGATAATGTGGAATCTACAAAAGAAAGTATGTGGGGTGTCCTAGTATACTCTGAAAATGTTTTCTTCGGGCTGAATAAAGTGACGCATGAGCTACACACTTTTTAGGTACCCAGAGCTAGCAAGACTTGAACTGAGTGATCACCAAGGACTTCAGCACCCAAATCTGTTGAATACATTACCTCGATCAAATTTGAGAGCGATGCCGAAGTTCTCGAGTGTTTGATTCACTCGACACTATCGCTTTGTGTGTCCACGTTGGTTGTGGGAATGTCTAAGTGGACGGTCTAATGGACCACTCTGATGTGGTGCACTGTTGAGTACGTGGATGATGTGGCCATGTAGCTTGCTGAGGATGAGATGTCATATCCACACACCATTTTGGAAAAGAAGAGAGATCCACTCCTATCATGCATGGAAGTGTTGACAGTTCACATCCATATGAAGACTGAGCCTTACACCACCATACTTGTTTGGTTCTTGTCTGCCTACCTAGTCTCCTCTCCTAGATGGATGGTATTTTCTGCTTTTGTTCGGTAGAGTTTGTTGACTCACACAAGGTTGGAGGGAGGCCATAGCAGTGGGAGGGGCTTCCCTCACATCCAACACCTCTCTAAATAGACCTTGGAGGGGTATCTCATGATCCTGTCTTGCAAGTTCCAACTGAAGCACACTTCTGCGAAGATTTAGATTCACCGAGTAATGGTATAAGCATTCCTAGCCTAGGATCATAGGTTCTATTAGGTCAACGTCATGGAAAACCAACAATTTTATTGTCAAGGTCACATCCTTCATGGAAATTTGTAACTCAAACTCACCTATGCAAGGGGTTTCTAATCCACCTAATCCTATGAGATAGGCTTCAGGAGGCTTAACTTCATACTCTCTACAAAGAGAGAGTCAAATTGTATTCGTTGATGCACCAGAGTCACTTAAAGCCTTACATTGCATGCGCATGGGGTCCTATCCTAGAGTCATATTAACAAATGGTCTTCTATCAATAATACTCGAGATATCCATTCCCCCAATTTGACACCCAACCATCAGATATCGTGGGGCATTCCCTGATAGAGGTTCTCTACCTAGTCCTCTCCTTCGTAGTCGCATTCACTTAATGCATTCCAACGTTCTGCTTAGGCTTCAACTCTGATATGTTCTTCCTCTTCCTTTCGCTTCTTGGAAAGAGTTAGTTGTTTAAGCATGTTTGCAGTTAAGGGTTCTTGATATAGCTTAACTCAGCATGCGCTGATATAGTTAGGCATTACTTCACCTTCAAGAGTTGCTAGTTGAACAACACCGCTAGTCAATATCCTATTGATGATCATGGGTCCATATCCTCATTTCTCTAACTTGTAGGCATGTTGTTTCAAGGTGTAAACTAGCACCATATCTCCTACTCGTAATCATTTATCTCTGATAAGAGCATCAAAGTAGGCTTTTTGTTTCTTCTTAGCGACATAAATTCCTATTGCTGCTTGTAGTCTCGTCTCTCCCAATCATTCTAGATCAAGTATTCTCGAGGAAAGTTCATGACCTGTCCAATCATAAAACTGAGCGATTTTGAGTGTGGGTAGCAAAAAGTCTAAAGGCAGCACAACATTCTGACCAAATACCATCTAGAATGCTGACATTAAGTACTGTTTTATAGGCTACGCGATAAGCCCATAAGGCATGGTGTAATTGCTGGTCCCAATATGAACATTTATTGTTCACAATCTTGGTTAGGATGTTGCACAAAATTTTATTGGTACCCTCAGTCTGTCCATTGGCATGTGGATGATACAGTGCCGATTTCTTGTGTACTACCATAAAGTCTTTCAATAGAAATTTAATAACCTCATTTAAGAAATGAGTACTTGTATCACTTATAAGCTCGATAGGAAGTCCATATCTTGTGAAGACATTCTTGAACAAGAACTTCGCAGTGGTGCTTGCATCATTTTTCCTTGTGTCCTTGGATTCTACCCATTTAGTGAGATAATCAGTGGTAACTATGATATACTCGGCATGGCAATTCCTTGCAGGGGGGTGAATACGTCCCACAAAATCTATTCTCGACTTTGCAAATGCATACCCTCCTATGATGGGTCGTAGGGTCATCTTATCCCTGCGTATGGGATACTTAGTGTTGGAGATAGATGTCTGCGGAAGCACGCGAACAGCACAAGGAGGAAGAAGAAGCTTGGAGCACAAACACACAATACTGAATGTATTACTAGAGAATGTACAAAGATAAGTAGCCCATTAGGGCAATAGGCCTGTATACAAGCCGGGGGAAAAAAACCTCCTGAAGAGGGAAAAAAGTGCCCTGGCGGCCCTAGAGTGTTCACACACATCACTACCTAAATATATCAACAAATCCCCCTTGGGAGTGATGCGGTGAACAAGGAGCTGGCACTCATGTATAAGGAAGTGCCAAGCTATGTGGAAATCACTCCACAAAAGGAAGTAAGCCCAAAGCTTTGTGGAAAGCTTCAAACTTCTCCCTAGGCAGAGCCTTCGTGAAAAGGTCTGCAATGTTCTCCTGCGTGGGCACATATGCCAAGCTGATCTCCCCAGCAGAGAACCTCTCCCTGACATAGTGATAATGCACCTCAATGTGCTTAGTGCGAGCATGGAACACAGGGTTCCTCGCAACTGCCAATGCGCTCTGACTGTCAGTGAAGATGGTGGTGGCAGAAGACTGGCCAACACCCAAATCAGCCATAAGGCATCTGAGCCACACACACTCAACAATCGCTGTGAAAGCTGCCCTATACTCAGCCTCACAACTGGAAGTGGCCGCAGTAGGCTGCTTCTTGCTCAACCAAGATATACATGAGAAACCAAGCATGAAGCAAAAACCACTGGTGGACACACGAGTGTCATAGCAACCAGCCCAATTTGAGTCAGAAAAAGCATGCAAATCTGGCGGTAGTGATCCCCCCTTGGGATAAAACAACCCAAGAAGTCGAGTACCACTCAAGTAGCGAAAGATGCGCTTAACCGCTTTCCAATGTGTGACTCCTGGGCAATGCATAAACCTGCTCATCTGTGAGACAGCAAACTGATTATCTGGCTGAGTAATGCATAAGTTAATCAAGCATCCAACAGCCTACTGATAGAGAACAACATCAAATGCATCTCCAGCATCATGAAGACTCAATCGTAAACCTGTCTCCATAGGAGTGGCAATAGGCTTACAGTCTTCAAGGCCAAAACGCTCCAATAATGTATCAATATATTTCGTTTGACACAAAGCCATTCCACCATCAACGTGCATAAACTGAATGCCCAAATAGTGATGCAAATGCCCCAAATCAGACATCTCAAATGAGGCATGCAAATCAGCCTTATAATCAGCAATATGTGTCTCAATAGGACCAGTGAGCAGCATGTCATCAACATAGACAACAATGATCAGAAGCACATCATTAGCACGTTTAACATATAAGGTGCTTTCAGTTGGACTGTTCTCAAAACCATGTGCAATCAGATAGGCATGTATCTTCTCATACCAAGCACGTGGTGCTTGCTTTAAACCATATAATGCCTTCTTTAACCTGTAAACCTGGTTTTCATGCCCTTTCTGCACAAAGCCACGGGGCTGAAAAACGTACACTTCTTCATGCAAGTCACCATTCAGAAATGATGTTTTAATGTCCAACTGATGTACATTCCAACCATGATGGGCTGCAAGTGCACAAATGCTCCGAACAGTAGTCATACGGCATGTAGGTGCAAAGGTCTCATCAAAATCAATGCCTCTTTCTTGTGCATAACCCTTTGCAACAAGCCTAGCCTTATACCTATCAACTGTACCATCAGGTTTATGCTTCAGCTTGTATACCCACTTAGTGACAATGGCCTTCTGCCAGGAGGCAAGTCACATAATGACCATGTACCATTCTTCATTATAGCATCATATTCAGATTGCATAGCAGCCATCCAATTTTCTGAATTTTGTGCTTCATCAAAAGAAACAGGCTCATTCTCATCACAGAGACTAGATGCAGCCATAGCATAGCAATCTGATGCAAAGGAGGCACTTTGAGAGCCTGAACGAGTACGATATGACAAAGGTGCATCTAATTTGCTATCACGCAAAGTCTGCACCAGCCATTTTGGCATAGTTTTTGCCTGCTCAATATCAGCTCTCTCATCAACAAGTGCATCATGTAAATCTGCATCAGAAATGGAATGATCTGCATTATCATATGAAACCTGCAAAGGCTGAGAAGTTGCCTCATTAGGACCACCACTAGCCTATCCACCTGTAAAAAGAGGCATCAAAGTATCATACATGTCTTTGGTGCTAACAGATGTCTCCTTAGTACATGAAAGCAATGGCTGAATAGCATCTTCCACAAAGACAACATCACGACTAACCAGAATGCGTTTAGTTTGTGGATGATACAGACGATAGCCTTTACTTTCAGAACTGTACCCAACAAAAATACATTTTACTGCCTTATCATCCAATTTTCTGCGATGTTGTTCAGGCACTAATGCATATGCCAAACAACCAAAAACACGCAGATGAGCAACAGATGGCTTGCGGTCATGCCAAGCCTCATATGGAGTGATAGACTGCAACACTTTAGTGGGACACCTGTTCAGTACATATGCTGCACACATGACAGCCTCAAGCCAGAAACTATGTGGTAAAGCCTGACTTTTGACCATGCACCTCGCCATCTCCATGAGTGACCTGTTCTTTCGTTCAGCGACTCCATTCTGTTGAGGTGTATATGGCACTGTACACTGGTGTTTTATCCCACGTTCAGCCAGAAATGCATTAAAATCTGAAGACATATATTCCCCCCCTCGATCAGAACGGAGGGTGCCCATTTTACATGCTGACAGATTTTCAGCCAAAACCAAAAACTGTTTGAAGCACATGAACACTTTGGACTTTGCTTTGAGTGGATATATCCATGCATGCCTGGAAAAATCATCAATGAAAGTCAGGAAGTAAAGGTAATTTCCAAAAGAGGGTGTCTGCATAGGACCACAAACATCACTATGTACAAGCTGCAATTTCTGCGTAGCCCGAACTGAACCATCTTTTGGAAAGGAAGAACGCTGCATTTTGCCCAAAATACAGCCTTCACAAACATGTTTTCCAGGTGCCTCAAGTTTGGGCAAATAAGACACCATTTCAGATTTCTGCAGGCGTAACAAGCTAGCAAAATTCAGATGACCAAAGCGTGCATGGCAAAGCTTTGCATCTGACATAGCCTGAGAATCATGAACTGCACATGCCGAATCATTCACAGATCTTTCATAGTCTATGAGCTTATACAGCCCACGACATAAAATGCCAGAAGCAATAATCACATCACCATTTGAGACATCATGGACTGTACACCGGTCATCAACGAATTTCACAACCAAGCCAATCTTGGCTAATGCAGAAACTGATAACAGGTTCTTTTTGATCCCTGGCACAAATAAAGCATCTGACAAAGTGAAAGAACTACCATCAGCAGTAGTCAGAATGATCTTACCAACTCCCATAACAGGATAAGAGGAGTTATTGGCGCATCTAACAGTATTCCCTGTAGGGGCAGGCTCGAGTGAAGAGAAGAAACTGCGCTGCGAGGTAATATGTTTGGTCGCCCCACTGTCAAAGTACTGGCAAACATCTGAGTCTACTGCAGACATGCACTGATCATGAGAAGATGGGTCAAAACTGCAGACAGTAGTAAACGCCCATTCTTCTTCCTGCACAAGATTTGCAGACTCTGTTTTTGGTGTAGAGGCCTCTGCAACAGCCATTCCAGCCTCTTTCTTCTTTGCCTCTTTAGCAGCCAATTTTGGACAGTTCTTTATAATATGATCATTTCCTTTATAGTACTTGCAGAACAATTTCTGCTTTTCTGATTTCTTCTTATCTTTATCCTGGTTCTTCGATTGTGCAGCATTTGCAGATTTCTGCTTACTAGTAGAAGAGCTCCATTTTTCTTTGCGTTTCTGACTAGCCAAGAAAGCTTGATCTGCAACACGCATAATGGACCTGTTCTGCCTGGACTGATCTTCTTGCAACAGAATCGAGACTAATTCCTCAAATGACAAGGCATTCGGATTGCCTTTCATCATCAACTGAAGAGTAGAGGCAAAACTCTGATATGAATCAGGAAGACCATTCAGAATGTTCTGCACAAGTGAGCTATCTAGTATAACCTCATCAGCTGAAATCAATTGTTCCTTCAGGTCTTTGATCTTTGTAAGAAAATTGTCCATAGAATCACCTTCATTCATGTGCTCACTGTCCAACTGTTTTCGGAGGTAAGCAACACGAGCCTCATTCCTAGCCTGGTACAAAGTGGTAAGTGTATCCCAAGCATCCTTTGCTATTCTGCAAGAGGGAATGTGAGGAATAATGGCACGTTTGACAGACAAAGCTATCAATGCATGTGCCTGGGCATCTCTGCCATCCCAACAAATCTGCTCTGCAGTAGGTGCAACAGAAACAGCAGCACGAACAAGAATCTGCGGAACATCATCTTCGACACCATCTTCGTCAGCTCCAACACCTGTATTTGCAGTACCTGTCGTTACAGGTGTAACAGGACGTCTTTCAACACCCTGCACAATGTTCCACAATCCTTTTGCAACCAGTACATGTCGCATCATATAAGCCCATAATGGGTAGTTGGTACCATCCAACTTATCCTCAACAGCCAACATACGGAATACATCACTGCTTTCAGCCATGGCCGGTGACTAAAATACATTGATGCAGAAAATTGACTGTATCTCAAAAAGTTGAACGGAACTGCCCAGATGAGTTCTGCTAGACCTGTAGCAGACTTTGAGATGCTTAAACTGGCGAATAGAAACTGGTATATACCTTTGGCACAAAAGGACGAAATAGCCTGCACAAGCACTGCGATAGTGTGTTCGGAGGCCAAAACGAGCTCAGATCGCGATTTCGGCACCACAAAATGAAGCTGTTTTGATCTCAAAAACACCCTGAGTATGCTCACCAAATTTTGTGCGAATTTGAGACTGCAAACGGAGGAATGTCGACGGCGCCCTAGAAGAAGCGACGACTTGCTCTGATACCAATTGTTGGAGATAGACGTCTGCGGAAGCACGCGAACAGCACAAGGAGGAAGAAGAAGCTTGGAGCACAAACACACAATACTGAATGTATTACTAGAGAATGTACAAAGATAAGTAGCCCATTAGGGCAATAGGCCTGTATACAAGGCGGGGGAAAAAAACCTCCTAAAGAGGGAAAAAAGTGCCCCGGCGGTCCTAGAGTGTTCACACACATCACTACCTAAATATATCAACACTTAGTCCTTTGACATACGTCACATCATTTTACGTAGGTATGGACATCCATCTATAGAGTGGGCCACCATAATCCTAAAAATAGTATGGCCTTGATAATGCGAACAGGTCCAAAATGGCCTCCTAATGCACCCTAGTGTGCAGCTTCCAAATGGTTAAGATATTCACTTTCGTGCATGCATATCCTCAAATAACTGTCTCATCCTTGCTTATACAAATTATCACGAATGAGCTTGTAGTCTAGGGCCTCTTGCTCTAGGCTTCATCTCCATGCTATAGTCATGTCCTTTGGAAAAGTCTTTGTCCTTAGGTAAGTTAATAGAGGCTCGATCCAATCTGGTGTTAGGGTTACCTGGTATAAAGTGGCATGTTCTATCGGGGGTCTATTACAACACTTTGTACATTCTTCACACAATCATCAGACATATTTTTCCATTGACAACCAATACACACCTAACCTTTTCAAGTTCAGTAATGTCGCCTGTCTAGAATGGTGTTGCTCTAGTGCACCTACATGTGCTAATTGCTACAAATTGTAATACTTTTGTTCTTCGACACAACAACCAAGGAGGTTTTGCTGGTCTTGCCTATAGATAGTTCCTGTGAGGATTTGGTATCTCTGTGCTTTCACTACCTCTTTTTCTTGGGTTCTCACTTGAGGATTCTTAGGTCCATATGTCAATATTGGAACAAATGGCTTGGCCCATTCAGGGAAAATCTTAACATTGAAGAGATAAGCATTTGGTAGTTCATTTTCTACCCCAATAGTTGCTTCTTCGAAAGTTATCCTACAGAGCTGGTCTACTCTCAAATGTGTCTTACCTTTCTTGACTACCAATTCAAAATCATACTCCATCAATAATAGACACCAATGTATTAACTTGCCCATGCTGCATGGTTTATTTACTAAATAGAAGAGAGCCTGGTGGTTGGTAAAAAGTTTAAACTTATTTGCCAATAAATAATGGCAAAATTTCTTCACCGCATAGACCATTCCTAGCCCTTCTCTCTCAGTAATGGTGTTGTTTCTCTCTGTAGCGTTCAACTGCCTACTCGCATATGCAATTCGTAAATCTTTATTTCCCTCATCTGTGGGTTGTGCCAACACACATCCTATGGCATGATTAGAAGCATCTATGTGTACATGAAAAGGTTTATTCCAATCAGGCACGGTTAGAATAGGTGCACAACACAATCGTCATTTAAGCTCACTAAAGGAACTCTCGCATTCTTCTAGCCACTCAAAGTTTGTTAGCAGGTTGTAGAGTGGTTTTGCGATGATTGCATACATGTGTATGAATCCTCGGTAATAACCGCAATGGCCCATAAATGCTTGTACTTCTTTTATGTTCTTTGGCTTGGGTAAATCATTGATTACATCTACCTTATATTCATACGTGGAGATTCCATTTTTTGAAACTATGTGACCAAGTATCTTACCTTGTTTGACTATGAAAACACACTTCTCAGGGTTTAAATAGACTTCATATTCCCGACACTTATGGAAGATGCATTCAAGCTCATGGATATGTTGTTGTCCATGCACTAAGTGAGCACACAAATCATCCACATACACTTCTAGGTTCTTTCTAAGAAATTCTTTGAACACATGGAACATTAAACTTTGGAAAGTTGCAAACATTTTTCAGTCCAAAAGGCATTACGTGAAATGCAAAGATACCCCACTCAGTGGCAAATGCCATCTTATGTTGGTCCTCGGGGGCAATTGCCACTCGGTTATAGCCTGAGAATTCATCAAGGAAGCTATACACTTTCTTGCCCGCAACACATTCCAACAGGTGTTCTGTAATGGGTAGAGGATAACTATCCCTAATAGTAGCAGCATTGACCTTCTTTAAGTTAATGCACACTCTCAACGTACCATTCTTCTTAGGCACAACTATGATGGGTGATACCCATTCTGTGTGTTCTATTTCGTAGATGAATCTGAATTCTATGAGTCTATCTATTTCTTCCTTGATCTTCAATGTGTAATTATCATTATACATATAGGGCTTTTGCTTAGTGAGTCTTGCTTCCGTAGTCATGGGTATCCTATGGGAACATATATCAGGATCTACCCCTTTCAAGTCTTTGTAACTCCATGCAAACACATCCCTATACCCCTTCAATAGAGCAATCAAACTTTCTTCCTCTTCATTAGTCAAATCATGTCCTATGTACGTGCATCGTTCTTCTCCTTCCTTGATTGTTACTACAACTTTCTTTGTAGTTTCCTTATTGTCATAAGCTTCTCCCAAGCGTTTGTCTCTTTTTGGCATTCTGCTCATGATTTTTTGGTCTTCCACCGCATATTTCTTAAAGTTTTCTGGCACTTCCATCAATGGTTCTTCTTCCTTAGTTTTCATGTTTTTTTCCTTCCTCATCTTTTGATTTCATTGACTAGGACTTGGATTATCCTTTTCCTTCCTAGGGGTGGTGAGGTCTAGGGACATGGCTTCTACGCAACCTAAAAATTCCTCTTCCAATGAACATTTGGGTCTATCCAAATTTACTTCCCATTCCTCGTGGTTCACTTGCTTACTTCGTTTCGAGATCTCTCCTTCCAGATTATCCTCTTGTGTTTCTTCCCCTACTAGGTTTACAGTGAAGATGGATATGTCATAACCATCTTCATCACAATGGGGGGTCCATTGTTCTTCATTAATTACAATGTCCATAGTTGCTAGAATCTCTGCCCAACCATAGGGTTAAAATTCCTTATCTGGAAACACTACCGAAACATATGCATGGTCCTCAATGGGTCTAGAGGCATATCCTACTCTTGAAGATCTTGCTATCGCACACTCCTCTTCCTTGGCTGTGATTTTACACATCCAAAGGTGTGTATCCTCATGCAACCATGATGGATCTAATGTTAAGGAATGTACTAATTCCTTCTCATCTTCGTTCCTATGTACAATATTCCATTGCAAAGGTGGTATGTCCCTGTGTGAATAGTCTGTGAGGTTCACTTCCGTGGTCACTCCTAGGTGTTGTAAGTACAAGCTTGTACTACCTGTAATTGTTGCATGAAAGGTCTAACTAAGAAAATTGTATGCTTGATTCTTTCCAAAATCAAATATTGCAAAGGTGTGATCAAATTCTACTCCACAAGTGGATAGGGTAATTCCTTCCAAAAGTCCTATGGGTCTTTCTATATGTCCGTTTGCCATCTGCAACTTCATCCAAGTAGGTCTAAAGGCTGGTTTTCCCCATCGTTTCCATAGAGAAGTGGTCGTGATAGCAACTCCTGCACCTCTATCTAGAATGGCTTTGGTAGTGTGACCTTTGTACATAATGGGAAAATAAGCATTACCTTCCTCTCCTTCACTTGCATCGCCCACTTTATCTAAGGGTATTTTAGGCACCTTTCCTTGTGCACTTGGTCTAGAGGAGGTTGTGGTTATTTCCAGAAATTGATTTGCTACATGTTTCCATAGTTCTGGTTCGATCTTCAATAGCTCATCCAAGTTCAAATGGCATTGCACTTTAGTGTTCCTAATAGCTTCTATGTTCCTAGGAAGAATTGATTTTTCCCTCCTTACTTGGATAGTGGGGGCTTTCTCCTGGATTCAGTAGTCTTCCCATGGTCCCGTGAAATGAGGTAGTTCTTGCAACAATTTAGATTCAAAACTAGTGTGCTGACTTGGCCAATCATCCACTTGATCTCCATAAATAGATGGGATGTCTACAGGGAACTATTCTCCTTAGTCATCAATCTCAAGTATAGGTGGTTGAGATTCTTGTTCCTGCCTCCATCTTTCTTCTTGAATCTCTTTCAAGTGGTATCGTATCGCCTGGAAGATATCATATCGCATCGGTGAAGGTATCGTATCGTCTACTGAGCGGTATCATATCATTTACAGATTGGTATCGTATCATCCCGAGAATTCACTGGTATTGTATTGTCCTAACCACTGGTATCATATCATCTGGAAGCTATCATATCGTTAGCTATTCTGGTATCATTGTTGAGATATCAAGCTCAACATGTGATGATCCAGGATGACATGTATTAGTTTTTTGTTTCTTTGACATGTATAATGGTCATGCCGGTATATGTCAGGGATACTTCATTGAGCTTTATTAGATTTATCTACCGAGAGTGATGGCACATTTGTTACTTGCCAGCTCACTCATTCGCGGGCATCAGATTTTTCTTTATGAACTGATCTTTATATATTGCGCTTGTCGTATTCTTGTTTTTAGGTCATTCTTGTACATTCCTTTTTATGTAATAGAAGAAGAAGAAGAAGAAGAAGATCATTCTTCTTTCCTCAATCTGTGTGTGTGCTTTTCCTTGAGAGCGAGAGTGTGTGTGTGATCTCTCTTCCTCGTGACATGGTATCAGAGCCAGCATGGCTGTAAAGAGCTCATGGAGAAGGCGATGATGAAGAGTACGCGACACAGCGTGGAGAAAATGCGATTCACAAACGACCTCCATTTGCTACAAAAATCAGTGTGAAGGTAGAAAACCTCCAAATAGTTTCATGAGTTATCCCTTTAGGGTCACTTGTTTTTGTCAAATCGAAGTTTCGAAGCCATCGCCACCTCCATTTTGAGCCTGCAAGGTGGGACCCATAGAAAAACCAGGTCAGTTTGCAAAATTGTAATTTGCACCATGTTTGGCAATACTCACATATTCCACATCCAAAATTTCAAGTGATTCTGTGTACTATTGATACACGAAAACTATGTTTTTTTTAGATCAAACTATCACGTCATAGTGCAACCGTCTTCAAGCAAAAGTGCTGCTTGTAGTGTTTTGCAATGTTCTAAAGTGCTGCAAAAATGGCAAACACAGATTGAATGAGTCAGCTTATGAGCGATAAGCTAGACAAGAACAACTTCCATGCTTGGAGATTCAGAATGACGAATTTCTTGATGGGAAAAGGCTACTAGAAGTACATCGAAGGAGAGAACAAAGATGCTATCTATGCTGATTATTGAAGAAAAGAATGTTGGTGAGGATTCAAACTCCCAAGGAAAATCTAGTTCTGAGTAGGTATTCTACTCTAGCAGAGGCAGAGGCGGATGTAGAGGTTTTGGAAGTGGAAGAGGAAATAGTAACCAAGACCAAAGTCAACAACAGAATCATGCAAGAGGAAGAGGACACTTTCGACGTAGGGGGAGCCAAAGAGGCCGCATAAATTTCCAAAGAAATGATTCAGGTAATGATAGTGAAGGATGCTGGTATTGTGTTAAACCTGGACACTTTGAACATGATTGCAAGTTGAAGAATCAAAATAACAGAAGGCAGCACAATAACTATGCATCCACAAGTGTAGATGATTCTGAGAAGCTATTCATGGTTCAACATCACATGATGAATATGATGTCTGTTGGTGTTTCAAAATCGAATGATAATGTCTGGTATGTTGATTCAGGTGCTTCAAATCACATGACTAGTCATGCAGAATGGTTTAGTAGTTTGCAGAAATTGCCAGTTCCTAGACATGTTGAAATAGGTGATGATACATCGCACCCTATCCAGCATATAGGAAACATAGCATTGTCTATGGAGGATGGGAAGGCAAAACATCTTGCTAATGTGGTGAATGTTCCAAACATAACAAAGAATCTAGTTTATGTTGCACAAATGGTTGGCCAAGGATTACAAGTCAGGTTCAATGCTGATGGGTTATATGTAGAAGAATACAAAGAGGGTGGACGATTGATTGCCAAAGGAAAATAAGTGGGAAGGATGTTCACCTTAAATGTGAAAATTCCTGAAATGAATGGAGCCATGTTTGCAAAAGATGCAGGAGTTATTGCTGATATAGAGATCTGGCACAAATGAATTAGACATGCAAATCTACAAAGGCTGAAACTAATGCAATCAAAGGAGATCGTTCATGGACTACCAAATTTCAAGGTTTCAAAGATGCAAATGGTATGTGCAGCATGTCAATTTGGTAAACAGTCAAGATCATCATTTCCACATGACAAGCATGTTGGTGAGAATGTGCTAGAAATAGTACATACAGATGTTTGGGGTCCTACAAAGACCACATCTATGGGTGGTTGTAGGTTTTATGTTACTTTCATTGATGACCATACATGGAAAGTGTGGGTATATTTCATGAAAGAGAAGAGTGAGGTATTCACACACTTCCAGAATTTTAAAGCTATGGTCGAAAAGCAGACAGGGAAGTATATTTAGACATTAAGATCTGATGGAGGAGGTGAATACATGTGAAATGAGTTTAGAAATTTTCTTAACAGTCATGGAATTTGACGTCAGTTTTCATGCACACCACAAGAGAACGGTGTTGCTGAAAGCAAAAATAGACATATTGCAGAAATAGCAAGAGCCTTGATGGCTGAAAAGAATATGCCTCACTGTTATTGGGCAGAAGTTGTGCATACAACTGTATACATCATGAATAGAACTCCAATTGCTCACCTTCACTTGTCGTGTGAGTGGGTTATAACATTTGTACCCCTTTTGCTCAAGGCAGTATCTAATGAAGACACATCTTTTTGCTTTCAGATCAAGCTTCTGCCTCAACTCATCTGGAACATGTACATATGCAATACAACAAAAAACTTTCATATGTGATAAGTTTGGCTTTTTACCTGTAAACTTCATTGTGGGGAGCTTTATATATCTTACAATTACGAGGCTTGATCTTAGCTACACTGTTGGACTTGAAAGCCTGTTTATGCAGGTTCCCAGGAAGCCACATTGGGATGCTTTGAGGCGCACTCTATGTTATGTGAGTGCTACTTTGGATTATGCATTGTTTTATGAGGCTGGTGTAGATTTGCAGGTTTATGGATACATTGATGCAGATTTGGCTGGTAGCATTCCAGATAGAAGATCTATTAGTGGTTTTCTATTCTCACTTGGGAGCGTAGGTATTACATGGAGCAGCAAGAAGCAACCCATTGTTGCTTTGTCGAGTACAGAGGCTGATTATAGAGGTGCAACAATGGCAACATGTGAGGCATCATGGCTAAAAATGCTACTTGCAGATTTAAGTGTGGAAGTGCGAAAGTCTATCACTATTTATTATGATAATCTTAGCAGTATATAGTTAGCATGAAATCCCATTTTCCATGCTAGAACAAAGCATATCGAGGTAAATTATCACTTCATTAGAGAGAAAGTATTAGGAGGTGATATTGATCTTGTTTATGTGAGAACAGATGAGCAGGTTGCTGATATTTTCACTAAAGCACTTGGAGCAGAGAAGCTGAAGAAGTTTCGGAAGATGCTTGGATTAGAGGACATGACATTGAGCTTGAGGGGGAGTGTTGAGATATCAAGCTCAACATGTGATGATCCAGGATGACACGTATTAGTTTTTTGTTTCTCTAACATGTATAATGGTTACGCCAGTATATGTTAGGGATACTTCATTGAGCTTTATTAGATTTATCTACCGAGAGTGATCGCATTTGTTACTTGCTAGCTCACTCATTCGCGGACATTAGAATTTTCCTTATGAACTAATCTTTATATATTGCACTTGTTGTATTCTTGCTTTTAGGTCATTCTCGTACATTCCTTTTTATGTAATAATAGTAGAAGAAGAACAAGATCATTCTTCCTTGCCTCAATCTGTGTGTTATTATTTGTAGATCATTTGAATTGTGTTATTTTCATTACATACCATACTCACACTTATTGATATGCACTCATACACTTATACATGATGAAGAAGCACACACACATGCATATACCTACATATACACATATACATGCACATACACACACATACACATAGAGTTATACATATACACACACATACACAAGAACATGCACATATTGATACATACATATACACTTATACATGCACATGCATATACATACATATACGCACACATACACATGCACATATACACATATACATGCACATACACACACATACACATAGAGTTATACATATACATGCATATACATATACACACATACACATGCACATGCACATACTCATACACACATGTACACTTATACATGCACATGCACATACATACATATACACACACATACACATGCACATACATACATATACACACACATACATATACACTTAGGTACACACATATGAATGAATTATATAATTAAAGTATTAAAACACATGCTTAATATAAACAATAATAAAAATCAATAGAACAAAACTCTTCATTACTTAATACCATACACACAATTCAAAACATGACTGAAATGAAAAATATATAGATAAATATATGTATATATCAATGTAAATACATATAATCCAATGTCATAATCAACGTCTAAAATCCTAATGATCGTCATCATGATCATCATCATCATCAGCAATATCATGATCAGATGGATCTTCCTCATCCTCATCCTCATGATCACCCTGTGACGATCGAGATCGTCCCTCCTGTGTCTGTCTCTCCACCTCATCCATATTTGTCTCCCCATAATACTCCTGTATTACATATAACAAACATAAATCAATAAAATAATTAAAACATTCATAACAACAAAATAATTATATAAAATTTAAAAATACTCACAAAGGCATCAGGATGATCTTGTATATACTCGCTCAAACACCGATATCCAAAATGTGTAGCATACTCGATCTCGTGTTTCGTAGGATATCGGCCATAATCCTTTCGCTGCAATGAAACAAATAAAAAACATTAGTTGCTTGCATTTTAACTAAAATAAAAAATATACTCACAATAACACATATACTTACAAACGTAGCTACAAAACCATTATGGCCCATTTGGCCTAAGTGCGATGTGTGGCCCGACTCCACTCTCTTCCTTGTAGCAGCCTGTTTATTCAAGGAAAAAAATACATAAATTAAATTAAAAAATTACTAAAATATCTAAAAATTATAAATATAAACTATTAATTTGTGTACCTTCTGCTGAGGAAATGACTCCTGAAGACGTAGCTGTCTACGAAAAAACTGCCACGACTCAGGTGGTATGTTAGCTCGCCTCTTATTTTTTTCGACCATACAATATCTCCTGTTAATTTAATCTCAAACAGAAAAAAAATTCAGAATACATACACATATATACACACATATACACATACACATACACATACCCACATACACATATACATGCAAACATATACGCATGCATATATGTATATATATACACATATACATACATATAACATAAACACACATATACATATCCACATATATACGTACACACACATGCATGCATATACACTCATTCATACAAAATACATGCATTTATCCCACAATAATATGTGTTGTGTATATGTGAATATGTGTGTATGTATAAATGTGTATATGTGAATATGTGTGTATGTGTAAATATGTATATGTGAATTTTTTATTTAAGTAGATAATCAAATTATTAATATCAAATACCATTATTTGTAGATTCTGATCAATCAGATGGAACTCCACCACCGTCTCCTCATCGTGCAACGACTTTATACTGTAAGTATATGAAATATTTAATTTTAACTATATTTGATGGATACATAACTTATATATTTTTTTTATGTTTCTTATGATGTGCAGATTCTGATCAATCAGAGGGTACTCCACCACCTCCTACCCATGCAACGACTTCACATGTGTCCTCCGATAGGAATTATGATGAATTTTACTATCAAGAGCATATTATATGTTGGTGTAACTCTTGTTATGGCACGTATCGAAGACCACGATTGGAATGTATTGAACATGAGGCAGAGTATGGTACTTTTGAGCATGCACCATCACCTAGTCAACGTGATAATGCTTGGGTATGTATTTTCTATATATATTAATGTCATTTTTTTATTTAAAAACCATGTATAAAATCAAATTATTATTGATATACAGGAATACTTGCTCGATGATGATGATGATGATGATTTTTCTCATAATGTTAATATACCTTGTACACGTCATGGACTTGCTGTTCATCAATTACAAGCAGAGGTTTCTAGAAATCCTCTACCTCCTGGTTTAGAGAATGAAACGGCTGGAGATTATCCATTGCCAGCTCGTGATCGTTCTTTAGTACAAACATATGATAGAAGAAGATATGGAGGATGGAATAGAGGACCACTTCCTTTAGATGGAGAGGTTTTCAACTTTTGGGGTAATCGCTATATGATTGCTCCATCCACTATTACTAATGCTGGTCGTGGTCTCTTTATTGTAGAGGATTTGTATGTGCCTCCGAACTCTGAAGTCACTCTTATGTCATTTTGTGGTCCTATATATGGAAGGGGAGATTGGCATCGACTTTCACGTTATGTTCAAAGCATGAGTACTTATGGAATATGCTTGAACGCAGCATCTCTTACTAGTAGAAGGATTTTACATGCAGAAAATGAAAGATTATATATTGATGGAAGACCTTACACACATGGAAATATAGCAGGTTTAATAAATAGTAGTCGAGGGTTACATAATAGTTCAAGGACTAATTGCACATTTGAGGAGCGTGAAAATAGTCATGAATCACCATACATGAGTAGAGATGTATCAAGATACATAGTTGTCAATGCTATTACTACATTACATGCTGGTGATGAACTATTAGTGAATTATGGATGGCGTAGACCTCCAAGAGCACCTTTTAGCTTGAGAGAATAAAAATTTTCTATCCATATTTAATAAGTTATATACTTAATTTTATATTTGAAGTTTAATTTTTATTCATTTATGGAATACTAATGAGTTTTATTTATATGTGTAGATTCCAACGTATGATGTTGATGATATTCGTCCACAACATTCACAATTACCAATAAGACCTCATTTATCAGAAGCTTCCATGAGGAGGCTACGCAAAACTAAGCCTCTGCAATATGCAAAGTTGAAAGATCTATATTCAAAAGATGATAAAGTACAAGATTTGTGTGACAATGATGAAGATGATGGCATGGCAGATTTTATTGAGGATTGGTATCAAAATGACAGTGAGAGCACGGATATTTCTAAAAATGAGAAATATCTTCGAGAGGAATGTCTAAAGCATGTATGTGAAGGAAGTCGTTTGACACGACTAAGTGCGAGCTTACTTATTCTCAACCTTCAAAATCGTTTTGGATGGAGTAATGTATCTGTTTCGACACTATTAAGGTATAATTTTCAATTTTCTATCTATTTATATATATGTGCATAAATATATATATATATATATATATATGCAGGTTTTTATTCTTACTATAGATAAGGTAAGAACAAGAACTTGAATTGAATGGACACTTTTTGTCCGCGCATCTTTTAAAACTATTAATGCATCTTTCAAAATATTCGTAAAAAATTTGATTGTTTGGATGGCAGGATACGATTGTTTGTTTTGGAGGATATGAAGTATGTACCTTGATTGAATGATTTGTCGATTCACGCATATGTTCAGTTTGAAAGTGTGAGAAGCGGATTTATAATTTGTATTCAAAGAATTTGGCACTGTTTATAGGCCATACAATGGTGACCTGGATGCATCGCATGCACAGAGGTTACTCAAGATAGAGCAATCTGATTATAATGGACTAGTGCCAACAAGATTCCTAGGGTATGCAGTAAACCTCTTGCATGTCAATGATGAGCATTTGAACTTTAGGATACAAAGTGGAAATTATGGTGGCTTGAGAGGATCACTTTTATACATGCAAGAGGTTTACTGCATACCCCAGGAATCCTGCTAGTACTAGTCCCTTATAATCAGGTTGCTCTATCTTGAGTAACCTCTGTGCATGCGATTCATCCAGGTCACCATCGTATGGCCTATAAACAGTGCCAAATTCTTTGAATAGCAATTATAAACTCGCTTCTCGCACTTTCAAACTGAACATATGATAGAATCGACAAATCATTCAATGAAGGTATATACTTCATATCCTCCAAAACAAACAATCATATCCTGTCATCCAAAACAATCAAATTTTGCGGAAATATTTTGAAAGATGCACATAAGCATACACATATATAAAATTATATGCATATATATATGTATATTTATTTATTTACTTTCTTTAATATATCATTTTTTTGATAAACTTAGAGGTTATTATCTGAAAAGTTTTTACCAAGTCAAAATATTCTTCCTACCTCACATGATGAAATGAAGAAGATAATCAACAATCTTGGTATAGATTATCAATGTATACATGCATGTCCTAACGATTGTATTTTATATAGAGGTGAATATGCAGACTCTTTGACATGTCCCAAATGTCAATCTCCTCGATATAAGGGTGAAGAAGGTAAAATCCCGAATACGGTATTGAGACATTTTCCATTGGCTCTACGGATTAGACATATGTTTCAAAGCCCCGAATTATCAAAGCTTTTGACTTGGGGACATGATCACAAAAGTACTGATGGAATAATCAGAATTCCTCATGATAGTGTTGCTTTTCAGCATATTGATTCTACATGGCCTGAATTTGCACAAAATCCACAGAATCTAAAGTTAGGAGTTGCATTAGATGGGGTTAATCCATTCTCCATGAAATCCAGTAAATGGTCAACATGGCCAGTGGTAGTCATAAACTACAATCTTCCGCCATATCTTAGCATTAAAAAGGAACATTTAATGCTTTCACTTTTAATCCCAGGCAAAAGACAAGTTAAAGATATGAATGTATATCTTGCTCCTCTCATTGACGATCTTCAAGAGTTATGGAGAGGTATTAATGTCATTGATATATCAAAAAGCATCAATGAAAGACATATTACGATTCGTGGTATTGTGGCTTGGACTATTCACGATTTTCCTGGATATGGCGTTTGTTTAGGTATTGATGTAATTTTTTTATTCAATATGCATGTAAATAAATATGATTTAATCTAATTATATTTTTATCCTTTTCCATGATGCAGGAATATCTACTAAGGGTTATAAAGCTTGTCCATATTGTGGTGATCGGTTGAGATCAATCTATAGTAAGAATCTCAACAAAAATATTTATCTTCGACATCGACGATTCTTGCCTGATGATCATCCATTAAGATCTAAAAGAGAAGCGATACATTTTAATGGAAAGCTTGAAACAGGCCAGTATCCAAAACCTATGACGCCTATGGATTGGTATAAAAAATGGACAGATGGACCTCTGATAGATCCAGAAGCAGAAATCTTCAGTGATGATTCAGATAATGAGTATGTGAACAAAGGTAAAGGGAAATTGGCACTCGCAGAGAACATATCAATATGGTATTCTTTGGAGTATTGGAAAGAGTTAAAAGTATGTCATCTTCTTGATCCTATGCATATATTCAAAAATATTGGTTATTCACTACGGCAGCATCTTCTTGGACTAAAAGATACCACAACATCAAGGAATGATTTGAAAGATCAAAAATCCAAACCAAAGTTATGGCCAGTTTTTGATAGACATCGACAAGAAACGACTTATGCATCTGCTCCTTGGGTACTTACGACAAAAGAGATACAGACTATCAACAATAGAATTCAATTGATCAAGACTCCTACAGGATATGGAGCATCGTTTCAAAACACGTTTACTATGGATGATAAGAGCTTATCTGGATTAAAGACCCATGACTGGCATAACTTTTTGAAACATATTTTACCTTTGGTTATCGATGGATGTACAACGAAAGGAGTACGAGATGTGATCTATCGTCTTGGATCACTTATAAGGTAATTATGATACTTTTATATTTAATATGTATGAATATTGGATATCTTTTATTTTTTAATTAACTTCTTTACAATTGTTTTTATGATTTGTATAGGTGGATTACATCCAAAGAGATCGATAAAAATTCGATCCCACAAAAAAAAATGTGAATGCAAAGAGCTACTATGTTTGATGGAAAAAGAACTTCCTACTTCATTTTTTGATATTCAAGTTCATTTACTAGTCCATCTTGTAGATGAGATAGAGATTGCCGGTGTTGTCAACACTCGATGGATGTTTTGGGTCGAGCGATTTATGGGAATACTAAAAGGTTATGTGCGACAAAGAGCAAAACCAGAAGGATCCATGGCAAAGGGTTGGATGCTTGAAGAGTGCATGTATTACGTTAGTGAGTACCTTGAAAGAGTTCATGAAGAAGCTCCACGTGCATGGACCAACGAGTCTTCTTCAAAAATAACAGATGAGGTATTATCAGGTAAGGGGGTTCCATTCTTATTTACATTTCAAGAAAAAAATGATGTTTCTACTTTTGTAGCATATAATAGCGAATGCATGCAAGCATTCGTTAGCGAGTACGAGGAACTTCAAAGTCTCCAAAGTAAAAGGCGAAAAAACAAAAGATCTAGACGTAATCTCGATAATAATGAGATTACAGATATACCTTCTTTCACGGATTGGCTATATAGTCGTTTGCAACGCGCCAACGCAAATTATGAAGAAATCTCAGATGAGCAAAGAGAGTTAATGATAGGTTGTGAACAAAAGGTAATTTTATTAAAATATATATTTTATTTTTTTCATATATATATGTTAGTTTCTATTTACTAATTGAATTTATTTTGCAGGCTCGAATGTTCACTAATATGTGGGCTTTTGGACAGCATATTAGAATCAAATCCATTGATTCTTTACGTAAAACAGAGGATTCTAGTATTGTTGCTTGTTTCAAGCAACTATCACGTGCTAGCTCAAAAGACACGAACCTTATAGATAGCGAACTTGGTTACGTAGGAACTATTGTTGGTATCTACGAAATTTCATTTCGTACATTCAAACAGGTAGAAAAAAGTTTATATATTTTTTTTAGAGTTAGTTATTTTTTTAAGCACCTAATAATGGGACGTTTTTGTTGTTATATATTTTGATAGGTCATTTTGAAGGTTGACTGGTATCGAGCGGAGTATAAAGGTAGTAATTCTACAATAAGAAAGGAATTATCTGGGTTTTGGGCAATTGATTCTTCCAAGGTAATGCGATCTACTAAAGAACCATATATTCTTCCTAGGCATATTGAACAAGCATTTTTTTATAAAAACCCAGATGCTCATCCTTGGTGGCAAGTCATTCATGTGCAACCTAGAGGTAGGTCATTGTTTGAACAGTTTATTGTTAGAGAGATTGAAGAAAGTCCTCTTGATGATTCAGCATCAAATACTGATACATCAACATCTGGAATAGAAATTAGACTCATTATACGTGATAATGATACTAATCTTTTTGATGAAGAGGATAATTCTCTACATGCTGATTCTACTGATGAGGAAGAGGAATTACCACAAATAGATATTAATCCACCAATAGATGATGTGATTCATGAGAACATAGATTTAACAATAGAAGAAATAAATGAAATCAATAAGGATAATGAAGATGAGACTATATTGATGTCTTACCAAAATGATGGCAATAATGAAAACATATGAGCAGATTAGATAGTAACTTGAAGCTTCTGAATGGATATCAGATAATAGGTTTTTTTTATTAACTTGAATAACGATGAATCCTACTAGAGAGATGAAATCATGTTCTTCTAAGTTAGAACATGAAGCTCGGGGGTATGCCTAATTATTTTATATATAGCTTTATCTTCGAGGAGTAAATTTTTATCATGTATGTATGCATATGTGTGTGTATTCATGTGTATTATATGTATACATATATTAGTATGCATATATATGTATTTCATGTATATGTATGTGTTTGCATGTGTGTGATATATGTATACATGTATTCATGTACGTAATATATGCAAGTGTTTATAATTGTGTACATGTATATATGTATATGTGTCTATGTGTAAATATGTACATGTAAATATGTATGCATGTATATATATGTTTATGTGTGCATGTAGGCATGTACATGTATGTGTAAATATGTACATGTAAATATGTTAGTATGTATATAAATATTTATGTGTGCATTTAGGCATGTATGTGTGAAGCATAATATATCTACTCCATTTTATATTTATGTATCCTATCTACATGATGTGTATATATCTTTACATATATTATGAATCATGATCCTCGTTGATTCGAGTAGCTATATATAGAGGCATAAGGTTGGGAGGAGAGACATCTCTCTAGTAGGACGTCGGAGGTGTACATATACTTCAAACATATGGCTAAAAGGTTGAATTAGAGTTTTTAAATTAGGGATTTCAAAACCCTAATATCGAGATTAGTGCTCTCTGTCTCTCTCATAGTGGTTAGCAACGGGATGGCAACGTCGTAGGCAACGGGTTGCTAACGCGTTAGCAACGGGTTCAAGTTGCGAACCCCAAGTTGCGATAAAGTTGCGTACAAATCAATTTTTATTTTAGATTTTTTTATATGTATATGTGTGTGTGTATATATATATATATATATATATATATATATATAGATACATACATACATACATACATATATACACACACACATACATACATACATGGATTATATTATATTACATACATAGCAGTAAATATATACTACATACATACGTGTAATGTAATACACACATTTTTATGTATATATACACATAGTATATACATATTACATTTATACACAACACATAGATGTATACATACATGATACACATGCATACATACATACTACAAAAATAGAAACATGTATATTAGATACATATATAAGTTAATATACATGTTTCTATCTCTCTCTCTCTCTCTCTCTCATATACATACATACCGTGCATTGTCGCGACGATGAGCCATAAGTGTCCGCATCTCTTTTAAACACCACTTAAGGGACCATCCTTTCCCAAACTCTGTCTCAAGTGAACTAAGCACGTACTTTTTATCCCTCTCATCATGCTCACTACAAAAATAAAAAACATAATGTAAATAAAACATAAGATATACATTTCAATTTATATGTAAAACTTTTACTTACTTCCATGGTAAGTGGATAAAGCGCAGGTAAGAGTCGCATAGTGCCCGCATTCTTCTCTTGAACTCCAATCCATTCCACATGCATATGCATATGCATACATAATGCATATGCATATGCATACATAATGCATATGCATATGCATACATAATGCATATGCATATGCATACATAATGCATATGCATACATAATGCATATGCATACATAATGCATATGCATATGCATACATAATGCATATGCATATGCATACATAATGCATATGCATATGCATACATAATGCATATGCATATGCATACATAATGCATATGCATATGCATACATAATGCATATGCATATGCATACATAATGCATATGCATATGCATACATACATACTTATATGCATACATAATGCACATGCTTACATACACTGTCATAATGTATACACACACACATACACACATAGACACATACACACATAATTATGCATACACACACATACATATGCATACACACACACATGCATACATACATGCATACACATACACACACATAGATACATACATACACATAAATACATACACACTCATAGACACACACACATACACATAGACACACACACATATACACACACATACACACATAGACACATGCACACGTAATGATGCATACACACATACACATGCATACATAGACACACATAATAATGCATACACACACATACATATGCATACACACACATGCATACAAACATATACACACATATACACACACACATGCATACACACATATAGACACACATATACACATATACACATACACATGCATACACACACACATGCATACACACATACAAACACATATACACACACACATACACACATAGATACATACACACGTAATGATGCATACACACATACACATGCATACATAGACACACATAATAATGCATACACACACATACATATGCATACACATACATATGCATACATACATGCATACACATACACACTTAGACACATAGACACACATAGATACATACATACACATAAACACATACACACTCATAAACACACACACATACACATAGACACACACACATATACACACACATACACACATAGACACATGCACATGCAATGATGCATACACACGTACAAATGCATACATAGACACACATAATGATGCATACACACACATACATATGCATACACACACATGCATACATACATGCATACACATACACACATAGATACATACACACACGTAGATACATACATATACATAAACACATACACACTCATAGACACACACACATACACATAGACAACACACACATATACCTACACACATACACACATAATGATGCATACACACACATACACACACATACACACATAATGATGCATACACACATACCATTTTGTTTTATATGTTAGGTATTATGGATCCCAGTAAAGAGAGAAAGGCGAAACTGACTCTCATAAAAAGTCTTATGAGAGCAAGAGTTCTGTCAGATACTCTAGGGGCCATAATGCGGGACTACGCAGAGATGTCCGATGAGGAGCTGGATTATACGATCCAGATGCTTACGCGATCAGACGAGGGCTCTTCTGCGGATCCACATGCAGGAAGAGAGCTATCTGCTCATAGGTATGTTTTTTTTCATAACTTTTTTTAATGATATTATAGCACATATTTTTATTTATTTCTATCTATCTATTTTTAGGACACCTATACCACCTCCAGCACGTGATAGCAGAGCAGAGTTGCTTATGAGGACATGCATAGGCACCTTAGGACTAGAGTGCAACATAGAGCCGGAGGGGAACATGCATATGCATGTAAGTATGTATGTATGCATATGTGTGTGTGTATGCATATGCATGTAAGTATGTATGTATGCATATGCATATGCAATATGTATGCATGTATGTATATGTGTGTGAATGTGTGTGAATGTGTGTGTGAATGTGTGTGAATGTGTGTGAATGTGTGTGTACATGTGTCTGTATGTGTGTATGCATGTGTATGTGTGTGTATGCATCATTATGTGTGTATGTGTGTGTACATGTGTCTGTATGTGTGTATGCATGTGTATGTGTTTGTATGCATCATTATGTGTGTATGTGTGTGTATGTGTGTGTGTCTATGTGTATGTGTGTGTATCTATGAGTATGTATGTGTTCATGTGTGTGTATGTGTCTATGTGTGTATGTATCTGTGTGTGTGTATGTATCTATGCATGTGCATTATGTATGCATGTAAGTATGTATGTACATTATATGCATATGCATATGCATTATGTATGCAAATGTATGCATGTATGTGTTTATGTGTGTATGTCTCTCTATGTGTTTGTATGCATATATGTGTGTGTATGTGTGTGTATATGTGTCTGTATGTGTGTATGCATGTGTATGTGTGTGTATGCATGTGTATGTGTGTATGTGTCTATGTGTGCATGTGTGTGTATATACTATATGTGTGTGTGTCTATGTGTATGTGTGTGTACCTATGAGTGTGTATGTGTTTATGTGTGTATGTGTCTATGTGTGTGTATGTGTTTATGTGTGTATGTGTATGCATGTATGTGTATGTGTGTGTATGTCTCTCTATGTGTGTGTGTATGCATATGTGTGTGTGTATATGTGTGTCTATGTGTGTATGCATGTGTATGTGTGTGGATGCATCATTATGTGTGTATGTGTCTGTGTGTATATGTGTGTGTATGTGTGTGAGCGTCTATGTGTGTGTATGTGTGTGCACGTCTATGTGTATGTGTGTCTGTGTGTGTATGTGTGTGTATCTATGAGTATGTATGTGTTCATGTGTGTGTATGTGTCTATCTGTGTATGTATCTGTGTGTGTGTATGTATCTATGCATGTGCATTATGTATGCATGTAAGTATGTATGTAAGTATGTATGTACATTATATGCATATGCATATGCATTATGTATGCAAATGTATGCATGTATGTGTTTATGTGTGTATGTCTCTCTATGTGTGTGTATGCATATATGTGTGTGTATGTGTGTGTATATGTGTCTGTATGTGTGTATGCATGTGTATGTGTGTGTATGCATGTGTATGTGTGTATGTGTCTATGTGTGCATGTGTGTGTATATACTATATGTGTGTGTGTCTATGTGTATGTGTGTGTACCTATGAGTGTGTATGTGTTTATGTGTGTATGTGTCTATGTGTGTGTATGTGTTTATGTGTGTATGTGTATGCATGTATGTGTATGTGTGTGTATGTCTCTCTATGTGTGTGTGTATGCATATGTGTGTGTGTATATGTGTGTCTATGTGTGTATGCATGTGTATGTGTGTGGATGCATCATTATGTGTGTATGTGTCTGTGAGTGTATATGTGTGTGTATGTGTGTGAGCGTCTATGTGTGTGTATGTGTGTGCGCGTCTTGTGTATGTGTGTCTATGTGTGTATTTGTGTGTATGTGTGTGTGTGTCTGCGTATGTGTGTGTGTGTCTATGCGTGTATAAGTGTGTACATATGTGTGTGTGTGAGTGTGTGTGTGCGCATACCTTGTGTATGTCTCGCTTCTCTCTCTCCCTCTCGCGCGCGCTCTTTCTCTCTCTCTCTCTCTCTCGGTCTGTGTTCTTCCTCACGTTCAAGACCCGGCACAAATGTGCTGGGAGAATTGAATTTTTTTTTTACATTCCAGAGCGTCGCATATGCGACGCTCTGCAGTTTGCCAACGTCGCTAAGTGCGTCGCTAACCAGCGATGCTACTAGCGACGCTTGTGGTCTAGCGTCGCTTCTGCGACGGGGCTCGGCCAAAAAAAAAATCCAAAATTTTTTCCGTCGCTTATGCGACGGTTTCATCGCATAAGCGACGGTTTCGTCGCATAAGCGACGGTTTTCGTTTTTTTCCCGATTCGGGGGCGTCGCTACGCCCCCCTTTTTCTTGTAGTGACCATGAAATTAACTTATCTCCCACATAACACAAGTATCCATAAGTTGATCTCTTATCATCAAGATTACCTGCCCAATCTGTATCACTATATATCTTGATGTTTGTATCTGATGTAAACCATAATACAAACCCTCTTTGAGTGTACCCTTAATGTACCTTAACACTCTTTGACGTGCAATCCAATGTTCTTTCCTAGGACAATGCATGACAAGTCAGGCCTAGTTAATGTAGCATAAATTAGACTACCAACCAAACTTTGATATAGCTTCATGTCCTTGAAATCTTCTCCACCATATCTACTCAATTTATGATTCACCTCCATTGGAGTAGGTGCTACCCTGCAATCATTCATCTTAAACTTGATCAATAAGTTTTTCAGGTACCTTTCTTGAGTTACATACACCCCATATTGAGTGTAAGAGATCTCCATGCCCAAGAAGTATGACAAGTCTCCCAAATCACTAATCTTGAACTCTTTCTCCATTTGCTTCTTTAGGTTTTGAATGCCTTTCTCATCTGTACCTGTAAGAATTATATCATCAACATATATGCACATGTAAATAAACCCATCTTCACTTGCTTTGACAAGCAAGCTACTATCTGCTTTAGATACTTGGAACCCAATTTCTTTTAAGAACTTCAGAAGTCTATAATTCCATGCCCTTGGGGCCTGCTTCAAACCATACAAAGCTCTCTTGAGCTTGCACACATGATCTGGATACCTTTCATCTCTGAATCCTTGTGGTTGCTCCATGAAAACATCATCTCAAATGTAACCATTTAAAAAAGCATTCTTCACATCTAATTGACATAATTTCCAACCTTTACATGCAGCAATGGCTATGAGTGTCCTGATGGTTGTCATCTTTGCCACATGACTATAGGTTTCATCATAATCTATACCATATGTCTGAGCAAACCCTTTCACAACAAGTCTAGCTTTATACCTAGACACACTTCCATATGCAAATCTCTTTGTCTTGTAGGCCCATTTGCATCAAATGATCTTCTGACTATTTGGTTTAGGAACCAAATCCCATGTCTGATTCTCCATCAATGCATCATACTCTTCCTACATAGCCTTCTCCCAATTTTCCTTACCTTTTGCCTCTTCATATGTAGAAGGGCCTTCATCTACCTTTATCATATAAGCATAATCTTTGGCAGCCAAGAAAGAAGTGTCATAGCTATACCTTGTAGGTTGCCATTTGAGTCTTGATGACCTTCTGAGTTCTCCACTTCTTGAGGTTTTTGGTTCATCACATTCTGGATCAAACCTTGGCACTTCTTCAACTTCAACCTGTACTTCATTGTTCTTCTCTTCATCAAATATTTGACCCTTTGATTTGCCTTTCTTTTGATTCATAATTTCTTCATCACCTGCATGAACATTAAATGTACCTGCATACCAAGTACCTTGCTCATCAAATGTAACATCCTTAGACACAATGAATTGCTTTGTGGATGGACTCCACAACCTATAACCCATCTGCTTATCATCATATCCAATGAACACATATTTTTCAGCTTTAGGTTCCAATTTATGCCTCAATTGTGATGGCACATATGCATATGCCAAACATCCAAATACTTTGCAATGATCTAAAGTAGGTCTCTTACCCCAGTATGCCTCATATGGTGTCATACCCTGTAAAGCTTTACATGGTAATCTATTGACAAAAAAAGTAGCTGTGTTTACAGCCTCAACCCACAAGTAATTTGGGCAATTTTTCTCCTTCATCATGGATCTTGCAAACTCAACAAGAGTTCTGTTTCTCCTTTCTGCTACACCATTTTGTTGAGGAGAATACCTACAAGTAATTTCCCTTTTTATACCTGCATTCCACAGGTAATCACTGAACTGATTAGAGAAATACTCTCCCCCTCCATCTGACCTTAGTCTCCTCAACTTTTGACCTGTAATTCTCTCTGCATACACATGATAATGTTTGAACCATATTATAGGCCGCAACAGCAATATCAGGCACCATATAGGCTACAATCAGTCCTAGGAAACCAACCACTAGGTCCCGCCAATGTGATCCCAATTAAGTTTGCATTGGCAAAGGAGAACCTTAATAGAGCATTGGTGCCACTAACCCCATTGATCTCAAAAAATGATTGTCATGCTCATAGTTCAGGCTACTCTCATGAAGATAGTCCACAAGCTTATTACATAGAGTCACCAGAACATAGTGAGACTTATTCCTATCAATACGAGACACCACTTATGGAACAAAATTGGGAGCCAGAATACTCCAATGTCATGTACACGAATCCCAACCCCAGGCCCCAAGGGAGACAAGTAAGACCCCAATCCCCTAGAGGACCATGCTTTAGATGTCAGGGTGACCAATTCATTCGTGAATGTCCCCACTCACCAGCTCCAGGACAAGGACAAAACATCACAATACAAGGTTTTTGTTCTAAGTGCAGCAAGGAACATCTTCCAAGAGATTGTCCTGATAACCCCTCTAGTGCACTCAAGGTTACACCCATTAATGTGGCAGGCTTAGTGGTGGATTCCAGTGCAAGTAGTTGTAACGTGGCTCCTATACAGGAAGTCACTAGGGCACAAGTTTTACAACAAGCGAAACCAACTGATCAATCACAGTCAAGTGAATCAGGAGAGCCGAGTAAGAGGAAAAAAAGAACTTGGAAGGATACCAGAGAGAAAGCTAATCGCAAGTGGAACAAAAAGTTATCTGAACTAGAAGAAAGCCTGAAAGATGAAAAACAAAAATAGAAGAAATTGCATCTCAAAGCCCCTCGCATGCTGGAGCTTCATCCACTCCACCTCATCCAACCCCACCACCCATTGTAAATAAACCACAACTAGGGTCTGTTCTTGTAGATCCAACCCCAGAAGGCTTGGACATGATGTTTAAGGCCTACCAGGCTTGACTTGAAGAAGGGCCAATAGCTGCAAACCAAGATAAGAGTTACCCTAGAGCAGATTTAGAGATGGAACGGATGAAAATGTGCATGAAAATGGTAGAACTAGCTCAGGCTATGCTTGAGACTAGTCAAAAGTTCTAATCAGTCAAACTCTGTCAAATCGGATTCACATTTCCAGGGCTTACTAGAAAGTTTAGAGCAGTTCGTAAACAAGCCGCAGGTTTCTTTACCTCCATAGGCTCAACCAATGGTTGAAAGAGAAAGCTTACCACCAACAAAAGATTATGTTCCTAATTCCGTGGATGATGGAACACCTCTTTCAATTCAGCAGTACTCTCAAGAGTTCTTGCGGGAAATACAAGAGCAGAAATGGGCCAAGGAGAAGGGTAATCCCCCTCATATTCTTGAAATTGATGGCCTTCATGATCAATTTCCCCAAGAAATTCCATCTATCTATGGAGACCAATTAGAGAAACAAGAAGATGAAAGATTAGATTTTGAATCTAATTCTTTACAAGAGTTTCCACAATTCACAGGCCCATGGGAATTTTAATCTCTTCAAATTAGAGCTCCCACAATACTGGTAAGAAACGAAGACTCAATGGTTCCAAGGAACACTGATGTTGTAAAGAGCACTGAGGTTCAATGTCATCTTACTATGGAAGAGCTGCTAAAAGTAAGACCTGAGCTATGGAATCATGTGAAGGATCAGGTCCCAGAACTTGATTCCAATATGCCAAAAGCATGCTCTAAGTAGAAAGTACCAGAGATACCTCTAGAAAAAATAGGGGACATGATTGAAGGTGAAGAAGGTAATACTTATCTTCCGATCACCTATCAAGGTTACACAACCAAAGGGATCATAGATTCAAGTGCTGGTGTTGCTATTGCGACCACATCCTTGTGGAAGGAATGGGGAAAACCCACATTAAGACCAACTAGAATGAATCTTCAAATGGCGGATGACCATGTTGAGAGACCTCTAGGATTGCTAGGAGGGATAACTCTAACCACTTGTGGTGTAGAGTTTGAACATACATTTGCTATATGTGACTTTGAGAAAAATAATGTCTATGAGATGATCCTAGGAAGACCCTTCCTATGACAACTGCAAATAGTACAAGATTGGGGAGCCAGATCCTTCTACTTATAGCACTTAGGAGTCACCACCAAGGTCAACCTGAAGGATTACACATTTAGATATGTATCACCCCTATAGTGGAATCCTATCCACAAAGCAAAAGAAGATTCAATCTCTATGCATTCTGGAAGTTCTCGTGACCCATCCTGGATGCATGAAGATACTCATTTGTGGATGTGCAAGGTCGTAGAGGTAGAGGAAAGATGCCTAAAAGTCATAGAAGAAGGAGCTTCTCCAAGAGATAGACCAGTTAATGACCCAACCTATACACCGATGATGTTTCGAGATGAGGAATTTAAGCCTCATGGTTGGGCAGAAATCTTAGCAACGATGGACATTGCGGTCAATGAAGAACAATGAACACCTCATTGTGATGAGGAAGGTTATGATATCTCGGTGTTCATGTGTCAGCCCTTGCTGGACGAATGTGATCCTAGTGACATCATAGAAGAAGAGGAGAATGATGATGATCTAGAGTCCATTGTGATGGATAGTTGCTTTAACTCAAAGATGCACTATCTAGAAGATGTAGGATTATTTAACCAACAAGAAGAAGAACCTCTCACAAGCATTAAAATGGTAAATTCAAAGGATGGAAGTGAAGGAGGTCAAAACAAGAAGAAAAGAGAAGTAGCAAAACAAGAAGAGGAGGAATCATTGTTTGAGGTACCAGAAAATTTCAAGAAATATGAAGTTGAAGACTAGAAAATTTTGGTACGAATGCCTAAGAGAGAGGCCACCACAGGAGAAGCATATGATAATAAAGAAAAGACCAAAAAGATTGTTGTGACCATTGAAGAGGACGAAGAGCGATGTACTTACATAGGAGAAGCCCTAAGTGCAGAAGAAGAAATAGAGCCTGTAGCTCTATTAAGGGAATATAGGGATGTGCTTGCATGGCACTATATAGACTTGAAGGGAATAGATCCAAAAATTTGCTCTCATGCTATCCCCATGGCTGTTGATGCCAAGCCCACCAAACAGAAGCCCTACACATATAATGACACTTATGCAGCTAAAATAAAAGAAGAAGTTGACAAGCTGATTGAAGCCGGATTTATCTACATGATTTAGCATACTGAATGGGTGTCCCCCATTGTAGTGGTGCCCAAGAAGAATGGAAAGTTGCGAGTGTGTATTTACCTTAAGAAAATTAATGCCACTACAATAAGAGATAGCTATCCGCTTCCCATCATAGAACATCTATTGGAGCATGTTGTAGGCAATGAATTTTACAGCTTCCTTGATGGATTTTCAAGTTACAACCAAGTAGCCATTGCCCTTGAAGATCAACACAAAATAGCTTTTGCCACAGCTTGAGGGATCCAATCTAGGTTTAATACTCTTATCAGTACAGATTTCCCTCTCGTGTCCTAGGTTCGTCTCCTAGTGGTTCTTTTTCCTTGGGATCTTGCTTCCGTATCCGGATTAGCTACACCAAACTCATTTGTATGGTCAGGTTGAGTACTTATGATGTACATTCTTCCTTCTTTGTCCATGTAAGAATCTCTCTCAAATTTCACCATTGGATGTTCCAATCCAATGGGTTGGTCAGGGATGTGCAATTGCACCATTGATCTTTGCAAACCATCCTCATAGATGCGAGCACCTAGGTGGTTGGTTCGGATGTATTCTAATTGGGTTCTGTAGGGTCCTTTGAGTCTTTCCAAATATGATACATTTAACCCTCCTTCTGCTCTTTTCGTGCTAAAAGCCATTTCTGACTCACTGGTGTCTGAGCCCAACTTGTAAGGGTAGCTATTCAATTCTTGAGCCCACGAACATGCAGTAGTTCCTACACTCGCTTCTGATGATCTAAGGCTTCATCAATCTGACTTACCTATATGCTTGCCTGATCTAAGGTTTATGAATTTACTTCCTGATTCACTCAATACACACTTTGGTCATGGATGGTTCTTTGTTCTTAATTGCTTGTTTCATTTTTACTTCCTTTAGATTCTTGTCTTATCTAAATGTATGCATTAGGAGTCGACTATCTGTTGTACTTTTGAGTTTTTGTTCCATCAGACTTAAGTTCTTTCCTTTAGGTTTTTCGTATCGCACACTTTTATCTTAGCCTTGGACTTAAAAAATTAAGTCTCTTGGACTTGATGCATTCCTGTCGTCATCCTATTTTAATCCACAATGCTAGACATTTAGCGTAAGCTAATAATGACCGAGGGGGTTGAGTATTCTTCCAACCTCGAGTCAACTTCTTTGATAGCTCTGATGCCCAAGAAGTCGCACTTCCCGATCCTCGCATTCTTCATCTGCCTTGCTTTAATTGCCCTTGGATATCCCTTGCTAGACTTGTCAAAATCCATTCTTAAATAGATGATCAAGCACGATATATACACCTTTAAGGGTCCCTTTTTCTTTGGCAAAATTTCTACAATGCCCCCTTGCTTTCTTAACCTCATAGATGTGTCAAACTCAAATTATCTTATCTAAATGTCAACACATTATTGCAACGAGCCCCTTTGCTTTCTAACAAGCCCTAAAGCTCAAAAAACAGACTTTGAATGAAAAAGTTATGGATGTTCAGGCTCTCGGGGGTAAAAACTGGTAGGCAGGCTTTTCTCCAAATATGAGCTAATAGGTCTCCAATATGCAATAATGACTCAAATTTCACTCAAAATAGCCCAAAAAAGCAAACCCTAAATTTGGCATTTTAAGTGGATAATTGAGATGGTCTGAGATAATCGGGATGGTCTGGGACCATCGTCATGGTCTTGTTGAACTGTCACGATGGCGCGATTGTGCGAGGCGTGGCGATGGTCAAAAGTGAAACATTGCGATGGTCTATCTAGGGAGCAATCACGATAGCACGAGCCCGTCGTGATGCTCAATGGTCAACGCAACCGTCGCGATGGCGTGAGCCCATCGCAATGGTCAAGAGGTGTGATGGCGTGAGCCAATCGCGATGGTCTGGAATTGAAGCATGGCGATGGCGTACCTGGTATCATTGCGATGGTCTAGGTAAACACATGGCAAGTGGGTTGTCACGATGGTGTGGGCCCGATGAGATCGTCAGGATGGTTCAAGCGAACAATCCCGATGGTGTGAGACTGTCATGATGGTCTGGCTAAGCGATCGGGATGGCGTGAGCCAATTATGATGGTGTGACACAATCGCGATGGCATGAGCCCGTCGTGATGGTCCACCAAACTATGAGTTTTGCAAAATAGTTTGTGGATTTGTGTAAGCGCTATGGTTTTTTCTATCGTGCAATAGATGCATACCAAAAATTCTGAGTTTCTGAGACCGTCGTGATGGTCTAAGAGTTCCAACAAATATGGCAGAAAGTCTGAGTTTTTACTTGTTTCGAGCTCTCCTCTTGCTCTGGAGCACTGTACCTGCAAGAAAACTCAAAAACACACATGCACAATCAAGCACAAAATCTCTCTCAATCTCTCTCTCTCTTGCATGCACAAATGAGGGAAATGAGAAGGATAGGTGGATATGGTGAAATTTTTTATTTTTTTGGAGTGGAAGAAGATGATACGTGTCGTGGAGATTCCTTCTCCACGATTGCATTGTCTCCATGACTTGTACCTTTGATCATATGAAAATGGGGAGTTTGTGCAGATCAAAATGTGGCACGAGCCGCATAGAAAAAGGAGGGAAAATTGCATACCAAAAGGAGAAAGAGGGAGGCATTCGATGCGCTCTTTGGGGTTTTTTTTAGTCAGGTACTGCTAATAGAAAAAGGGGAGCACAACTTCTGATCTCTCGGAGATGAGGTGATAGAACAAGGAATGGAGTTCAGCACTGACAGAGGAGGTGCTCCTTGTAATTGAAGAAAAGATTGATTAGAGCTGTGTGGGCGTGGAGTTACGGAGAAGGAACAAAGAAAGGGTGCTGAAGAGGGATAGAGAATCATCATCGATGCTGAAAAGAGATCATCCGATTCTATTGAAAAGGCCACTTCATCTCTAAGATTCTCATAAGAAAAATACTTAGATGCCCTGAGGAGACCAAAGGCGGCGATAATGTGTTGAAATGGTTGCGCATGACAGCCAATCTCGAGGCTTGTGTTCTTTTTTGGTGTACATGATTACATATTTTGTTCATGAATAAAGCGTTTGACCGGGAAAAAACCTGTTAAAGCTGAAGGAGGGGCCGTTGTTCCGAGGAGAAGAAGGGCATCTTCGACAAGAAGCAGAAGAAAAGAGGTGCTGAGGGAGGATTTGAGGGGAAGAGATTGCATAAGCTGGATCTATCGACTCTTGTGAAGGTGCTTCAGAGGATACTAGCGCAATTTCTAGACTTCAGGAATGTCGAGGCTTCCATCAAGTTGAAGGTTTTGAAATAAAGTGCGGAACTCGTTGTGTAGTGCCATGATATACACTGGTGCGATCCTCCAAGGAGAACAAGGAAAGGTTTCTGTAATGACAAGTGCATAGACAATGCATATGCTGTTGTGGAGTGTTCAAACAAGGAAGGGATGTTGTGCGCTTCTTGGAAACCTTCATTAGCTAAAGCTTATGAAATTTATATGTTAGCATGATGCTTCAATGATTAAAATGCAACGAGAGAATGCTAGGAAAATCTTGACAAGAGCAAAACAAGTGAAAGGATGCTATGGAGGAGCCCATCGCAATGTGTGAAGTCTAAGAAGTGGTGCTACGGATAGAGAATGAGTGTAGTATGCCTCTGTATATACAATCTGAGGTTTTTGTTTGAAATGCCCTCTCGGAAAATTCTCACAGAGAAAAAGGGGAATCATTGGAGGTCAATTTTCATGATGATTTGACGCACGACGGGGTTGATGGAAGGAAGAGGCCAATTCTATTTACTACTTTTTGGCAAGGTGTACGGAAGCCTGATCATGGCGACAATGGCAATTATCTGCTACAAACAACCATATGAAGGGATGGCCTGAACATGCTCTTTTTTGTCTACATGTGGAAGCTCTTCAGAAGAATACTATTTGGCATTCGACGCAAGGACAAGACATCTGATCTGCTACGAAGGGAAAATTTTTCTTATGCCAACAACCTGTATCAATACAAAGGTAGCACTACTGACGCTGAAAGCTAATCATATATCGTCCTTTAAAGAATTTGGATTGTATTGTTTTCTTTATATCATTATGAATTTCTGTTGGATCTATATTGCATAGCACTATTGATTTTCAGAAATGCTTCTGTGCATGGTAATCGACTCAAGGAATCAATAAGATGCGAGCATGACCTCTTCTGTTTACCATTACTGTAATCACACAATTTTGCATGACAAACTAGATACTAGAAAATCAAAGACTTAGTTCAAGGCTTTCGACAAATAGATGCTGTGTTGTGCACCGAGTTTGGATGGAGCAAACATCTATGTTGTACATTGGAATAAGTGTAGTATTTAAATCAATTATAATGTTTGAATGATAAGCGATCCAATTTCTTGTTGTGATTGGGAAATTTCGCACTTGCGTCTGTTTACTTTTCAGATTCTAAAGGCACCTATGTGTAGAGTGACAAAAGTGTTAAGACATAGCTTGACTTTGTTTGCATTTTGTACGCGATAACGCTTGACTCTTTACATTGGAATAAGTCAATGTTTTAATTTATGGGAATAGATTTTCTTTTGTATTGTGCTCACAAAATCATACATTCTATGTGCAAGATCAGGTCCTGTACAAGTAACAAGTGTTTCGTACTTTTAACAGCGCCACATAATTTGCTTCTTATATAAAAGAATGTTCTCTCAACCAAACTCATTAATTGTTTTTTTTTCATGAATTGTTCTTTCGTTGTACGACACCACGTTTGATCCCAATAACTATCGATATATTCAGCTGCTGAAAGAGAATTTAACAGTGTGAATTTCTTGTATTTATGCATATTGCAAGCAGTGAGCTTTCCTAGAGGAAATGAGACTCTAAATATTCATCGTTATTCTATCTGCATAGGGAGGAAATGAGACTCTAAATATTCATCGTTATGCTATCTGCATAGGCAGTTGTGTTTCTGTAATGTCTGTTGTGTCTCCTCATAACTAATTACGTGAATTAATTTGATAGTATGGTTTCGTCACATATGAACTCGTGACCCTCGACAATCCAAAGATGAATACAATGTTCGAATGCATATGCACATCATATGGAATGAAGTAGAAAGGAAGGAGACATGCATTCACCTATGTATTTGAGTAAAGAGCATTGAAATATTTTGTGGTATCATACATTACACAAAGATGCGAACATTTTCTTGAATATGGTTTTGTATTACTACACATGCTTGACCTAGAATTAAAGGTAACTCATTATAAATATTTAGCTCATCTAGTAATGTTAAAGTCAATGTCATTTTCTTGGCACCCCATGTGCACCCCTAAGCGCGCAAGAACCGGACCACAACGGTGGTGAAGGAGGAGTGTAGAGGAGATGAAAAACACCAAAAACTACACAAAAACAACAACAAGAACTGAAATTTTTACCTTCCAATGCCACTTTTTGCTATACTCTTACCATCACGGATTCGTCCTAGACTCAATCCCCAGCAACAACGCCCAATTCGGTGTTGCTCTAGCACAATGGTAAGCACCATGTTAAGAAGCTCCACCTCCTTGATGTCAATCCGCAAAAGAGCTAGGAGTGATATGAAGATCATGAACAGGAGATGTAGTGAAAGGCAAGGTGAGAAGCATAGAGATGCACACACACACGTACACACATAAGGAAGAGACAAGCAAGACATAATGGAAGATAGGAAATAGACTCTATTGCTCAAGATCACTATTACAAGCTCAAGATAGCTCAAAGCTCACACTAACCAACCTCAAAAATGAGCTCTCTAGCTCTTCTTACATATTCTAGACTAGTTTTGATGGGTTTCACATATAGTGTCCGACATAGTTAAAAAATAGGTTCTAGGCACTATTTGGAGGTCTAAATGAGATCAAGAGGCACCATATTTACTAGAGGTAAACCTACCATTTTTCCTTTGCCAAGACATCACTCATGGCCTCGATTTGGGGAAGATCAAAAGAGCGGTGAAATAAATAAGCAATGGCTTGATTTTCCGTTACTACCAAGCTCACTGTCAGGTGTAAAATGAGAGCATCGGTTGAATCGGGTTCAGCTTTTCTATGGGTCTCTTCGTGGCTACAAATGGGGTGTTTGGTGCAGTGCTTTAGGAAGTGAGAAGCGAGTTCAAAGCTGATTGAGATGATTAAGTATGAGAATGTGCTAATGTAGGAATGATCTAAGACATTCATTAAGTGTCAAGAAAGTAAGTAACTTAACTAAGTTAAGAAATATTTCATTTTCATTTTCATTAGGAGAAGCATAGCTTTGTTCCATAGGAAGCAAATATATGGAAATAAGAAAATCCATAGTTTCTTGGTCTACAAGAATGTGTTAAAGGTTGACACATATTTTGCTCTATAGGAAGAAAATAAATGGAAAGAAAAATGTAAATAGTGTAATGGTCTACAAAAGTATTTTGAGATTGATGCATTGAATCGAACGATACTTCTATAGAAGATGAACTCACTACAATGGAAGAATCTACATCCATTAATGAATGATCACAAAAATGAACCTAAAAGAGTATTAGTGATGTTGAAAATAAATTCGTATACAAACTATGTTCAAAAGTAAAATATCAAAGAAGTTTCTAGCTCAATGAACTAAATTCATCCAAATAGGAAAGATGGATGAATAAGAACTCCACCATCTGTAGCCCCTAGTGTCAGCAAACACTTGATCTCGCTTCGCCTTCTTGTAAGCTTTGTAATTGATTCGTAATTTTGGTAAAGCCTTGTAATAATTTGTAAGATCTCATAAATGCTCATACAATCTTGTAAAAGCCCATAATGTTCTGCAAAAGCACATTAAAAAAAAAAAATTAGTACATTTATAAATAATAAAAACACACACTTTTATAGTACTTCTTTCCTATTTCTCTCTCTCTCTCTCCCTCTCTCTCTCTCTCTCTCTTTCTCTCTCTCTCTCTTTGTGTGTCTCTCTCTCTCTATCTCTCTCTCTCTGTCTCTCTCTCCCCTTTTCCCTTGAGTTCTTTTTCTCTCTTTCATCGACTACATGCCCGCTTTTGTCCACCTCATCTATCTCTCTCTCTCTCTCTCTCTCTCTCTCTACAAGCCTATGGGTCTGGATCTCCTACAGGCCATCTATGCATCTCTCTCTCTTTCTCTATCTCTCTCTCTCTCTCTGCCTCTCTATCTCTCTCTCCGTCCTTATCTACATCTTCTATAGGCCATCTCTCTCTCTCTCTCTCTCTCTCTCTCTCTCTCTCCCTCTCTCTCTACGGTTTTTTGCAATCTTCATCTCCTACATGCAGTCTATCTATTTGCCTCTCCATCTCTCTCTCTCTCTCTCTCTCTCTCTCTCTCTCTGTCTCTCTCTCTCTCTCTCTTTAGCACCTAATTTCTTATGCATTGCAATCTGCCCGCTCTCCCTTTCTCTCTCTCTCTATGTGTGTGTGCATGTGCAACAATAGTCAAAGGGGGGAGTCTCTCTCTCTCTCTCTCTCTCTCTCTCTCTCTCTCTCTCTCGTACCTCTCCCTGACATAATGATAATGCACCTTAATATGCTTAGTACGAGCATGGAACACAAGGTTTCTCGCAACTACTAATGCACTCTGACTGTTAGTGGAGATGGTGGTGGGAGAAGACTGACCAACACCCAAATCAGACATAAGGTGTCTGAGCTACACACACTCAATAGTCACTTTGAAAGCTTCCCTATACTCAGCCTCACAATTGGAAGTGGCCACAGTAGGTTGCTTCTTGCTCAACCAATATATACATGAGCTACAAAGCATGAAGCAAAAACCACTAGTGGACACAGGAGTGTTGTTATAAGGGTTGCCCACAATTTCTCTCATGCAATGGCACCCTAGCCCTCATAAAAATACCCTTTTCTTTTATTTAGGAGATGTCCATATGAACACTCTCCTAAGCCCCTTTTTGATATTTCCTTTAGGCTATGGTATAGAAGCCTTCTCAATTCAAGCCTTTTTTGCACACATCCAAAATCCCACGTAGAAGAATTTCCACGCCCATATTTGTCTTGAAGAGGGTGGTTGGAAGGAATATTTGCAAAGATCTAGAGAGATATGAGCACATGTTCCCTTTTTGACTTTTCAAAAGGAACACATGGAGAATTGTGCTTAGTCTATATATAGAGGCTCATTTTTGTAAAGGGGGGATCTTTTGGTTGACGTGCTCTCATGTATATATCCTTTGAATGGAAGAACTCTCTTTTCTCTTAAGGCTTTGTGCATATATGTATTTAGTGTTGGAGTGTGAGAGAGTGAGGTGTGTGTGCATATTTTGCACTAGATTAGCATACTCTATTTTTGGTGTAGAGGCTTCTACAACAATCATTCCCGCCTATTTTTTCTTTGCCTCTTTTGCAACCAGTTTTGGACAATTCTCTGTGACATGATCATTTTCTTTACAGTACTTGCAAAACAATTTCTCCTTTTTTGTTTTCTTGTCATCTCTATCATCCTTCTTGGATTGTGGAGAATTAGTAGATTTTTGCTTACTAGTAGAGGAGCTCCATTCACCTTTGCCCTTATGACCAGCCAGAAATGCTTGATCTGCAACATGCATAATGGACCTATTCTGCCTGGATTGATCTTCTTGCAACGTAACAGAGTTCAAGCAGCACTTTTGCTTGAACTCTATCGCACTATGATGTGATAGTTTGATCTTAGAAAAACAGAGTTTTCATGTACAAAGAATACACGGAATTGCTTGGAATTCTGGATCTCGAATATATGAGTCTTGTCGAATATGACACAAGTTACAATTTTTTGAACTGACCTAGTTTTTCTATGAGCCCGACCTTGGGGGCTTGAAATGGAGACCGAGATGGCTCAAAAATAGAAATCTGACAAAAATGAGTGACCCTAAAGGGATAACTCATGAAACTATTTTGAGGCCTTCTACCTTTATTCCACTTTTTGTAGCAATCTAAGGTCATTTGTGAATTGCACTTTCTCCATGCCTTCTCGCATACTCTTCATCCTCGGACTTATCCACGAGCTCCCTACAACCACACTGGCTCTGATACCATGTCACAAGGAAGGAGATAAGGAGGAGAGCTCATATACACACTCTCACAATCAAAGAGAAGTACACATAGAGATTGAGGCAAGGACGAATAATCTTCTTCTTCTTCTTCTTCTTCTCCTTCTTCTTCTTCTTCTTCTTCTATTACATATAAGGAATGTACAAGAATGACCTAAAACCAAAAATCCGACAAGTCCAATATATAAAGAACACTACATAAGGGAAAATCCTAATGTCCGCAAATGAGTGAGATGGCAAGAAAACAAATGTGCCATTACTCTTGGTAGATAAATCTAGTAAATCTCAATGAAGTATCCATAACATATATCGGCATGACCACTATACATGTCAAAGAAAGGAAAATGTGATGCGTGTCATCATGGATCATTACATTTGAGCTTCATATCTCAACATGGCTTTCATCACTTGCACTTGAAGTTTTCTCAATCCTAAAAGCCTCTATTGAATTTTCACCTTCCCTCTATCCTACTGCCAAAGAAATCCATCTTTCATAAAGAAGTTGAAAGGCTTCTTTCTGATGTTCCAAAATCAATCAACTGATTAGCTTGGGAAAGGTTGTAAAGTACTCAGATAATATCCAATATCAGTCCATTTTCCTTCATACTCCTCTTCTCTAAATCACTCATAAGTAAATGTACACTTCAAATACCTTTCTTGAGTCACATACACTCCATGTTGAGTATATGAGATCTCCATGCCCAAGAAATATGACAAGTCTCCCAAGTCACTAAACTTGAACTCTTTCTCCATTTGTTTCTTGAGACTTTGTATGCCCTTCTCATCTGTACCTATAAGAATTATGTCATCAACATATATGCACATGTAAATGAACCCATCATGACTTGCTTTAACAAGCAAGTTACTATCAGCTTTAGATACTTGGAAACCAAGTTCCTTCAAGAACTTTACAAGTCTATAATTCCATGCCCTTGGGGTGTGCTTCAAACCATAAAAAGCTCTCTTGAGCTTACATACATATTCTGAATACCTTTTATCTATGAACCCTTGTGGTTGCTCCATAAAAACATCATCTGAAATATGACCATTTAGAAAAGCATTCTTCACATCTAATTGACATAATCTCCAACCTTTACATGCAGCAATCGCTATGAGTGTCCTTATGGTTGTCATCTTTGCCACAAGACTATAGGTCTCATCATAATCTATACCATATGTCTGAGCATACCCTTTCACAACAAGTCTAGCTTTATATCTAGACACACTTCCATCTGCATACCTCTTTGTCTTGTAAACCCATTTGCATCCAATGATCTTCTGACTATTTGGTTTAGGAACCAAATCCCATGTCCCATTCTCCATCAATGCATCATGCTCTTCCTGCATAGATTTCTCCCAATTTTCTTTACCTTTTGCTTCTTCATATGTAGAAGGGTCTTCATCTGCTTTCACCATGTAAGCATAATCTTTAGTAGTCAAAAAAGAAGCATCGTAGCTATACCTTGTAGGTTGCCATTTGTGTCTGGATGACCTTCTGAATTCTTCACTTCTTGAAGTTTTTGGTTCATCACATTCTGGATCAAACCTTGGCACTTTTTCAACTTCAACTTGTACTTCATTGTTCTCTTCTTCATCAAATATCTGAACCTTTGATTTACCTTTCTTCTAATTCAAAACTTCTTCATCTCTTGCATGATTATTGATTGTTCCAGCATATCAAGTACCTTGCTCATCAAATGTAACATCCTATGATACAAGGAATTGGTTTGTGGATGGACTCCATAACCTATAACCCATTTGCTTATCATCATATCCAATGAACACATACTTTTCAGCTTTAGGTTCCAATTTATGCCTCAACTGAGATGGCACATATGCATAAGACAAACATCCAAACACTTTGCAATGATCTAAGGTAGGTCTCTTACCCCACTAAGCTTCATATGGTGTGATACCCTGCAAAGTTTTACATGGTAACCTATTAACCAAGTATATAGCTGTATTTTACAGCCTCATCCCACAAATAATTTGGACAATTTTTCTCCTTCATCATTGATCTTGCAAACTCAACAAGAGTTCATTTTCTCCTTTTTGCTACACCATTTCGTTGAGGAGAGTACCTGCAAGTAACTTCCCTCTTTATAGTTGCATTGCATAAGTAATCACTGAACTCATTGGAGAAATACTCTCCCCCTCCATCTGACCTTAGTCTCTTTAACTTTTGACATGTGATTCTTTCTGCATACACATGGTAATATTTAAATGTATTGAATACCTCTGATTTATCTTTGATCACATATATACTGATCCACCTGGTAGCATCATCAACATAAATCCCATAATATCTTGAACCATTTATACTGAAATCCTTTGATGGTCCCCACACATCTAACAGTACCAACTCAAGCTTCTCTTAATACATGAAACCATGTTTAGAATATGATTGCTTATGAGCCTTACCCAATTGGCATGCCTCACATCTGTATGTCATATTTTGACCTTTAACATTACGCAACCCAAGCACTGAACCATCGTTAACCATATCCTTAATACCTCTTTCATTGAAATTTCCAAGCCTTTTATGCCAAAGATCGAACTTAGAGATCTTATGTCCTCCATAAGTAAACAAGGCATTACCTTGAATCTTCAATGTGAAGTGTCTTCCTTCTTTCTTCCCTGAAACAATTTTTTTATACCCATTGCTAGGGCCTTCCATAAAAACTCCATCATTAGTGAACCTTACTTCATAACCTTTTTCAATAGTTTTCCCAACACTTATCAGATTCTTTGGAATTGTAGGAACATACAAGACCTTAGTCAGAAGAGTACTTCCATCCTTGGCCTTCACTGCTCCAATTGACTTCACATTGTGCTTTGTATTATCACCTGTTTGAACTACATGATTAGTTACCTTATTCTCCAAATTATTCATCAAGGCTATATTACCACTCAGGTGATTGCTACACCCTAAGTCAATGTAGAAGACTCTTTGGTCTTCAATTTGTCTTTCACAAGTTGCATCCATGATTTAGGTCGAATCTTCTTTCTAATCTGAAGCATAGTTGTAGTAGGTATTGTTGTAGGATTGGCTTTGGAATCCTCTACCTGTATTTATTCCAAAGTAACCTCTACTACCTCTACCTCTGAAATTACCTCTTTGGTTTCTACAACCTCTTCCTCTTGAATTAAAATTCTGACTATATCCTCCATTATTTTGATTATTATGCCAACAATCATGAGCTAAATGATTTGTCTTACACAAATCCAGCAAGCTTTGGCTCCATCTTTATTGCTTCTGCCTCTTCCTCTACCTTTGCCACCTCCTCTTCCTCTTAGGAAGTTGGCTTGGCTAGTTGTACCTTCTTCTTCATTTAATTGTTGCTTGCCTTTGTTATTCTTCTTCTTATTCTTTGAATACATTGCTTCACCTGCACTCTTATCACCATCAGCTTTGACATCTAGCTCAATAGTTAGCATGTGTCCTAGCAACTAATTTAAATTAGGAGTGAAATGATCTAGTGACAATTTAGTAGACAAAATGAATGGCTTCCATTTCTCATCTCCTCTCAAACCTGTGAGGATTTTGCTTACCAATTTATCCTCCTCAATATCTTCATCAACTGCTCCTAATGCATTTGTAATATTTTTCACCCTTGTTACATAATCTGAAATGGATTGAGAATCTTTATTTTTGAATGTAGTGAACTCTGCCCATAAGGATGCCTTCCTTGACTTTGTAGTATTTTGGAAATGCTCCTCCAAAGCATTCCATATGTCACTTGCACTTTCAAGTCCTCTAATATGAGGTTGCAAGTAGTCATTGACTCCCATGTAGATGATACTCCTTGCTTGAGCATCCTTCTTCATCCAAGTCTTCAAATCTGAGAGTTCATCCCTAGGTGGAACACTAGGATCTCTGAATTGTGGTTTTTCTTCTTCACTTGTGATGTAACCAATCAGGTCTTTGCTCATAAGATGAGCTTCCATCCTCATTGACCAAGCTGGATAGTTTTCTCTATCTGATTTCTCTATCGGAAGAGAATCTCCCATCCTTTCTTCACCTTTGTATTAAATTCTTCAAGGTTTATGAGGAATAAGTGTACCTTTACTTTGAATGAACTTCCTTTTGATCTTCTTGATAGATCCAGGCTTCCTTCTCAAGCTTTCCCTTTAGGCTTTCACCTTTTGAACCTTCAAATGTTGATGTCAACATTTGTATTACTGCAGCAATCGAGGTCCACCTTTCTTCTATTTTGATGATTCCTGATCTGGTACCACTAATGGAGAAAGTTAATCTCCAAAAGAGCAAGCTATCCTTGACGTTAGAGTACCTCTATATCAAGAATAAAATATAACTTCAACCAATTTTGGAAGACAAGTGCCAAGCTATTAAGACTTAGCTAACTGTGAAGAAAAAGTCATTCCACATAAAAGTGTGTTGTGATAGAAATTTTATGGTATCCATGGAACCCACGAGATGGCCTCCACCATCGTGATCTTCATCCATGTCATAAAATGCCTCGAGCATTTCTTCCATGTGTTCATTCTCTGTCATGTTGCTAGTACCTTGTCCTTCTACCTCCCATTTGATTCTCTTCTATCCACAAGAGGTAGATGGTGCAATGAGGTGACGATCGACATACTCACCTGCAAAAACATGCGATTAGTAGCATAGGTTTTGTCATCCATCTGCATCAAAGGATCCATATTCTCAAACATGTCTAGTACAAATCCATCATTTACAAAAAAATGATACTTTCACTGAGTGCAAGGATATTCCATTCTCTCCTGCCGATCCAAAGATGCCATTTGATACCATGTGTAGATGTTAGGACACTTAATATGTGATACATTTATTTATATATACTATTTGAATCCTAAAATCCTAATTTTTTTATTTGATTACAAATATTAATTTTCTTCCTAAAACCCCAATTTAATATATGTTTAATTGTATATATTTATTTTATTTCAAAAACCCTAGCTCTTTTCATTTTAAATTATGTATACTAACATTTATCATGGAATCCTAGTTCTTTATATATCTAATTATATATACTAATTTTAATCTTAAAACCCTAATTTCTTATATAATTTAATTATACATAGTATACCTGATTACATATACTATTTCTTTTCTATTTTTTATCTATATTTGATTATATATATTAATATTAAACTTAAAATAAATTTTAATATATTTAAATATATATTTATTTTAATTCAATAATCCTAATTTCTTATATATTTAATTATGCATATAAATCTGATTATATATAATAATTGGTTTCTTATATTTGATTATATATATTAATATTAAACATAAAATTCTTTTTTTATATATTTAATTATATATTTTTACTTTTATTCAGAAACCCTAATTTTTTAATATTTAATTATACACCGTACATTTGATTATGTACTCTAATTGTTTTCATAATTTTTATATATATTTGATTATATATATTAATATTAAACCTAAAATCCTATTTGTTTATATATTTAATTATATATATTTATTTTAATTAAGAAAGCCTAATTTCTTATATATTTAATCATAGATAGTACATTTGATTATATATTCTAATTTGTTTCCTAAGTTTTATATATATGATGAAATATATTAATATTAAACCTAAAACCCTTTTGTTATATATTTATTTTAATTTAAAAACCCGAGCTCTTTTCATATTTAATTGTGTATACTAATATATATTATAGAACCCTAGTTCCTTATATATCTAATTATATATACTAACTTTAATCTTAAAACCCTAATTTCTTATATATTTAATTATAGATAACGTTTGATTATATATATGATTTTTTTTCTTAATATATATATATATATATATATATATATATAACATAAAATCCTTTCTTTATATATTTCATTATATATTTTTATTTTTATTCAAAAACACTAGTTTTTCAATATTTAATAATACACAGTACATTTGATTATATACTCTAATTTTTTCATAAGTTTTATATATATTTGATTATATACATTAATATTAAACCTAAAATCCTATTTCTTTTATATTTAACTATATTTATTTATTTTAATTAAAAACCCTAATTTCTTATATATTTAATTATAGATAGTACATTTGATTATATATTCCAAATTGTTTCCTAATTGTTATATGTATTTGGTGATATATATTAGTATTAAACCTAAAACCCATTTTTTATATATTTAATTATATATATTTATTTTAATTCAAAAACCCTAGCTCTTTTCAAATTTAATTGTGTATACTAATATTTATTATAGAACCCTAGTTCTTTATATATCTAATTATATATACTAATTTTAATCTAAGAACCCTAATTTCCTATATGTATAATTATACATAGTACGTTTGATTATAAATACCAATTTGCTTCCTAATTTCCTTTGTATATTTGATTTTATATATATATATATATATATTAAAAATCCTTATATTATATATGTAATTATATATATTTTTTAATTCAAAAACCCTAATTTCTTATATATTTAATTGTACATAGTACATTTTATTATATATTCTATTTCATTATATATATTAATATGAAACCTGAAATCCTATTTCTTACATTTAATTATGTATATTGATATTTATCATAGAACTCTAGTTCTTGATATATCTAATTATATATACTAATTTTAATCTTAAAACCCTAATTTCTTATATATTGAATTATACATAGCACATTTGATTATATATACTAATTTTTTTCCTGCTTTATATATAAATATATATATATATATATATATATATATATATATATATATATGTGATTATATATATTAATATTAAACCTATAACACTAAAACCCTAACCCTAAAGCCCTAACTCTTAACATGTATATAAAACCCTAAAACCTTAATTTTAAACATGTGTGTTTATGTGTATGTGTGTGTGTGTATGTGTATGTGTATGTGTGCATGCATGTGTATATATATGAATGTGACTATATGTGTCTATGTGTGCCTTGTTGATATATTTAGGTAGTGATGTGTGTGAACACACTAGGACTGCCGAGGCACTTTTTTCCCTCTTTAGGAGGTTTTTTTCCCTTGGCTTGTATATATGTCTATTGCCCTAATGGGCTACTTATCTTTGTACATTCTCTAGTAATACATTCAATATTGTGTGTTGTGTTGTAAGCTTCTTCTTCTTGCTTCTGTTGTTCACGTGCTTCCGCAGACGTCTAACTACAACAATTGGTATCAGAGCAGGTCGTCGCTTCATCTAGGGTGCCGTCGACACTCCTCCGGTTGCAATCTCAGAATTGTAGGAATTTTGGTGAGCATACTCAGCGTGTTTTTGAGATCAAAACAGCTTCTTTTTGTGGTGCCGAAATCACGATCTGAGCTCGTTTCAACCTCTGAACGCACTATTGCAATGCTTGTGCAGGCTATTCTGTCTTTTTGTGCCAAAGGTACATACCAGTTTCTGGTCGCAATTAGAAGCATCTCGAAGTCTGCTACAAGTCTAGCAGAATTCCTCTGGGCAGTTTTGTTCAACTTTTTGAGATACAATGAATTTTCTGCATCAAGGTATTTTAGTCACCGGCCATGGCTGAAAACAGTGATGTATTTCGTATGTTGGTTGTTGAGGATAAGTTGGACGGTACCAACTACCCGTTATGGGCTTATATGATGCGACATGTGTTGGTTGCAAAAGGACTATGGAACATTGTGTAGGGTGTAGAAAAATGTCCTATCACACCTGCAACTGTTGCAACTGCAGGTATTGAAGCTAATGCAGAAGGTGTTGAAGATGATGATATTCTGCATATTCCTATTCATGTTGGGGTTTTTGCTGCACCAATTGCATAGCAGATTCACTCGGATGGCAGAGATGCCCATGCACATGCATTGATAGCTTTGTCTGTCAAATGTGCCATTATTCCTCACATTCCCTCTTGCAGAACAACTAAGGATGTTTGGGATACACTTATCACATTGTACCAAGCTAGGAATGAGGCTCGTGTTGCTTACCTTCGAAAACAGTTGGAGAGTGAGCACATAAATGAAGATGATTCTATGGACAGTTTCCTAACAAAGATCAAAGACTTGAAGGAACAGCTGATTTCTGCTGATGAGGTTATACCAGATAGCTCACTTGTGCAGACCGTTCTGAATGGTCTTCCTGATTCATATCAGAGTTTTGCTTCTACTCTTCGATTGATGATGAAAGGCAAACCAAATGCCTTAACATTTGAGGAGTTACTCTCTATTCTGTTGCAGGAAGATCAGTCCAGGCACAACAGGTCCATTATGTGAGTTGAAGATCAAGCTTTCCTGGCTAGTCAGAAGGGCAAAGCAAAATGGAGCTCTTCAACTAGTAAGCAGAAATCTGCTAATTCTGCATATTCGAAGAAGGAAGATAAAGATGAGAAGAAATCAGAAAAGAAAAAATTGTTTTCTAAGTACTATAAAGGGAATGATCATATCATAAAGTACTATCCAAAACTGGATGCTAAAGAGGCAAAGAAGAAAGAGGCTGGAATGGTTGTTGCAGAGGCCTCTACACCAAAAACAGAGTCTGCTAATCTTATGCACGAAGAAGAATGGGCGTTTACTACTGTCTACAGTTTTGACCCATCTTCTCATGACCAGTGCATGTCTGCAGTAGACTCAGATGTTTGGTATTTTGACAGTGGGTGACCAAACATATTACCTCGCAGTGCAGTTTCTTCTCTTCACTCGAGCCTGCCCCTATAGGGAATACTGTTACATGCGCCAACAACTCCTCTTATCCTGTTATGGGAGTTGGTAAGATTAGTTTGACTATTGTTGATGGTAGCTCTTTCACTTTGTCAAATGCTTTATTTGTGTCACGGAGCAAGAAGAACCTGTTATCAGTTTCTACATTAGCCAAGATTGGGTTGGTTGTGAAATTTGTTGATGACAGGTGTACAGTTCATGATCTGTGAAATGGTGATGTGATTATTGCTTCTGGCATTTTATGTCCTGGGCTATATAAGCTCATAGACTATGAAAGATTTGTAAAGGATTTGGCATGTGCAGTAAATGATTCTCAGGCTATGTAAGATGCAAAGCTTTGGCATGCACGCTTTGGTCATCTGAACTTTGCTAGCTTACTACGCCTACAAAAATCTGAAATGGTGTCCTCTTTGCCAAAACTTGAGGCACCTGGAAAACATGTTTGTGAAGGCTATATTTTGGGGAAAATGCAGCATTCGTCTTTTCCAAAAGATGGTTTAGTTCGGGCTACTCAGAAATTGCTGCTTGTCTATAGTGATGTCTGTGGTCCTATGTAGAAACCTTCTTTTGGGAATTATCTTATCTTTACTTCTTGATTTTCATCGATGATTTTTCTAGGCATGCATGGGTATATCCATTGAAGGCAAAGTTCGAAGAGTTCATGTGCTTCAAACAGTTTTTGGTTTTGGCTAAAAATCTGTTAGCATGTAAAATGGGCACTCCATTCTGATCGAGTGGGGGAATATATGTCTTCTGATTTTAATGCATTTCTGGCTGAACGTGGGATAAAACACCAGTGTACAGTGCCATATACACCTCAACAGAATGGAGTTGCTGAACAAAAGAACAGGTCACTCATGGAGATGGCAAGGTGTATGGTCAAGAGTTAGGCTTTACCACATAGTTTGTGGCTTGAGGCTATCATGTGTACATCATATGTATTGAAAAGGTGTCCCACTAAAGCACTGCAGTCTATCACTCCGTATGAGGCTTGGCATGACCGCAAGCCATCTGTTGCTCATCTGCGTGCCTTTGGTTGTTTGGCATATGCATTAGTGCTTTAAAACATCGCAAAAAATTGGATGATAAAGTAGTAAAATGTATTTTTGTTGGGTACAGTTCTGAAAGTAAAGGCTATTGTCTGTATCATCCACAAACTAAACAGATTCTAGTTAGCCATGATGTTGTTTTTGTGGAGGATGTTATTCGGCCATTGCTTTCATGTACTAAGGAGATATTTGTTAGCTCCAAAGACATGTATGATACTTTGCTGCCTCTTTTTACATGTGGACAATCTAGTGCTACTTCTAATGAGGCAACTTCTCAGGCTTTGCAGGTTTCATGTGATGATGCAAATCATTCCATTTCTGATGTAGATTTACATGATGCACTTATTGATGAGAGATCTGATATTGAGCAGACAAGAACTATGCCAAAATGGCTCGTGCAAACCTTGTGTGATAGGAAATTAGATGCACCTCTACCATATCGTACTCGATCAGGCTCTCATAGTGCCTCTTTTGCATCAGATTGCTATGCTATGGCTACACCTAGTCTATGTGATGAGACTGAGCCTGTTTCGTTTGATGAAGCATAAAATTCAGAGAATTGGATGGCTTCTATGCAATCTGAATATGATGCAATAATGAAGAATGGTACTTGGTCTTTATGTGACTTGCCTCCTAGCAAGAAGGCCATTGGCACTAAATGGGTATACAAGCTGAAGCGTAAACCTGATGGAAGAGTTGACAGGTATAAGGCTAGGCTTGTTGCAAAGTGTTATGCACAGTAAAGAGGCATTGATTTTGATGAGACCTTTGCACCTACATGCCGTATGACTACTGTTCAGAGCATATGTGCACTTGTAGGCCATCATGGTTGGAATGTACATCAGTTGGACATTAAACCATCATTTCTGAATTGTGACTTGCATGAAGAAGTGTATGTTTTTCAGCCCCATGGCTTTGTGCAGAAAGGGCATGAAAACCAGGTGTGCAGGTTAAAGAAGGCATTATATGGTTTAAAGCAAGCACCACGTGCTTGGTATGAGAAGATACATGCCTATCTGATTGCACATGGTTTTGAGAACAGTCCAACTGAAAGCACCTTATATGTTAAGCGTGCTAATGATGTGCTTCTGATCATTGTGGTCTATGTTGATGACATGCTGCTCACTAGTCGTATTGAGAAGCATATTGCTGATTTTAAGGCTGATTTGCATGCCTCATTTGAGCTGTCTAATTTGGGGCATTTGCATCATTATTTGGGCATTCAGTTTATGCACGTTGATGGTGGAATGGCTTTGTGTCAAACAAAATATATTGACACATTATTGCAACATTTTGGCCTTGAAAATTGTAAGCCTATTGCCACTCCTATGGAGACAGATTTACGATTGAGTATTCATGATGTTGGAGATGCATTTGATTCTGTTCTCTATCAGCAAGTTGTTGGATGCTTGATTTACTTATGCATTACTCAGCCTGATATTCAGTTTGTTGTCTCACAAATGAGCAGGTTTATGCATTGCCCAGGAGTCAAGCATTGGCAAGCGGTTAAGCGTATCTTTCGCTACTTGAGTGGTACTCAACTACTTGGGTTGTTTTATCCCCAGGGAGGATCACTACCGCCAGATTTGCATGCTTTTTCTGACTCTAATTGGGCTGGTTGCTATGACACTCGTGTGTCCACTAGTGGCTTTTGCTTCATGCTTGGTAGCTCATGTATATCTTGGTTGAGCAAGAAGCAGCCTACTGTGGCCACTTCCAGTTGTGAGGCTGAGTATAGAGCAGCTTTCACAGTGGCTATTGAGTGTGTGTGGCTCAGACGCCTTATGGCTGATTTGGGTGTTGGTCAGGCTTTTGCCACCACCATCTTCACTGACAGTCAGAGCGCATTGGCAGTTGTGAGGAACCCTGTGTTCCATGCTCGCACTAAGCACATTGAGGTGCATTATCACTATGTCAGGGAGAGGTTCTCTGTTGGGGAGATCAGCTTGGTATATGTGCCCACACAGGAGAACATTGTAGACCTTTTCACAAAGGCTCTGCCTAGGGAGAAGTTTGAAGCTTTCCACAAAGCTTTGGGCTTACTTCCTTTTGTAGAGTGACTTCCACATAGCTTGGCACTTCCTTATACATGCATGCTAGCTCCTTGTTCACCACATCACCCCCAAGGGGGATTTGTTGATATATTTAGGTAGTGATGTGTGTGAACACACTAGGACCGCCGAGGCACTTTTTTCCCTCTTTAAGAGGTTTTTTTCCCTTGGCTTGTATATACGCCTATTGCCCTAATGGGCTACTTATCTTTGTACATTCTCTAGTAATACATTCAGTATTGTGTGTTGTGCTCCAAGCTTCTTCTTCTTCCTTGTGCTGTTCGCATGCTTCCGTAGATGTCTAACTACAGCATGTCTGTGTGTATGTGTATGTATGTATATGTGTGTATGTGTATATGTATGTATGTGTATATGTGTGTATGTTCATGTGTGTTTATGTGCATGTGTGTCTATGTGTATGTGTGTCTATGTGTGTGTATATGTGGGTCTCTTTTGTGTGTGTATATATGCATGTAAGTATATGTGTGTCCATATGTATATGTATGTGCCTGTATGTTTATGTGTGTATACATGTGTCTGTTTTGTGTGTGTATGTATGCATGTAAGTATATGTGTGTCCATATGTGTATGTATGTGTATGTATGTGTATGTATGTGTATGTATGTGCATGTATCTCCATGTGTGTATACATGTGTCTCTTTTGTGTGTGTATATATGCATATAAGTATATGTGTGTCCATGTGTGTATGTATATGCATGTATGTATATGTGTGTGCATGCATGCATGTATATATGTGAGTATGTATGTATGTATGTATGTATATGTGTGTGTATGTACATGTGTGTGTGTATGTATGCATGCATATGCATGAGTTTGTATGTATGCATGTGAGTGTGTGTGTCTATGTGTGTATGTGCAAAAAAGTGTGTGTATGTGTGTATGTGTGTATGTGTGTATCTGAGTGTATGTGTATATGTATATGTGTGTCTCTTATGTGTTTATGCATGTGAGAGTGCATATGTGTATGTATGTGTGTGTACGCATATGTGTGTGTATGTATATGTGTGTGTATGTATGTATGTATGCATATCATGTGTGTATGTATGCATGCATATGCAGGAGTATGCATGTGTGTATGTATGCATGTGAATGTGTGTATGTGTATATGTGTGTGTATGCTCTGAAACTAATATTATACGTTAACAAACATTAATCTCATTTCTTTTTCTCTTTCATCTCTCTCTCTCTCTTTCTCTCTCTATCTCTTTGGCTTTCTCTCTCTTTCCCTCTATCTCTAATAAAGAACAAAGCAATACATGCATGTACATAAATCACGTACATCGATGTGATTTCCTTCGGATCACTCATCAAAGCATAATCGATGTCATCTCTCGTCAAATTACAAAAAACTGATGACAAAAAGCTCCTACAAAATAAAGTCAAAGAGAAATTAGGAAACAAAAATGAATAGAGAAAGAGAGAGGATGAAAGAGTGTGCACATCACTTACCAAGATTTGAGTGAGAGAGAGAGAGAAAGAGAAAGATGTGTGTATGTAGAGAGAGAGAGAGATGTGTGTGTGTAGAGAGAGATAGAGAGATTGTGTGTGTGTGTGTGTGGCGAAAGACAGATTTGTGTGTGTGTATGGAAAGAAAGGAGGGTGATGTGTGAGGGGAGAGACAAAAAGCACAGGATTATTACAATACAGGTGGATGTGTGAGATCGAGCACAATGCAGGTGCGTGCAAATATGACTACATGAGATCACACTTCAAAATAGAGGAGTAATGGACATTCATCTCTCCGACTATTGAAACATGTCATCAATATGTGCCTCAGTATAAGCATCGTTATGAGCACTAGTAGTGCCCAAAAAAATACGGACACTTATATCGACATGTATACCAGTGCATATACTGAAGGCAAGTCTTTCTTGAACATATATCAGTGATAATTTTCCAATGGTTATATCGACCTCGAAGTGACCTTTGGTATGGTTATGGTTTTTCCAAGCATTTCCAACATTCATACTCACGTCGCAGTATGACTTTCGATATTGGACTCATATGTTGTAGTGTTGGTGAGGCCATTGAGCACCAGGCTTTTCCATCAGGAAGGAAATCAATAAGTTCAAGAATCTCATTATCACAAATGGGAGCTTCAAGAAGAGGCTTCATATTTTGCAAATTTCTTTTGGTTATGACTCTAGAGATGGCTGTCATGCTATCATGCCTATGAAGAGAAAGAGGCATGGAGAGCCCCAAAAGTTGGGTAAAGTGATTGACAATTAACATACTATTTTCTTCATTCATCTTGCACTCAACCCCATCCATATCCATCATGAAAGGGATTGCTTCCTTTGATTGCTTCTTCTTGAGGATGTCACACATCTTTTTAGTAGGTTTGTTCACCTCCCACCCAACAATCTTTAAAGTTTATCTAGAGATTCTTTCTCTGAATTTCCTCTTCATATCTCAGCATGATTTTGACTTTTCGAAGCCTTGTCTTGTATTGAAAGTGGCCTTTGTTGACTTCTATCTCAAGATGCCTAAGTCTTCAATATAGATTTTCCCTTCTAGCTCCACGAATGTTTTGAAGATTCTTCTTAGTGCCAACCAAGATGTGTTGTGTCTTCATGACTGCCATCCTACAACACCTGCTTGGAGAGGGGTGGGTGGAAAAGGCCGAGTCCTAGGTAGCACTAATCTCTTGCTAGATCAAGGGGAATGAGAAGCTTGTTAGGTTGGCATGAAACCAAGGGGCTTTCTTGAGATTGACGATTAGTTTGAAGGTAAGAACAATTGGATAGTGATCAGAGACAAAAAGGTCCACACATTGGGAGAGGGAAGAGGGGCCCCACTTATTGATGATATTATGCATAATATAGCTCCTATCAAGTCTAACGTTCCTCGAGTCAACCCCAAACTGGAGGTTCAAACAAGAGAAACCAACCTTGGTGGATCTCGAGCAAATCTAGGTGGATCTTGACTCAGTCCTAGACATCCTTCTCACACCCATCAATAACCTACCCTCTTTTTCCCCCCATCTATCAGAAAGAACCTCCACCATATTAAAGTCCCCACAAAGAATGAGGTTGATAGGTAGAGATTCCAATGATTTCCAAGTAGCAAGTATTTTGAATCGATATGGGAAACATACACAGAGACTATGTTGAAATATAGAGGACCCCCAAAGGAAGAACCAATTCATCAATGGTTATGATCTGTCAGGGTATCCACAATTCTAGCATACCAATTGCTATTAATGTTGATAGCTGAGACACCATTTCCCTTGGGGTGCATGGTGGAGAGCCATACATGGAACAAAAAAATCCATTTTCATCTCTTTTGAAGGTCCTCGCCATGAATTTTGATCTCTTGAAGATAGTTCAAGTTTGAGTTTAAGCTTTTATTGTGGATCCATTGGCCAATAAATGCTACTCTTGAGGGGTTAGACAACCCTCTAACATCGAAATAGACAATTATCATTATCGGAGGTTACGTTCTTTGCAAGGAGAGGCCTTGTCCTTCTTTTTCTTCTTTCCCTCATCATCTTTTTTCCTTGAGGTGGAGGGGTCCTGGCATAGGAGTTTACCTTTAAGGGGGCTCTTCCACGATATCTCAGCTGATTTTTTTCCTTTGTGAGAATTCTTCTTCAAAAATGAGTATGATATCCTTTCGGGAATCTACTAGATCCAATGATTGAGCTTTCATTGTCATGGTTATCCTCATTGTTGGCAGTGAATCTGTCCTCTTTTCTAGTGGAGTATCCTTCTTAGTTCTCTTCCTTGCAAGTGGAATCCTCTGAAGTTTTCCCATCATTGCCATAGTCATAGGTATCTCAACCAATTGCTTTCCTTTTTGAGAAGTCTTCCTTGGAAACAATTCCAATATCCTTTTGGGAATTATGGATCCAATGATTGAGCTTTCATCTTCCTAGTTATCACCATTGTTTGTAGTGAATCCATCCTTTTTGCTAGTGGAGTATCCTTCTTGGTTGTATTCCTTGCAATTGAAATTCTCTGAAGTTCTCCCATCATTGTGATAGTCATAGAGATTCATTCCCCCTTGGTAATGCAAGTCATTGACCTCCTTGTCCAAGTTACAAAAAATGTTTGTTTTTGCAACTCTATGAGAAGGACTTTTCTCAATATTACCCTTAGGAATTCTTCTCTTTCTTCCTCTCACTTCCATGAAGCCTTCTAGATTTGTCTCCATGACTTGTGTTTCCTTCCCATTCTCAACTTCGAGAGGATGATCCTTTGACATGCTTTGGGCTACTAAAACTTCTTTGTTCCCTTTACATTAGCCTTTTCCATATTTTTCTTGTTCTTAATGGATTTTTGTCTCAAAGAACAATCTTTTATTCTATGGCCCTACAAACCACAATGAAAGAAAGCATGGTAAGTTCTTGTATATAATCTCTTGCTCAGTTTTTGCTTTTCCAATTTCTATACAAATTTTGGAGGGGCCCAAGATCTTTGTTTAGATCTACTTCGACACAAATCTACGGGTGCCATCTTGCATTGAACAAGTATTTTGCACCTTCATAAATAAAACCCTCAAGGTCTTCTCTAGAGATGAGAGGCTGATCGATGGGCAATATAATTTCCCTTATGAGATCATATAGGAAAAGGGGCAGGTTTGGGAACTCGATCTAGAGCCGATAGCATAGAGGCTTTGACCTATTTGGAATGGATTACAGAAACCATTAAAAAAGGTACAAGCTAGTTCTCCATACCTACAAGGTGCTAATTTGCAAAGCTTGGAATTCCATGTTATTAGTTTTGAAAGTCAAGAGCATGTGATTAGCTGGCAAGAACTGACACTTGTTGACAATCAAGCCATTAGAGAAAGCACTCCTTACAAAACCATTGTCTCAAGGACTCAAGAGGGGGCTTAGAACCAAAAACTTGACTGATGAGATATGTTCTCTTTGTAGGTGCATGTTTATCCAAGCCTAATGCTTGATCACTCATCATTTGTTATGTATACTCCCAATGAGAGAAGCCATAAAATCTAACTGAGAGTGTAAAAGTCATTACTTGAAAAGTAATCACATGAAAAGGTAAAATGCTTGAGAATCTCGTAGCCTATCTTGGCACAAATCACGAGGTTAGTTAGGAGAAATTGATCAACAAAATATTTCGCTAACTTAATGGATCTTTTTAGGTGGAATCCCTCCAAGCTTTGAATTCAAATTTCTCTATATATACACCCAAAATTAGTCACGGTCAAGAGCATAATTTTGTGCTACATTCAGAGGCATTTTTGGCCAAGTATTATGCTATTGTTGAAGCACACATTGTGCTCCTCCTTCCCAAGCCTCATCTTCAATCAGTTCATGTATCATATGTGCAATATAGATTGATTTTCAAGTCACATCTTGGAGTTCACTTCAATTGCTGCTATATGTCTATGTTTGATTTCTTTGTGTATACTTAGTTTTATGATGAGATTTAAATTGGTATACATAAAGTGTTATGTCTATTTGCATCATATCAATTTTCATCACATTTGGTTACTTAATCTATGAGCTACAATTATTTGAAATGACCTATGTATGTAGGCAGATGTTCCCTGAAATGTCGGGATGACACCCCAATGTTCCTAAATTAAATTCTCTCAGTATGGTTCATCAAAATTCATCACATCTATTGCTTTAGATTCATCATATATCTAATTTAAAGTGTGCAAAATATTTATGGACAATCCTCAGCAAGCTATGAGCTTTGAGTAAAATTCTAGAGAGAACCCATCCCAAAATAGCAAGTTTTGAGTCATCTCTTTTGAATTAAGTTATCAGTTTTGATGTATGAATTTGAGATTGATCTTCCAAAGCACTAAGGTGGTCTATATGCATTCCTAGCAATTACAATGTGTCTAATTACTATTCTTGAAGATATCTTGGTAGCTGTAGAGCAGGTTTTTCTACAACACCAAGCTCGTCTTTGGAGGTATCCACCATGTCTTCTCACAGTGGTATCAGAGCATAGTTGAATCAACATGGGAGATGGTTTTCCTTCCACCATTGACAAATTGGATAGAAACAGCTAGCTAGCTTGGTCTCTGAGGATGGAAGCCTACCTTCAAGGACAAAATCTATTTGGATACATATCTAAAGATGAAGTCATGCCAACAATGAGAAGCAAAGGGCAACCATCACATGAAGAGCAAGAGAGGCTTACAACTTGGTGTTCAAAGGATGTGTTAGCTAGGTCCTATATTCTAAACTCAATTTCTGATTTTCTCTTACCTCATGTGAAAGGATGCAAGGCCTCAAGAGAGACCTCGAATGCACTTGCTACCTTCTTCTCTTCAAACACTAAAGCTACAAACATCCAGCTGTGGATGGAGTTCACTACCTTGAAGAAAAGTCTCAAGCAAAGTGTGATTGATTAAATCACCAAGATGAAGGAAATTTCTTATCAGTTGAGAAGCATTGGAGAGGTGATTCAAGAAGAGCAAATCATAAGGCAAATCATCAATGGCATCAAAGCTGATGACAAGTGAGAATCATTCACAACTCCCATGGATCTATACATGGACATGCAAGTACCTGACCCCAAAACCTTGATGGGCCAACTCTTCACACATGAAGCAAAGATAAACAAGAATGGTGAATCCTCAAGAGGTAATCAATCTTCTGCCTTATACTCTAATAGAGTTAAAGCTAAGGATAAGCCAAAGACTAAGAAAAAAGAAGATGAAGGTGGCTCTTTCCAAGCCAACTTCACAAGTAGAGGAAGAGGTAGAGGAGGAAAGCATGGCAAAGGGAGACCCCAAACATCTCATCCCTGTAATATATGTGGTTATTCTAATCACACTACTACTAAAGAGTGTTACAAGAACCCAGGGAATTCCAAAGGAAGAGGATTCAGTAGAGGTTGCTATGGATCAAATAGAGGCAGATAGTATGGGGGATACAACAATAACTATTATAACAACAATAACAACCATGAAAGTGGATACAGAGGAAGGAAGGATTACAACAACTATACTGAGGATCAAATTCAAGAAGATTCACTCCTTCTCATGAATCTATCATTGACGCAGGGTAAGGATGATGATCTTGTCTTCCATATTGATTCAGGATGCTCCAATCATGTACTAGGAAATGTAGCATTGCTCTCTGACTTAGAAGATCCCAAAATAAACTTGAAGTGTAGACAAGTGATGATACAAGGTATTTAGTGGAAAAGATAGGTAATGTCAAGACATCAGATGGAAACATGAATCTTCTAAGCAAGATATTTTATGTACCTACAATAACAAAAAACTTGATAAGTGTTGGACAAATTGTGGAGAAAGGATTGTAGGTTAGGTTTACAAGACATGGAGCATATGTGGAAGACCCCAAGCAAGGAATTAGAAGGATTTCCAAAGGAGATTAGACATGAAGACTCTTCACTTTTGAAGTGGAAGATACCAAGAACATAACATTGTTTAGCTATGGATCTCAAACACTCTCTGAATTAGAGGTATGGCATAAAAGTCTTGCTCATATTGGTGAGAGAACCTTGAAACAAATTTGCATGGAGTACTTGGATTGCCCAACATCACAAAACAACATATGATATATAAGTGTGGAGCTTGTCAATTTAGCAAGGCACATCACATAAAGAGAAAGGTGTTTAGCAAGTTGTAGCATCACCTTGATTTTCACAGGTTGTAGTATCACACCCATGAGCAGAGAAATGTTGATATCTCAAGATTCCAAGATGCAATGCTCATGAAATTTTGTACACATATACTAGACAGTACGTGGGTTCTATCAAGCTTTGAATCATGGAAAATGATCAACTACGCACTGAGAAATCCAGCTCTGAGAAAAACACTAATCTGATGGAGTGTTGACAAAGAAGTAGAGAATGAAGCGATATAGTCGACTTTAAATGGACATAGCTCACGATTGAAAAACTCAAATGCAATGAAAAATTTGTGAGTATATAGTAGACTTAAGGAGAAAATTTACTAACTTAAATCATTGAAAATGATGCACAAACTCAGAGAAATCATCTCTGCAATCTGACAGAGAAAACTCAGAGATATGGTAGTGAACAGTACAAATCACAAAAGCATGAAAATATGAACTCAAATGATCATGAAAATGAAAGTATATTGATTGTAAAATATAGTGGACTTACTGATACGTATGTGTGCCTTGAATCCACACTTTGATATGGCATAAAGCTCAGCTCATGAAGGTCTAAAAGATGTGACTAAAGTGCCATGTATTTATAGTGATGGTTGGAGCCTAATTTTGAATTTGAATCTTCCTATAATCACTCTCCAAACTTGATTTGATTCTCCACCTACCTTCACTCACAAATTCGTGGATTCTTTTCCCCTTTTTGATCAAGTGGACTCAGCATGTTAGATTTCTTTTACTTTTACATCAAGTAAAGACTTCAAAAATTACAAGAGGGAGTTCACAAGAGAACTCTAAAAGGAGTTGACATTTCCTTTAAATTTCTAAGCCTTTTGATGACTCAAGCCATCACTTGGACTTGCCATGGACTTGTTTCAAGAGCTCCCCCTCAAGTCAAGTTATCTTGAGGTCTTCAATCTTCCAAGTTTACCTACAAACCAATCATAGCCTTGAATTTGCAAAGCTTTGTACCATCCAATACTTTAGTTAGAATATCTGCACATTGTTGATGAGTGGACACATATGTTAACTGAATTTCCTTGCTCAAAATCTTCTCTCTTACATAGTGATAATGTACTTCAATATGTTTAGTCCTAGCATGAGAAATTGGATTGGCAGCCAAATGAATAGAGCTCATATTGTCACCTAAAATATTTGGAGTTCCAATCTCCAAATCAAGATCTATGAATAGTATCTTCATCCACATTGCTTCTTGAGGAGTTATGACAAGAACTCTGTATTCAGCTTTAGTGGAAGAGAGTGAAGCTATGGGTTTCTTTTTGGATGACCATGAGACAACTTTTGAACCTGAAAAGGTAAGATATCATGAGGTGCCCCTTCTGTCTTCCTTGGAGCCAGCCCAATCTGCATCACAAAACAATTTCAAACTTAAGTCAAATACATAAGGGTAATATAACCCTTCATTCATGATCGATTTCTGATATCTGAGTATCCTCTTAGCAGCCTCCATGTGAGGTTTCCTAGGTGTGCATAAATTGACTTAGCACACTCACACTATAACATATATCAACCCTTGTCAATGTGGCATAGTTCAAGCTACCCACAAGGCTTTGATAACCTATCACATCTTCTATGATTTCACCTTCATGTGAGCTCAATTTATGATTAACCTTATTGGAGTACCTACAATCTTGCATCTTGAATTTTGCCAACATGTCTTTAATGTACTTTCTTTGAGTAAGAAATAAATCACAACTTCCAATCCTAGGAAGTAGGTAAGTGAACCCAAATCACTTATCTTGAAATCTTCTCTCATCTGTTCTTTGTTTCTCTTCATGCCATCTGTATCATTTCCTATAAGTATAATATCATCTACATACACACACACACAAATAGATGACTTCAAAATTACTCCTTTTTATGAATAGTGATGGATATGCTGCTAGGTTGAAATCCTTTATCCTACAAGAACGAGACAAGCCTATGATTCCAAGACTTTGGGGCTTGTTTGAGTCCATATAAAGCTTTATTAAGTTTACACACATAGTTAGGATATATGTGATTCTCAAAACTAGGTGGTTCTGCCATATATACCTCTTCTATTATCCATCCACTAAGAAATGCATTTCTACATCCAATTGAAGTATCTTCCAATTCTTGGAAGAGGCAATACTAAGCAAAACCCTAATAGTAGACATCTTTGCCATAGGAGAGAAGGTCTCCTCATAACCAATTCCCTGAGTTTGTGCAAAGCCTTTTGCCACAAGCCTTTCCTTATAGCAGTTAATGGAGCCATCTAAGTTCTTCTTTAATTTGTAAATCCACCTTGGAGCCTATCACTTTCATTGATGAAGACTTGGAACCAACTCCCAAGTGTTATTTTTGTTGTATATTATTGAACAAGGCATTGTTAAAATGTTAAATTATTAATGTATTAATGTGTTTTTTGATGTTTTTGATATAGTAGCTGAAGGTTCGTGAGGAGCGTGCAAGGCGCGAAAGGGCGGACATCAATAATCTGAAATAATTATTATTTAGCTTGTAAATAAACCTGCGTAGAAGGTTCTATTGTTAGAAAAGTAATGGTTAGAATAATGGTCGTTGTAGACCGCAGTTTCTGTTATTAAAAGCAATGGCTTTCTGTAAAAGTTACCAACTTTTAGTTTCACACCTGCTTTTTGAAGCCGCCCTCATGTAACCACTATTTTCGACGTAATCAAAAGTCCTATAAATACATGCACTCTGTGGACTGTCGAAATAGAGTGCATGGGGGGAGATTGCACCCAATCTTGCGTTCGGTCTCGTCTCTTGTTGCCTCTATTTTTCTGTGTGTTTTTCTGCGTCCGTAATCTCTGTATGCACGTGAGCAAGATCTTGACAACAGTGGTATCAGAGCCAAGCACGCGTCAATACAGAGGGTTCTGTTCTCTATTCGCGATTCTGAATTCTGATTCCATCTTCATTTCCATTTCCATTTCCATCTCCGTCTCCGTCTCCGTTTCCGTTTCTGTTTCTGTTTCCGTTTTGGTTTCTGTTCCTGTTCCTGAACCAGAACCTACGTTTACTCCTTCGGCTTACTCCAAGGCGTCGACTAAGGCGTTGACTAAGGCAATAACTTAGGCAGTACATTGGCAACATTGGCACCCAAGGCTCCCTTGGCGACCGTTGGCAGTCGTTGGCTACGCGCGAGGCAATTTTAATTTTTGAGTGGTAATAGAGAGGTTTAGAGTCCCTAAGGTAGGAGGATTTGAACCCACAACCTCCTACTTTCAAGGGAAGTACTTTGACCACTCCACCATCTCTTGGAGTCGTACTCAAGTTCTCTCTCTTTATTACTTGTGGAAGGCGCGCGCGTCGATTTCAAGATTGGACCTTAGAAAGAATCAAGTGTATCTCTCAATCCGTAGGTCGGATTAAGGCGCGTAATATACCGTTGGAAAGCTCTCGGAACGAACTTTCCAATGAGCTTGGAAATGTGAATTCCTTCAAAATCCTTTGGTGGCACTTGATTGAGTGTTCAAGATACCAAGCAAGGTTGAGAGCAAGGGTCCAAGAGCACCATGGAGGATTACAGTAATTCACCTCTACCTGCGGCAACACTTGAACAACAACTAGAGCTCTTGCGGCATGAGCTTCAAGGAGCTCAGAACGAGATCCGACAACGTGATGAAATCCTCCAAAAGATGCAAGCTGAGGAAGACAACCTTACGAGAGTAGTAAAAGCTATTGTGTCTACCCAATCTGATGTTACTCATTCAAAGATTGGTAATAGAAACTACCAGTTTCCACGATTTGATGGCCGAAAGGATGGGCCTTTAGTACTTTCTTGGTTGTCACAGTTTGATGATTTTTATACCGATGAAATGTATGCTGAAAGTGAAAAAATTAAATTTTCCACTAACTATTTAGTAGGTAAAGCACAACTCTGGTGGAATGTCCTGCGGCACAGTACGGAGCGTCCAACAACTTGGAAGGCTTTTCAAGAAAACGTGAAGGATTCATTTCTTCCTCCTCAATACCATTTGCATGTTCGACGAGCATGGACGACCCTTACATGGAAGGAGGGTGATACGATTACTACCTACAAAGAGCGGTTCTGGCAAAATTTACTACTTGTACGAATGATTGAAGATGTATCAGAAGATATCTTGTAGCAGAAATACGAAGATGGTTTGGAGGTGGGAATCCAAGCTAAGCTTCACACCCTACGACCTACAACCCTCACCGAGGCTATATCTTTTGCTTATGATGCAGAAAAAGAATTCCAGTCCATAACCAAGTCACTCCGTCTACAACAACCACGTCCACGACCATTTCCTGTTAAACCTTCATTTCCTATGAAGCGTAATTTTAATGCCCCATCTTACCCTAGTTTTCCTCGTCCTCCACAATCCAATTACTCAACTCCACCCATTGCTTCATCTCTCCAACCAACCAAACCACCTACCCTTCAAACTTCAGCAGTGAATGCCCAACAGAAGCGACCACGAATCACTTGTTGGAATTGTGGTAAACCTGGACATACAAAAATAAGGTGCAAATTGCAACCTCTTCGCGGCTACAACTCGATTGCATAACATGGAGGTCTATAATGAAGAAATTCCTCCTGTTTGGACAGAGGAATCACTGGAGAAGGATTTAAGTACCTTGGGTAACGATATCTCTCTACACTCTCTTCTTTGCATGCAGGGTACAATAAATAACAAACTAGTTAAAATTCTATATGACGATGGTAGTTCACATGACTTCATTTCACATTTATTAGTACAAGAACTTAAATTACAAACGTTTCCTTCTTTGTATAAAGTGAAAGCCGCATTTCAAGGTAGTCGTTATAATGTAACACGAGAAGTGCAAGATGTTACGATTAGCATAGGCCCTTATGTTGATTCACGAACATTTTTAATTGCACCTTTGCAATCTTATGATGTTATACTAGGTATGCCTTTTCGTCACCATTATAACCCACGTATTGACTACCATACTCATACCTTTAAGTTTGCTTTCAAAGGTCAAATCATTACTTTGTCTGCACGGCATGATTTCCAGCCATTTCCATTGATTAGTCACACTCAAGTAAAGCGTGCATTTAGGAAAGGATTCAACTCATGCATTGTTTTTGTCAATGTTATCAATGATTATACTCATACACTTCCAGATGCATATAAACCTTTCATGAGTACTTATAAGGATTGTTTTATGTCTGAATATCCCTCCGAACTACCACCATCTCGAGGATCCTTTGACCATAGCATAGACTTAATCCTTGGTAGTTCTCCTCCTCATAAAGCACCTTATAGACATGGCCCACTACATCAAAAGGAAATAGAAAATCAAGTAAAAGACCTATTACAAAAAGGACTTATAAGGCCTAGTTCTTCCCCATTTGGAGCACCAGTTCTCTTAGTAGAGAAGAAGAATAAAACTTATCGAATGTGCATTGATTATAGAGCCCTTAACAAGATCACGATCAAGAATAGATACCCTATTCCTCGAACAGATGATCTCTTAGATAAGTTACGAGGAGCTCGTGTCTTTAGTAAAATTGATCTTAAATCGGGTTACCATCAGATTCGTATGACACAAAGTGATATTTTTAAGACTGCATTTAGAACTCAAAATGGCCATTATGAATTTATGGTAATGCCCTTTGGACTTACTAATGCCCCTGCTACATTTGCGCGAATGATGAACAATATTTTTCTTGGTTACCAAGCTTTTGTTCTTGTATTCTTTGATGACATACTTGTTTACAGTAAGAATGATAGTGAACATGAAAAGCATCTAGAAATAGTTTTTCATTTGTTACGAGAAAACACATTTTATGCTAATCCGAAAAAGAGTTATTTCTTTCAGCGTAAGCTAGAATATTTAGGACATATTATTTCAAGTGAAGGTGTGCATGTGGATCCGAAAAAGATTAGAGTTATCATAGAATGGCCTACACCACAATCAGTCAATGATATTCGTTCTTTTCTTGGGTTGGCTAGTTTCTATAGGAAGTTTGTTCGAAATTTTTCTTATTTAGCATTGCCTCTTACTTTGTTGTTGAAAAAGAAAATAAAATTTGCATGGGGATTTACCCAACAACAGTCCTTTGACAAACTTAAACATGCACTTTCACATGCACCTGTTTTACAATTACCTGATTTCTCACAATCCTTTCATGTTGTTACTGATGCTAGCGGTTCAGGAATAGGTGCTGTTCTGATGCAAAATGACCATCCCATTGCATTTGAGAGTAGAAAGCTTAAACCCTCATAACAGAATTATAGTACGTATGATAAAGAACTGTTAGCAGTTGTGCATGCTTTGCGAATTTGGAAACACTATCTTATGGGCTCTGAGGTCTTAATCAAAACCGATCAAGAGGCTATTAAACATTTATTAAATCAGCCCTTAATCTCTGATAGGCATCTTAAATGGGCATCATTCATTCAAAATTTCCAACCCATGATACAATATCATCCTGGTAAAGCTAATGTCGTAGCTGATGCTCTTAGCCATTTTCCTTCGAATTCCGTTGTTTTGAATAATATTTTTGCCATTCAAATTCATTCTTTTCAAGACATGGTTTCCACTTATGCATTTGATTTGTATTTTTCACGTGCATGGCATGACTCCAATAATGGTGCATCTCTATCTGATGAACATTATACATTTCATAATGGTTTTCTTTATTTTCAACATAGATTGTGCATAACCCAAGCTTTTAAAGATTTTGTCCTTAAAGAAATGCATGAACCATCTTACATGGGTCATAGAGGCATACAGAGCACTATTTTTGCTTGCAAAGATTTCTTCTTTTGGCCACATATGGAAAAAGACATTGCACATTATGTTTCTCAATGCATTGTATGTCAGCGTGTCAAACGTCATCATGGTAAACCATTTGGATTATTAATGCCCCTTCCTATTCCAAATGAACCATGGGAACAAATCTCTATGGATTTTATCACAGGTCTTCCTACCACTTCATCACATAATGATATGATTTGGACAATAGTTGATAGGTTTAGTAAATATGCATATTTCATTCCATGTAGAAAAACTTTGTCTGCACCTCAAGCTGCAAAATTATTCATTAAATGCATTTTTCCACATCATGGATTTCCTAAAGTAATGTTATCTGATCGTGATGTTAGGTTTTGTAATCATTTTTGGGTTGCCTTATTTCAACATTTTGGTTCTAAAATAGATTTTAGCTCTGCATTTCATCCTGAAAGTAATGGACAGAGTGAGGCTACAAATAGTACTATTCTTGATTTATTGCGTTGTTATTCATTAGATAATCCTAATAACTGGGATGAAAAGTTGCCATTGCTTCAATTTGCTTACAATAACACTTCACATACCACTACTGGTCATGCACCTTTTGAAATAGTTTTTGGTAAAAAGCTTCCCACTCCCATGTCCCTCACCCAAACCGACATTCCGATGGCTGATTCTATTGCTCAAGATCACGTTTCTATACTTCATGATGTTCACGAGCACATTAGGAAAAGTCAAGAGCGATATACACGTATTATCAATACTAAATGATTAGCCAAAGAATTTAAGGAAAATGATTTTGTATGGTTGCGCATAATTAAAAGACGTCTCAAAAATATTTTGCAGCACCCTAAAATTAAACTTGCACCACGCTATTATGGACCATTTCGCATTATAAAAAAAATTAATGATAATTCATTTCGATTAGATATTCCATCCCATTGGACCATTCATAATTCTTTTCATATTAGTTTACTTAAACCATTTAAAGTAACTTTACCACTTGCTCCACTTCTTGATGACCCTCCTTTAATTGAAGAACAATCTGAAATCTTAGTTCCTGAGAAAATCATTGATTATGATGTCACTACTACACGCACAGGTACTCAATATCATCGATATTTGGTTAAGTAAAAAAATCACAATCACTCTATTGAAGAATGTCAATGGATACATAAAACACAATTAACACCTCATTATGACCACTTAATTTCTGCATATCATACACAAACACATTAATGTAACAGCTCCATGAACATTTCCATGCATGTATTTTTTTTTACATGGCACATGCCTATTTTTTTTTATTCAGTGATGAAACATGTGACTGGCCATCCATGTTTATTCTTTTATCACCTGAGGTCAGTTGCTTGTTCAACTACGGGGCATGTTATACCTTATGGAATATGTTGCATGTTATACCTTATGGAATATGTTGAACAATGCATTGTTGGATTGAAATATGGAATAGCCAATGCATTGTTGGATTGAAATATTGAATGCCAATGCATTGTTGGATTGTAACATGGACTATGTTGGCCAATGCATTGTTGGATTGTAACAGTAACATGGAATAAATTGAACAATGTATTCTCATTATTAGAGTATTAAATTATTTTATCAACTGAGGTCAGTTGCTTGTCAACTGAGAGGCATGTTGTATATTATTGAACAAGGCATTGTTAAAATGTTAAATTATTCATGTATTAATGTGTTTTTTGATGTTTTTGATATAGCAGCTGAAGGTTCGTGAGGAGCGTGCAAGGCGTGAAAGGGCGGACATCAATAATCCGACATAATTATTATTTAGCTTGTAAATAAACCTGCGTAGAAGGTTCTATTGTTAGAAAAGTAATGGTTAGAATAATGGTCGTTGTAGACCCCAGTTTCTGTTATTAAAAGCAATGGCTTTCTGTAAAAGTTACCAACTTTTAGTTTCACGCCTGCTTTTCGAAGCCGCCCTCATGTAACCACTATTTTCGACGTAATCAAAAGTCCTATAAATACATGCACTCTGTGGACTGTCGAAACAGAGTGCATGGGGGGAGATTGCACCCAATCTTGCGTTCGGTCTCGTCTCTTGTTGCCTCTATTTTTTTTGTGTGTTTTTCTGCGTCCGTAATCTCTGCATGCGCGTGAGCAAGATCTTGACAACAATTTTCCTCAAGAGCTTCAATTTCTTCTTCCATTGAATGCCTCCATTCTGGTTTCTTCTTTGCTTCCTCAAATGTTGAAGGTTCCTCTTGATTTAGGTCCTATGCTAGATAAATTCAATGTTTAGTGACTAGAGAAGTTCAAACCCATACCTTTTTGGTTTTCTTTTCTCCCGCATTGACCTTTTTAGGCCATGATGTGATGATTCTGCCTCTTTTCCAAGTTCGTGCACTTTTGCTTTACCTTTAGACTTCCACATTTTGAGTTTTTCATATTCAATTGCTTCATCATCTTCTAAGGCATTCTGCTCTTCAACTTTAGAAGAATTATCCTTAACACATTTTGGAAAATCTTCTTCAAGAGCATAAGGTAGGTTGACCTTTCTACACCAATCTTCATACCAAGAACTATTCTCATCAAAATACTACATTTCTACTCACCAAGAATCCTTTGGTTGTTGGGGTTGTATAATCTATAGCCCTTTTGATTGTTGTCATATCCAATGAATACACACCTTTCTGCTTTGGGATCCATCTTGCCTCTAACCTGTGAGGGAACATGAGCATAAGCAAGACATCCAAAAATCTTACAATGATCCAAGCTTGGTCGTCTTCCATTCCAAGCCTCATATGGTGTCATGCCATCAAGTGATTTTGAAGGTAACCTGTTAATCAAATAAGTGGTTGTGGATATAGGCTCAACCCATAAGTAATTAGGTAAGTGCTTCTCATTCAGCATAGACCTTGTCGCTTCAACAATTGTCCTATTCCTTCTTTCTACCACTCCATTTTGCTCAAGAGTGTACCTTGTAGTGATCTCTCTTTTGATTCCTCTTTCTTGAAGGAAAGAGTCAAAATTCATGGGAGAAGTACTCTCCCCCTCCATCTGACCTTAGCCTTTTCAATGTTTTACCTGTTTGATTCTCCACAAGAGCCAAATATCTTTTGAAGCATGAAAAAACTTCATGTTTGTGTTTCATAAAGTATAGTATAGTCCATCTATTGCAATCATCAACAAAGGAGACATAACACCTTGATCCAAATATGAAGCATCCTTGCTAGATCCCCATACATCTGTATGAATGAAATCCAAGAGATTTCCATGCATATATCCTTTCTTCATGAATGGTAACCTGTGAGACTTTCCAAATTGACATGCACTACACTTAAAAATCATGTGTTGTTTTGACAAATTAGGGAGTCCAAGTACACTTTGGTCCCTACAAATTTGTTTTAATGATCTTTCACCAATATGTGCTAACCTTTTGTGCCATACTTCCAATTTTGTGAGTGTTTGACTGCCATACTTAAAGAGAGAAATGTTTCTAGTGTCTTGTAATTCAAATGTGAACAATCTACCTGTCTTTTCACCCTTTGCAATTCTCCTGAATCCTTGACTTGGATCATCAACAAATGCTCCTGGTTCTATGAACCTCACTTGCAACCCTTTCTCTAGTATCTGCCCAACACTTATCAAATTCTTTGTAATGGTAGAGACATAGAGTACCTTACTGAGTAAGTTGATGTTTCCATCAAGTGCTTTGACATTTCCTCTTTTCTCCACAAGGTGTCTTGTATCGTCTCCGGTTTATACCTCATGCTTGTTCCTTGGATCTTCTAAATCTCATAGGAGGGCCACATACATGGCCATATTCATGATTAGTAATGATTCCTCTTGATTTGAGTCTTCTGTGTAGTTATTGAAGTCTCTTCTTCCCCTATTGCCTCCTTGATAGTTTGAATGGTTGTAATTGTTGTGGTTGCCATGGTAATTGTTGAACCTTCCTCTTGAGTAGCCATAACTTCCTCTATTGTAGCCTCTACCTCTTTGATTCCTGGAATTTGTAAAGTTTTAGTTGTACGATTAGTTAATCGACAAATAGAGCATGAATTAGAGTCTTGGGATCTCCCATCGCCTTGTCTTTCTTCCTCTTGTGCCTCTACATCTACCATGTCTTCCTCTACATGCATAGTTAGCTTGATGTGTACCTACTTCATCATCCACTTTCTTTCCTCTTCCTTTGCTTTCTTTGGACTTTCTTTTATCAGTATACAAGGCAGAAGATTGATTACCTTTGGAGATTTCTCCATTCTTGATAAGCTTGGCCTCTTGAGTAAATAGTTGTCCTATGAGTGTATTGAAATCTAGTACATGCATATTCATGTATAGATCCATAGCTGTGGTGAATGCTTCCCACTTGTCATCTGCCTTCAAGCCATTGATGACTTGCCTTACAATTCATTCTTCATCTATCACTTCTCCAATGCTTCCCAAATGATCTGCTATGTCCTTAAGTTTTGTGACAAAATCAGTCACATTTTGTTTGGGAGCTTTCTTGAGAGGAGTGAAGTCCAGCCATAGTTGATGCTTCCTCGCCTTTGTACTTGAAGAGAAGAAGGAATCAAGTGCATTCCACACTTCCTGAGATGTTTTACAACTTCTAATCTGACGCAACAAAAAATCTGAGATAGAGTTGAGGAGATACGACCTTGCAAGTGCATCCTTGGAGCACCATGTGCTCAATCTTTCTTGCTCTTCTTGTGTTGGTTGACCTTTGTTCTTGAAACTTGGCATAACTTCATCTCCAGCTATATAACCATATAAATTCCTACCTTGAAGATAAGCTTACATCCTTAATGAACAGGCTGAGTAGTTACCTCTATCCATGAAGGAAATCCATCTGCCATGTTGTCCAACCTTGCTCTGATACCACTGTGAAGAGATGGATTTGAACTTGGCGAAGATGAAGTGGTGCTGCAAAAACTTTGCACTACACTAGACAAATAAGCTCTAGGGATATGTAATGGGCCATTTTAGCTTGAAAAAGGATGTATTAGACACCCTGTGTACCTTGGAAAATCACTCTCAAAAAGATGGATCAAAACACATAAGTTGAAGTAGATTCAAGAACAAGAAACTTGCTATTTTGGTTCATATACATGTCTAGTGTTTTGAACAATTCTTTGTCCACAGCAGTAATTGACTTTATTCCTTTTGGGGAACACTTATTAACTTAGTAAGCTAAAACTCAAGAGTTACTTCATAAAAAATGATGGACCACATAAAGAGAAAGGTGTTTAGTAAGTTGTAGCATCACCGTGATTTTCACGGGTTGTAGCAGTACTCAGACCCATGAGCAGAGAAATGTTGATATCGCAAGATTCCAAGGTACAATGCTTATGAAATTTTGTAGCCGTATACTAGAAGGTATGCTGATTCTATCAAGATTTGAATCATTGAAAATGATGAATTATACAGTGACAACTAGCTCTGAGAAAAACACTGATCTGATAGAGTGCTGATAGAGAAGTAGAGAATGAAGCGATATAGTCGACTTTAAATGAACATAGCTCACGATTGAAAAAATCGATTGGAATGAAAATTTATGAATGTATACTAGACCTAAGGAGCAAACATTACCAACTTAAATCATTGAAAAATGATGTACCAAGCTTAGAGAAATCATCTCTGCAATCTAAATAAGAAAACTGAGAGATATGGTAGTGAATAGTACACATCACAAAAGCATGAAAATATGAACTCAAATGATCATGAAAATGAAATTATATTGATTTTAAAATACAATGGAATTACTGATACAAATGTGTGCCTTCAACCCACACTTTGATATGGCATAAAGCTCAGCTCATGGAGTTCTAAAAAATGCGACTAAAGTGCCATGTATTTATAGTGATGGTTGGAGCCCAATTTTGAATTTGAATCTTCCTATAATCACTCTCCAAACTTGATTTGATTCTCCAACTACCTTCAACCATGAATTCCTAGCTTCTTTTCCGTTTTTTCATCAAGTGGACTCAACCACTTTAGATTCCTTTTACTTTGACAACAAGTAAAGACTTCAAAAATTACAAGAGGGAGTTCACAAGTGAACTCTACAAGGGAATGCCATTTTCTTTAAATTTATAAGCCTTTTGATGACTCAAGCCATCACTTGGACTTGCCATGGACATGTTCCAACATTAAAAAGAGTGGTTTGTCTTCCAAATGTAGCAGGGTCTATTGTCATGTTCTTCATTTTGTAGTTGCTAGCCTTTGCAAATTTCAGTCCCTTTGTATGTACTTCCCTAGATTCTAGCATGGTGGTGTATGTGTGAGCTTTCAAAAATTGCTAGTTGCTCAAAAGAGGTACTCAATGTTGATTGTGAGCAATTGTCGAATGTGAATTAGTTCATCAGTACTGATGTTGTAACCTTGATGTCCTCTGGATCTTTCAAACATGGGTTTCATAGCTATCATGCCAAGTACTCGTAACCCATAATGAATGATGGGTAAGTGTGTTAGTGCAGGGGTTTAAGAAATGATGTGTCTTGTGCATGGCCTTATAATGTGGCCCTATGCAGGCTTACTTGGGGAATGCATTGTAAGAACTATGGTGCAAAAAATTGGGTCTTGAGCTACGTGCTCAAGGGTATGCTAATAAAGAGGTTTCCTAGTCTATCATTGTTATAGTGTTGCTAAAGTAGGGGATGCTTACCATGGTGAAAGGTCAGTCAATATTCATCTCTTCATGTTGTACCGCCATCAAGGTGATTGATCATTGGCTTGTCTTCCATTGTTGATGGATGTCCTTGTTGATGGTTCACTGATGACATTCTTCAAGCACATGATCTTGTCCCTACTCCCTTTTTTCTTCTTTTTTTAACTTTTCTTTTTTCTTTTTTTTTCTTTGCTCCTCTTTTTGTGGAACAATTTCACAAAACAAGATGAAAGAGTTTAGTATCAATAAAATAGTTTACATAAGTAAAATGTGTCTCATGTGTCTGGGATTCTCAACTATGTCTATGCACATGGCCTTGTAATGTGGCCCTATATTAATGCATACTGTGCAAATGCATGACTTGAATAGTGCAAAAGATGAGGTTATGCTAAGGGCACATGATTTTCGCACGTCGAGGCTTCCAATGTTACTTGCAGATGTTGATGCAATCTTTGTTTGGAGCTATCCACTAGATCTCAAAATGATGCAATCAATTGATGGTTGAATGACAAATGATCATTCCTCGTTATAGGGATCCATTTTAGAACATTGTTTGGCCATGTACAGATCACTTTTGGCCTCTTCATCTTTGGATGGTTACTTAAATTTTGTATCCCTCATGGTTTTCTCTTAGCTTCCATGGGGACGATCAGTGCTTTTGGCTTCTGAACCAATACCCTTGTTGCTTGCCTTCTTACTATTTCCGAAGAGGTGACCTGATCTTCTTTTGGTCTTTATGCTTGGTTCTGACTCTTGCTACTCCTTGGCTTCTTTGTTGAGACTTTTCTCATGAGTGAGAGCCTAGGGTTTTGTGTATGTAAGAGTTCCTTGGGTACCACATGTGCAATCGCCCTTGTTGACAGCCAGTAATTCCTTAGGCACCAAATTGGTATGTTATTGTGGTCAGGCTTCATCAACTACTTTGGTATCCAAATTTGGAATACTCTTTGATATGCTACTTGCTACCTTGGCTTTCTTTGCTGCTTCTTCATTAACAAGTTTGACTGCACTGGTGTGATTGATTGCTCTCCCTTTCGTACACAGATATGCTTCCTGCCTGGAACTACTTTCTTCTTGAATTCTATTTGTCTATTTGATATATTGGTTGTCTTGTATTGTTTCGCTTGTTCTGTGGTTGAACTATATGGCTGCATTAGTCTTTGAATAAGGAGAGAGATCCACATGCCTTCGAGCATGTTCCTCCATGATTGACTCCTTCTGCATCATAAAGCTTTCGACACATACAACATCTTCTTCTCTAAGATTAGTCTAAGAAGAACTAAGAGAATGTGTGATACTTGGATTTGTGATCATGCAATTCTCTAATACTAATGTAATGCATTGTTCAAGTACCCAAACTTGAAGAATTTGACTTTTTAGCTTTATGTTGACTACATGGTCATAGATCCATTCTTGGCCCAAGACAAGTTCTGTCAAGTCCTCATCTTGACACACTAGCATTTTGACTGTCATTGGGATATCTTGAAGGTAGATGGGAAGTTCCACCTCGCCCAAAAAATGGGTTTCCACAGATCCCAATCCTATGAGATAGGCTTCTATGGAGTTGGTGTTCAATTGTAGAACTTGGCAATATGAGAATCTAACTGCACTAGTTGCTACACCTAAGTCAATCAAGGCTCTCATAGTCCTTAGACTCTTTCCTTGTCCTACCTCTATGGTCACTAAGGGACGTCGGTCAATTATTCAAGGAGCAATTATGCTCGATGTTTGGCACATGGTCATGTGATACCTTGAGGCATCAGGATTGACATCTAGGCCTCGTCGCCATAAATTATTTTACCTAATGCACTCTCTAGCCTCTGCCTATGCTTCTTTTCTAACCCTTAGTTTCTTTTTTCCCTTCTTAGCAGTGCTGAGTCTCATTAACATATCCTCTATAAGAGGTTCTTGATATAGTTTGACTTGACATCCACTAATATAGCTTTGCAAGATGGCCCCTTCTAGAGTGGCCAATTGAACCGCATCGCTAGTGGACATTCTATTAATGACCATGGGTCCATATCCTTGTTTTTCCAATTTACAAGCATGATCCTTTAGTGTATAAACCAACACTAGGTCTCCCTGTTTCAATCCTTTATCCTTGATATGTGCATCGAAGTATGCCTTTTGTCTTTTCTTTGCAACATAGATGTCTGCTGCCACTCGTAGCCTACTTTCACCTAAGCGTTCTAGATCAAATATCCTCAAGGAAAACTGATGTCCATTCCACGTGTGCTCTCATGCTACTTGTAAAGTCGCGGTCTGGAATTCTAACAGTAACACAACATTTTGTCCAAAGACCATTGGAAATGGGGTGGCATTGAGTACTGTTTTGTGGGCAACTCGATAAGCCTTAATAACATGATGAAGTTGTTTATCCCAATCAGAGAGCTTATTATTTACCAGTGTTGTCATATAAATTACATAGGATCTTATTCGTGCTCTCCGCTTGTCCATTAGCTTGTGGATGATAGGGGGCAAACTTCTTATGTATCACCAAAAAATCTTGGAGAAGCTTTTCAATGACTTCATTCAAGAAGTGTGTACCTCTATCACTTACTTACTCCATTTGTAACCCATATCTAGTGAACACATTCTTAAATAAGAACTTATCCTTCATTTGAGCATCATTCTTTGTAGTGGATTTTACTTCTACCCACTTTCTAAGGTAGTATGTGGCTACAATAATGTACTTTGCATGGGATTTTCTAGCTAGGGGGTTAATAGGACCTACAAAGTCTATATCCCACTTTGAGAATGCACATCCTCCCATCATTGGCCTCAAAGGCATCTCATCTTTTCTAATCGGACATTGTGTAGGTTGGCATGTCTCACATCTCTTTACATAGGTATGTGCATCCATATGAAGAGTGGGCCACCAAATTCATGAGAATAGAATGGTCTTAATTACTCGAGAAAGCCCAAACTGTCCACCTGCAACACTGCTATGTGCAGTTTCTAAGATTATCAAATAGTCCGATTTGTGAATGCCTCTTGCCATGCTTTGTTTTCTTGCTAGACTAGCCTCTCTAGGTAGTGTTCTTGATCTCATAAATTCTACCAATGGAGTACTCCATTCTAGAATTAACAAAAAATAATAAAGGGTAGCATAATCCACTGGGGGTCTCTTTTGGCACATTAGATAGTTCTTAATCCTCTCATGTATTTCTTTATCCATACTAGGCAAATACACTCCTAAACATTTCAGATTCTAAAATGCTCGTTGTTTAGAATAGTGATTTCGTAGCAATCCTTCATGGGCTTGTTGCAACCAACTGCTATGTCCATCCTCCTCGACACAATAAGATAATACATCCTTTGTATCTTGTTTGTATATGATTCCTGCCAATATTTGATAATTTTGTGATTTTATAATTTCATTTTTGCCCATTTTTGCATTCTTATTTATGGTTTTGAAGGTTACGACAGATACCAACTTATTTGCCCATTTAGGAACAACTTCTAAATTGAACATATAAGCATTGGCCAATTCATCAGACACTCCTTGCGATGACTCTTCTGAGGTGATGTGAGAAAGGTAATCCACCCTTAGGTGGGTCCTACCTTTCCTAACAACCACTTCTAAATCGAATTCCATTAGCAAGAGAAACCATCTTACTAAGCATTCTATATTGCAAGGTTTATTGACCAAATATAATAAATCTTGATGATCAGTGAAAAACTTGAACTTGTTGTCCAGTAGATAATTTCTAAACTTCTTCATAGCATATACCATGCCTAAGCCTTCTCTTTTGGTTGTTGTATAGTTTTGTTCAACTTTGTTTAGTTGTCTCCTAGCATATGCTATAAGTAAATCTAGATTTCCTTTACATGTGGGTTGTGCTAGCACACATCCTATGGCATAATTGGATGCCTCTACATGGACATGGAATGGTTTATTCCAATCAAGGGTGGTCATTATTGGTGTTGTGCACAAACATCTCTTCAGCTCATTGAAGGAATTTTTGCATTCATGGTTCCACTTAAAATTTGTGAACAGAGCCTAAAGAGCTTTAGCTATGATTGCATACATGTGGATAAACAAGCGGTAATATCCACCATGGCCCATAAAGGTTTGTACCTCTTTAACATTCCTTGGCCTTTGCAACTCCGATATGGCTCTTACTTTGTCCTCATATGTTGATATTCCATTCTTAGAAACAATATGACCTAAGATTTTACCTTGACATACCATGAACACACACTTTTCTAGGTTCAGGCAAACTTGATATTCTCTACACTTCTTGAAGATCTGATTGATGTCTGGGATGTGGTGTCTTCTTTCTTGGGAATGAGCACATAAAATGTCCACATCTACTTCTAAGCTCTTTCACAAGAACTTCTTGAAGACATGACACATGAGCCTTTGGAATGTTGCAAGGGCATTGGTGAGCCCAAATGGCATCACACAAAATGCAAAGATTCCCCTGTCTATGGCAAAGGCCATGGTTGTAACTTGAAAATCCATCAAGGAAGCTATAAACTTCCTTGCCTACGACACGCTCCAATAAATGTTTAGTGATTGGAAGCAGATAGCTATCTTTGATCATAACGGCATTAACTTTTTAAGGTTGATACACACTTGCAACTTTCCATTCTTCTTGGGCACCACTACAATGGGGGACACCCATTCAGTATGCTCAATCTCATAGATAAATCTAGCTTCAATAAGTCTGCCAATTTCTTCTTTTATTTTGGCTCCATAAGTGTCATTCTATGTGTAGGGCTTCTATTTGGTGGACTTGGCATCAATCATCATGGGGATCATATGAGAGCATATTTTTTTATCTACCCCCTTGAGGTCTCTATAGGTCCCCACAAAGACATCCCTATATTCCCTTAATAAGGCTACAAGCTCTACTTCTTCTACAATTAGGTCTTCTCCTATGTACGTACATCACTCTTCATTCTCTTCAATGGTTACTAAATTTTTTTTTGTTTTTTCTTTATTATTATATCCTTCTCTATGATGGCCTCTCTCTTAGGCATTTGTACCAAAATTTTTTGATCTGCCACTTCATATTTCTTGAAATATTTTGGTACTTTGAACAATGATTCCACCTCTGCTTGTTTCATTGCTTTTCTTTTCTTTTTCTTTTGAATACCTTCACTTTCATCTAGATGGAATGTCTTGGGGAAATTGATAATGAAAATCATCAATTTCATGATTAGGAGAGGGATTACCCTTCTCCTTGGCCCATTTCTCTTCTCGTATTTCTTGCAAGAACTCTTGAGAGTATTATTGAATTGAAAGAGGTGTTCCAACATCAATGGAATCACGAACATAAACTTCCATTGGTGGTGAGCTTCCTCGTTCAAAAACTAGTTGAGCCTCTGGAGGTAAAGAAACATGCAACTTGTGTATCAACTACTCTAATCTTTCTAATAAGCCATCTTTGGCATAAAAAGAAAAAGTAGCCTGCACAAGCAGTACGATAGTGCATTCGGAGGCCAAAACGAGCTCAGATTAGAATTTACATGATTTGATAGAATTTCTTTGATTGAACAATTCATTGGTCTCGAGCATAGCCTTAGCTAGTTCTACCATTTCCATGCAAGATTGTCTCTTCAATCTCTAAATCCACTCTAGGCTAACTCTTGTCTAGGTTTGTAGATGTTGGCCCTTCTTGAAGTCGACCCCGGTAGACCTTGAACATTATGTCCAAGCCTTGTGGGGTTGGATATGTGGAAAAAGACCTTGTTTGTGGTCTATCTACAATGAGTGGTGAGGTGGGATGAAGAGGAGTGGATGGATTTTTGGCATGTGAGGGTTTTTGAGATGCAATGTTTGCTATTTTTATTTTTGTGTCTCTTAGGCTTTCTTCTAGTTCAGATAACTTTTGAGTCCACTTACGATTGGCCTTCTCCCAGGCATGCTTCCATGTTCTTGTTTTCCTTTTACTAGGCTCTCCTACTTCACTTGACTCTGATTGTTCAACTAGCTTAGACTGTTTTAATGTTTGTGCCCAAGTGACTGCATGTATAGGAGCCACGTTAATACTACTTGAACTTGAATCCATCACTAAGCCCACCACATTAATGGGTGTAACCTTCTGTTCACTAGAGGGATTCCTTGGACAATCTTTCAGGAGATGTTCTTTACCGCACTCAAGACAAAAACCTTGTATTGAGATGGTATGTCTTGGCCTCGATGGATAGGGACATTCACGAATGGAATAGTCGCCCTCACATCCAAAACATAGTCCCTACGATGAGAACCCAAGACTCCTCGAGGCAAATCAATCTTGACTAGAGTGATTACCTCCTAGAGTGGGTTCCCCAAGACAACAAAAACATAGAACTATTCGTGAATAGAGAAATGAAGGATGCATTTTGGAGATTTAAGCCAAATCAACGTAGCAAAATAGGGATAGTCACCATCTACAAGTTCAAAGATCTTGAGATACTAGGCAAAGTTGTCTATCTGGATAACACGTCATAGAGAATGTTCTTGATAATAGAGCATGGTAGGCATTCATACACTTGGAAGGACGAATTTACTTTTCCTCCATCATGATATAATGTCACCCACGGCCTCTAAGGTGTAGGATCATCCCATGCTCATGAAACCCAGAGGGAAAGATCTATAGAGAGACCTGAGTTAAGCTTTGCACACACAATGGGCAAAGATAGATCAGGACTTGAAAGCAAAAAACCTAAAAGAGAGAGATATAGAGCACATAGGCATCAAAGAGATGCACATGATTTCCCGTTGCCTAGACCCAGAGAGTATCAAGAATCCTTAGACCCTCTCAAGTGGTCAAGACAATGAAAAACTACTTTGATGGGTCAGGAGATCCTTATGATCATGTGGCCAAGTTTGAACAAGTATTAAGAGCTAAACAGGTCAAGGCATTGTTCACCCAGTTTGAGGCATTTGGTTTGACCCTGGATGATACTACCTTAACTCGGTTTCAACCCCTGAATAGTCACAACTACCAAAATATAGGTCAACTACTAGAAGCATTCATCATAGAATCTTCCAAGAGTAGCATCACACATAATACATCATCCTTGATCCACAGCTTCAAGCAAACACCCAAAGAAATAGTTTGGTTAGTGGGATGTAGATTTACACAATAGGATGTTCCACACCTAAATTACCTACACAAGCAAAACATGTTTCCCTGTTTTTAGATGGGCTTCTAAGAGGGAAACGTAGGTCATATGTATATCTAAAGGAGCCAATAACGCTAGATCAATGCTTGAGAATGTGTATTGACATAGAAGACAACTTGGGTGAGGAGCTAGAATTGTCCAAACTCTATAAGGATTTTGATAGTTCTACTAGTCATACTCCCAAATCCTCCACTTCGATAGATGAGCTAGCTAAGCAGGTTGCCAAGAAGCTATGATTTCAAAATAGAAACACACCTTGATCACATGGTTAACATATGCCCATTACAAAACCAGAATGTGAGAGAACTGAATGCTCCATATTGCACTATTGAGAGAAAATATACAAACCATATAGCTAAAGATTGTCCGTACAATAGGCAGCTCGTCAGACAAACTTATCAACAACCTCACCAACATGGTAGCTATCAAAACCAATACCAATAACCATATTATAGGCCACAACAATAATATGAACCTCAATACCAACATCAATATCACACACCATATAGGCCACAACCAGTCCTAAGAAACCAACTGCCACCTCTTGCCAATGTGATCCGAATTAGGTATGCAATAGTAGAGGAGAACCCTAATAGAGCATTGGTGCCAATGATCGCTTTGGTCTTAGAAAATGACCCTCATGCTCAGAGTTCTCATTACACCCATGAAGATAGTTCACAAGATTATTACATAGAGTCACCTGAGCATAGTGAGACTTATCCATATCAATATGAGGCACTACCTATGGAACCAAATTGGGAGCCAGAGTACTCCAACAGCATGTCTAAAAATCCTAACCCTAGGACCCAAGTGAGACAAATGAGACTGCTCTAGGTCTCCTTGATCTAGGTTGTTCAAGGATAAGTTGGTCAGTCAAAAAGTGCTCTATTGGAATTTTGCTGAATCGGAATTTTACTGAATCGGATTTTGATGAATCAGACTTTTAATAGGCAGTTATAGTTCAATTAGTGTCGGGCATTGCGTGAATGTATTGTTATGGTTCATAGAGAAGAAAGAAGGAGTGAAGCATCCCCGAAGAAGAAGACGCAAGAAACAAGAAGGCTAGTCTAAAACAGCACCAAAGGAGGAGTTCACAGAATAATCTGAAATCTGTACTGAAGACAGAAGTCTCTGTAGGGAAAAATGTCTGACGTAAATCCCAAATTGTAAACTCTGAAATTTTTGAAGACTTAATGAAGTTGTTTTACATACATCTATCTTGCATAATTATTGCGAGTGTTTTTTCCTTCTTGAACTCAAGTTCTCTTCCATACTGCCTGAAGTAGAAGTTTGTCGATCTGAATTCTTTTATATTTTTCTATATCTGTTTGTCATCTTGTGTGAGAAAAAGAACCAGAGGCAAGAATGTTTTCTACGTGTGTAAATTAGAAGTGAGTAGCTATGTGTTGAACTCAAACCCCAACATAGGTCTCCTTTCTCTAGGTCTCCTTGCTCTAGATCTCCTATCTCATTCTCCGGAATGACATTTCCAAACTCATATTTCCTCTCTGATAAATTGCTAACCACATACATGGTTCCTTGTTTGTCAATATAAGAACCATCTTCGAACTTGACCATTGGGTGTTCAAATCCGAAGGGTTGATCGAGGTTTTTGAGTTGGACAATTGGCAGTGCTTGAGCTACCTGTGGGTCTCTCCATGCTAAAAGACATTTTTGAACCACTTGTTTTCAAACTTAGCATGTAAGGCACTAAGTTGTTGTGCCCATGACCTAGTTGTGTGATTAACACTAGCTTTAGAGGATCTAATGCTTTGTTTATCGTGGGTGTCTACCTGATCTAAGGTTCATAAGCTTTATCTACTAGTCCCAATTTTCCCAAGTACAACCATGTCGCAATGTTCTTTTGAATCAATTACTTGTTCTTTTTAATTCCTTGGTATAATCTTTGCTGACAAATATTGTTGTCAAGAATACATGATTTTTATCTTACTTTGATATGTGATCGATCCACTTAAGTCCTTTTCCTTTAGGGTTTGCCACAACAATATCTTAGCTATGCTTAAACTTGAGAAATTAGGGTTTTCTTGGACTTGATTCATATATATCACATACCTAATTAATCAATATCATTGGTCATATTTAGCTTAAGCTAAGAATTGACTAAGGGGGTTAAGAAACCTCCAACCTCAAGTCGCTTCTCCCGTGATCACACTTGAATGCCCACAACACACATTCCCAAGCTTGCAATACACTTTCCACCTTGCTTTGACACCCTTGATGGCTCTCACTGGACTTGTAAAAGTCCCAAGGTTAGATCATGCTTTTGCTCCAATTTATTGGACAAAGAGTTTGATTCAAGCATTTTTAAAGACCCATTTTCCCCTTTTGTATTGCTCAAAATCCTTTGAAGCCACTTTGGCTTCCTAATCCCAGAAGTATGTCAAAGTTATGTCAAATGAGGATCCTAGGGGTGAAAATAGACAAACATGATGTGTCAAAGGATCATGATTTTTTTGAGATTCATACAGCCAAAAAGTCTTGATTTTGTGAAAGCCAAAAGCCAGAAATTTGTTATGTTTTCCTCAACAAGTATCCAAAAAATTAAAATTTTCTCAAAATTTGGATTGTAGAAAGTCACGATTTTCTCAAAACTTTCCTTCCAAAAATTCGTGATTTTCTCCAAAATGGGACTGCAGAAAGTTGTGAATGTCTCAAAATTGCCTTCCACAAAGTCGCAATTTTCTCAAAATTGCCTTGTAGAAAGTCGTGATTTTGGTGAGAATTTTGAAATCCAATGCCAAGCCCTATGTGTTGTGTAGATGGTCATGAAAAGCACAGAAACTGACAAACACAAACATTTTGCCTCTCTTTCTCTCTTTCGCACAAGCACAAATGAAAAATGAGGTGAAAATAGTAAATATACAATCAAAAACAAAAAATTTCTATGAAGATGGTGATGGGAGAAGATGATGATCATGATGAGGATGGAGAAAAAAAATCAAAAACTTAACAGAAAATGACTACTTTTTACCTTCCAACATCACAAATCTATGATCTTACTGTCACAACACTCCTCCACGAGCAACATTCCCCCGCAATGGTGCGAAAATTTGGTGTCGCCCAAGCGTGAGCACCACCTCTTTTACTTGTCAACCTGTGGAGACATGAGGAGGATATGAAGATCATGAACAATTTTGGTGAGCAAATCTGAGTGACAAGCACATACATGCAGACACACATGCTTGCAAGGCAAGATAACAAAGATAAGAACAATGGAAGCTTACAATAACAAAAGAACTCTCTTACAAAATCTTCAATCTCTACCAAGAAAACCTCAACTGACTACTAAAAAGCCAACCCCAAAAATGAGCTCTCTAGCTCTTTTTATAGTTTGTTAACTATTTTTGGCCCTCTCCAAACCTAATGTCTGGGCTATTAGGTTCTACACCTTATTTGAGGGCTCCAACACAATCAAAAAATTATGAAATTTGATACATAGGTACTTGTAATACCCCTCAAGCTTGAGTAATCCTCAGCTTGAACAAAATGGAGTTGCAAAAATGTGAAATGATATTTACAATGGTTTTTAGTGATCAAAATCACTCTTTTTGTAGGGGTTTCTTTTGAAAATTTGACATATACCTCTTGGAGCTCCCTACATGCTCCCTCTTCTTGTTTTTTTGCTTCTTTGATGTGTTCCTATAGCTTGTGCTTGACCTTGAGTTCCAACAATCCTTTTATCCTCTCATGGGAGTTGAAAAGATCATTCTGACTACTGGTGATGGTGGTTCTTTTACATTTTTGAATTCTTTATTTTTTCCAGCGATCAAGAAAAATCTGTTATGAGTTTCACGATTATCCAAGATAGGATTTGTAATAAAATTTATTGATGATAGATGTACAACTCATGATTTGTCAAATGGCAATGTCATTATTACTTCTAGCATTTTATGCTGTGGGCTATATAAGCTCATAGATTATGCAAAATCTCTGAATGATTTAGCATGTGTAGTTCAAGATTCTAAGGCTATGTCAATTGCAAATATTTTGCATGCATGTTATGGTCAACTGGATTTTGCTACTTTGTTATGGCTGCAGAAATCTAAAATGGTGTCCTCTCTACCCAAACTTAAGGCACCTAGTAAACATGTCTCTAAAGGTTGTATTTTGGGCAAAATGCATTGTTCGTCCTTCTAGAAAGATGGTTCAATATGAGCTACTCAAAAATTGCATCTTGTTCACAGTGATGTTTGTGGTCCTATGCAAACACTTTTTTTGGGAACTACCTTTACTTCGTTGACTTTCATTAATGATTTTTCCAAGCATCTGTGGGTATATCCATTGAAAGAAAAGTCCGAAAGTGTTTATGTGCTTCAAAAAGCTTTTGGTTTTGGCAGAAAATCTATTAGCATGTAAAATGGGTACCCTCCATTTTGATCGAGGGGGGAATATATGTCTTCTGACTTAAATGCATTTTTGGTTGAATGTGGGATAAACCATCATTGTACAGTGTTGTATACACCTTAAAAGAATGGAGTTCCTGAAAGGGAGAACAGGTCACTCATGGAGATGGGGAGGTGTATGGTTAAGAATTAGGCTTTACCACAGTTTATGGCTTGAAGTTGTTATGTGTGCAGCATATGTACTTAATAGGTGTCCCATTAAAGCATTGCAGTCTATCACTCCATATGAGGCTTGACATGTTCGCAACCCATCTATTGCTCACCTGTGTGTCTTTGGTTGTCTGGCATATGCATTAGTGCTTGAACAACACACGAAATTGGATGAAGCAATGAAATGTTTTTTTTTTAATACAATTCTGAAAGCAAAATCTATCATATGTATCATCCATAGACGTAATGCATTTTGGTTAGTTGTGATCTTGTTTTTGTGGAAGATGTTATTTAGCCATTACTTTCATGTACTAAGGAGACATCGATTTGCTTCAAAGATGTATATGATACTTTGATGCCTCTTTTTATAGGTGGGTAGTCTAGTGATGCTCCAAATGAGGCAATTTCTCAATCTTTATAGGTTTCAGATGATGATGTAGATCATTCCATTTCTTATGCATATTTACATGATGCACTTATTGATGAGAGAACTAACATAGAGGAGGACAAAACTATGCCTAAATGGTTGGTGCAAACTTTGCAAGATAGCAAATTAGATGGAGTTTGTCATATCATACTCAACCAAGCTCTCATATGTTTCTTTTGCATCAGATTCCTATGGTATGGCTGCCTCTTGTCTTTGTGATGAGAATGAGCTTGTTTCGTTTTATGAAGCATAAAATTCTAAAAATTGGATGGCTGCTATGGAATCAGAATATGATGTTATTATGAAAAATGGTACCTGGTCTTTATGTGACTTGCCTCTTGGCAAGAAGGCCATTGGCACTAAGTGGGTATACAAGCAGAAGCATTAGCCTGATGGAACAGTTGACATATATAAGTCTAGGTTTCTTGCAAAAGATTATGCTCGAGAAAGAGTGAGATTTTGATGAGACATTTGCACCTACATGCCAAATGACTACTCTTCGAAGCATCTGTGCACTCGTAGCTCATCATGGTTGGAACATAAATCAATTAGACATTAAAACTCCATTTTGGAATGGTGACTTGCATGATCAAGTGTATTTTTTTAGCTGCGTGGTTTTGTGCAAAAAGTGCATGAAAATAAAGTGTGCAGGTTAAAAAAGGCACTATATGGTTTGAAACAAGCACCACATGCTTGGTATGTAAAAATGCATGCCTACTTGATTCCACATGGTTTTGAGAAGAGTCCAACTAAGAGCACCTTATACGTTAAAGCATGAAAATCATGTGCTTTTGATCATTGTTGTCTATTTAATGACATGCTACTCAATGGTCCTAATGAGAAGCATATTTTTTATTTTAAGGCTGATTTGCATGCCTTATTTGAGATGTCAGATTTAGGGCATTTGCATCATTATTTGGGCATTCAATTTATGCAAGTTGTTGGTGGACTAGCTTTGTGTCAACAAACATATATTGACACCTTATTGCAGTGTTTTGGCCTTGAAGACCGCAAACATATTGCTTCTCCTATGGAGATAGGTTTACGATCGAGCCTTCATGATGTTGGATATGCACTTGATGTTTTTCTCTATCAATAGTTTCTTGGATGCTTGATTTACTTATGCATTACTTGGCTAGATATTCAGTTTGCTATCTCCCATATAAGCAAGTTTATGCATTGGCCAGGTAGTAAGCATTGGCAGGTGGTTAAGTGCATCTTCTGCTACTTGACTGTTAGCTAGCTGCTTGGATTGTTTTATCCCAAGACGGGATCACTATCACCAGATTTACATGTTTTTTTTTACTTTGACTGGGTTGGTTGCTATGATACTTGTGTGTCCACTAGTGGTTTTTGCTTCATGCTTGGTAGCTCATGCATATCTTGCTTGAGCAAGAAGAAGCCTATTGTGGCCACTTCTAGTTGTGAGGCTAAGTAGAGGACAAATTTCATAGTGATTGTTGAGTGTGTGTGGCTTAGATGCCTTATGGCTGATTTGGGTTTGGTTAGTCTTCTACTACCATCATCTTTATTGAGAATTAGAGCACATTGTTAATTGCAAGGAACCCTGTGTTCCATGCTCGCATTAAGCACAGTGAGGTGCACTATCATTATGTTAGGGAGAGATTCTCTGTTGGAGACATCAGTTTGGCATATATCACCACATAGGAGAATGTTGCAGACCTTTTCACAAAGGCTCTCCCTAGGGAGAAGTTTGAAGCTTTCCACAAAGCTTTGGGCTTCCATCCTTTTGTGGATTGATTCCACATAGCTTGGCACTTCCTTACACTTGAGTGTCATTTGCTTGTTCATTGCATCACTCCCATGGGGGATTTGTTGATATATTTCGGTAGTGATGTGTGTGAACACAGTAGGACCATCGCAGCACTTTTTTCCCTCTTTAGGAGGTTTTTCCCCTTGGCATGTATATATGCCTATAACCCTAACAGATCACTTATCTTTGTACATTCTCTTGGTAATACATTCATTATTGTGTGTCATTCTCCAAGCTTCTTCTTCTTCCTTGTGCTATTCTTGTGCTTCTGTAGACCTCAAACTCCAACACCCCCATCATAGTCTTAGGCTTATCTAGATCTTGCATAGCCTCTATTTCATTTTGGATTTGATAGTTGTATCTGCCCATCATCACATCTTTGGCTCGACATTTCTTTTGTTAGCTGTCATGTTCTTTTATTATCTGTTCATGGCCTTGTAGCTAGCTCGTTGTTCTATTTAGTTCTTTTGTACGGTTGGTTTATTTTGCGAGATTGGTCTTATTTGGTGTATATTTTTTTGCATAATTCTATTTTTAGTTTGGGTTGCTTCATTTCTTTTCTCCCTTTTCCCTCCCCTACACTTACCTTTCCTGTTTCCCTTCCCTTCCCCTTCGGACATCTTGCACACTTGAGATTTTGAGTAGAATAGATCCCCCTTGATGTGAGCTACCTTTAACAAGCTTTTGTTGATGCAAATCTTCAACATCTAACTCCAAGTGGTCTTCTCGCTTGTATTGGATGTCTCCAAGATTCCAAAATGCTCTGATATTGTTGCTCAAGAACGTGTCTCAACCTGTATGCAACAATGATGCGTGAATGGCCTCCATAGATACACTTGTTTGAACCTCTAGTGAAATATTATCAACATCTAGTAGACAAAAGGATCTTTCAAAAAAAAAAACAAATTTCACTCCAAATAGATGCTTATAAACAAAGAAAAAATGCCTTCAAGATGAGCTACTTGGTTGCATAAAATTGCTATTCAAATAGGGACCCCACTTCACTCAAGCAAGCTTTTCTCAAAGAATAACTAGATTAAAAAAATCAATCTTGTGTTAAACGCGGGACTAACTGTCAGTAGCACGTTTAAATATTTATTGGGTTCTTGGGAGTGGAAGGGGTTTGTTAAACAGAGGCCCTATGCTTGATTTTCCCCAATTTCTTACTTCAGACAGAAATATACTACTGTCCAAGAATTCTATCAAGAATCGGTTTATACTGCACAATCCTATAGTTCACAATCAATTCTTCCAAAGTTTACCCAACACACATAGCACCATACTATTCAGGATCGCGATACAGAGTTACTTGATTACTCAAGAACTGTCCAAATACCAGTTACTGTAACAATAGAAACAATAGTAGTAAGTTACCCTTTATCGACTAGGTGCAATCAGACACAACGGAAGGCACGGAAGCACTCAAAGGTCTCAAGTACACCGTACTGAATACCGATTGATACACTGATTAATACTCATTCAGGGATCAATGTACCATATAAGAACTACTGTAACACACAACTCGCAATAGCACCCTTGGCGGGACAACGATTCAGTAAGCAAGGAAGACGAGCCTTACTGCTACTTACTCTTTACCGAACAAGGATAGATTCAAATTCAGAACACAAATACCATGCGACTCAAAGTTCTCAGAACTACAGCAACTACCCAGATTTATCAGCAACTTACAGACCTTACCAAAATAGAATGACACCACAATTCACGTAATTTGCAGAATACTTGCAACAGAACCCCACAAATGACTCGCCTAGACAAACAGTCTGGCGATCTACTGGATGCCTATGTAACCCTCAACAAAAAACCAGTATCGATGGACAACAAGACAAAATAAGAACAGTATACTCAAGATTGTTCAACAACACCACAGCAACGTCACAGACTAATCACCCAGACAGACAGTCTGGTGATCTCACGAGACGTCGTGAAGCGTCTCTTTTTTATTGCTTTATATAAAGATTACAAAGTATCGGTGTAACAACCTTTCGTTCGTGCGAACAAGATTCAGTTTTTACAATCGCCAATCCGGCGGCCGACTAACACTTGGCTCAGCTTTAGAAGACTATAAGGGATATTCAAGAACACCAAACTTATAGAAAATAGATAATAAAGAATGAGAAACAGTCCTCACAACTCAGAGAAGACTAGCTCCAATAGAGCCTATACACAAAGAGAGGGATATCAATCACCACACTTCACTAATTTGAAGATTTCTCCAAGAATACTTGGAGACTACTCCAAAAATGTGTTGTGCTTTAGAATGACTTGAATATCTATCCAATGAGACAAATATTACATCAAATGGATGAAGAATGAGGGAGGAACAATGCCAAAAGCTTAGGGTTAGATAGTTGCAACACTCCCTACACATACATAGATGTGTCTACTCAAAGCTAACACACATAGATATGTATAGCCAAAGCTAAGAAAGAAGCAATAAAGAGGCTAGCTTAAGAGAGGGACTTGCTTGATACAACTCCAACACTTAGTACACACTCTAAATGAGCCAGAAAACCCATGGGATGATACCAAAATTCATCATATAAGCTAATTTAATAGATGAGAAGTTGGCCCCTAAAATCTAAGAACTACCTTTCCTAAAAAGTATGGCCCCTAAATTGGAGGAAATCGTTGGAACGATTTGATGAGTGTTTGATTGAATTATTTCAATGGAATCTCATGCTTTTAGTCTTCCATACATTGGTCTGCATATCCATTGATTGATTTCCCATAAGTTTGGGTTGAAGCTTGATAACTAGAGAGAGAGAGAGAGAGAAAGAGAGAGATGTAGAGATGCATAGAGGCCTTGCTATAAGATGAGAGAGCATAAGTGATGGTGGTTTTGGTGTTGTTGAATCCAATAATGCATAGAGGGAGAGAGAGGGAAGAGCGAGAGAGACACTACAACATATCAGGGGCATACCAACATTGTGCATACCAACGGTCACGCGTTCGTGTTGGTATGACCATTGAAAACCCTTGAAACACCACGGAAGCAATATATGCATCTGTACACATACATCAATATGAGCGTCAGTATAAGCGTTGCAATGAGTGTCGGTAAATTACTGGAAACTAACGATGCTATACTGGCGGGCATACCAACCCTCATATTGACGCAATGTTTTAACCGGACCCGAGAGAAAAAATTCGACATTCATCGTGTTTTAAAACAAAACCGGCTACTATCAAGTTTGTGCGCATGAGCTACATCTCCCTGTTTCTCACTCCTTCTCTCTCTCTCTCTATGCACACCTCTCTATTTTTCTAGATCTGAAGTTTTGGTAAGTATCGCACATACTGTAGCACTCTTTTTTCTTTCTTTATGTTTTCCCTTTTCTAGTTTCTTTTCTCTTTAGTTTTGCAAGAGATTTTGGCATCAAGTCTTTGGAATTCGACGAAGGACAACTTTAAGTCGATTTTGACAACAACGATCCAAACACTTACATCGATGTAAGTGATTGTTTTGTTTTTGATTGACATAGAGAGAGATAGAGATGAAAGAAAGCGAGAGATCTAGAGAAACATAAAGAGAGAGAGAGAGAGAAAGAGAGAGACATATACATATACATACACACTCACATATGTATACACATACATATGTGCATACACACATGCATATGCATACATACACACACACACATATACATAATACACACATATGTGCATGCACACATACACATGCATATGCATACACACTTACAGACATGCATATGCATACATACATACACACACAAATTGTGTATACATACACACATGCATATACATACATACATACACACATACACACATGCACAATGCATATGCATATGCACATGCATATGCATACACACATGCATATGCATACACACTTACAGACATGCATATGCATACATACATACACACACAACACTGAGTCATAACAAACGAGAACAAAGACATGTTCTCCTTTAGAAATTACAAAAGTATGCTAAAAACAAGGAAAAATTAGCCTATTTTCAATTGTTTCATTGAAATGATAAGGCCCATTTTAATTAGGGCATGAAAACCATATGATTTTATTTCATGATACTTTGTTTCAATCTTTATTTCAATTTTTGTTTATAAAAACATGCTATATTCAACATTACAAATTCCAATTAGAACTTTAACGAATCTTACATGATTCAAACTACATGATTTCATGAAAATGGAAATTGAAAAGTAATTCATTTTATTTCAAGCCCACATAAAGCATAATTCTATGGCATTTTAAAAAGGGATTAGAATACGCACTTGACAATACAAAGCATAATCATACAACAACCAGGTGGCCATATATGTGTACTAGTAATAATAGCCAATTATGCCAAAAAAAACACCATGAGATCAAAATGAAATAGATGAGATTAAATTGACTATACATATTGAGAGAAAACACCATGCATATCATCATACATGATTCTTTGATGTCTAATAATCCAAATGAAAGAGACTTTATTGTTCATCATTGCAAATTCTATGAAATAAATCTATTAGGTTTTACATGCTAAGAGACTTCAATAAAACTTTGTTCAAGTTACGTTAATCAAATACTCTAAGACATTGCTTTTTTCCTTTCCTCCAGTCTTTATCCTTTGAAAAATCGCATTTCTCTCCTCTTTCTCTCTCTCTAAGCATTATCATGGTCAAAGTTAAAAAGCAAGACAATATATCACATTTGGTATTACTTTGTGAGGACATATTGCATGCGTTGAAAGCAAAACATGTAGTCTTTTTTACTTTCTTAAAGTGAAAACTATACTTTTCAACGAGAAGTCGATGCCAGGCATTGACTTCTCACTGAAAAACTATACTTTTCAGTAAGAAGTCGATGCTTGGCATCGACTTGTCGCTGAAGTCGATGCCAGGCATCGACTTCTTGCTGAAAAGTTTAGTTTTCAGCGAGAAGTCGACGCCTGACATCGAATTCTCGCTGAAGTCGATGCCAGGCATCGACTTCTTGCTGAAAAGTATAGTTTTCAGCGAGAAGTCGATGCCTGGCATGGAATTGTCGCTGAAGTCGATGCCGGGCATCGACTTCTCGCTGAAAACTATACTTTTCAGCAAGAAGTCAATGCCTGGCATCGACTTCAGGGAGAATTCGATGCCAGGCATCGACTTCTCGCTGAAAACTATACTTTTCATCTATACTTTGTGGGCATGGAAAGACAACCTCCTTTCTCTCTCTCTCTCTCCATGTCTTGTGGAGGCAATAAGCATTGTTCAATTGCCTATGACCCACTCAGAACATAGGTACTAGATATGCTCCTCGACCCTTTTTCTCTCTTTTCTATCACTTGTCCCTTACTTACCCTCCTTTCCCTTTCTCCCCCACTTCCTCGCCCTTCTTCAGCCATGACGAAGGAGCATAACAACTATTCTACATGGATCATCAAGTTTCTACATTTCCTCATTACTGCACTTTGATTCCCTTTTGCATGCACAAAGAGGTGTGATCATATTATCCATAATCAAAGCCTTGCCACAGACTATCTATTTGTGCAATAATGAACAACATACCCTCATTTGTTTTCCTCTCATTTCCGGTGAGATTTTGATGTCTAGCATGGACATCTTTCCAAAATCTATATTTGTTGCTCTAAGAAAGTATGGAATATATATTTCCGTTAAATAAATCTAGAAGGAAGAGTATGACGTAAGTGTTGATGTGTGAAACATCACAAGAAATTAATTAATGTGACACTAGACAACCTCTATGGTCACCATTAACTCATTGCCACTCAAAACTTTGAGAAATGATAGCCAAAACCAAGAACTTCACTTCTTCATATTTTTATAGTCACTGAAATGATATACCTTTAGTATTTTGCTAATTTATCTTTGCTAAAATATTATTTTTCCAAAATCTTTTGGTGGATGAAAGTAGAAGAGTAGAGCTTTCCAACAAGCTATGATATGCAAGAAACGGATCTCTAGAACTCAAGATATAGCCTTCACAAGATGACTTTGTATGACTTCCAAAAGTGGAATTTTTGCCTGTTTTAGTAAGTCTGAGTGTCCAAAAATGAAAATTCGATGCCTAGCATCGACTTGCAACCAAAAGTCGATGCCAGGCATCGACTTTGAGCTTTTTTAGCCATTTTTTTGTTCCTGAAATAGGCGTGTTTAACACACATATGATGAAAACCACTTTTATGTGGGAAGTCGATGCCAGGCATCGACTTTATGCTGAAACTCGATGCCAGGCATCGAGTTGCTCCACAAACCTCATGTTTTTAAGAAGTTCTAGCAGTACATAACACTCAGAGAATAAAACATGGACCTATCAACACAAACTCAATGCCAGGCATCGAGTTGCTTGGAAAACTTGAACTTTTGAACTCATCATACAGTAGACAAACATGGAGATGATGGAGAGAGTGTCATACACAAAACTTTACTTCTCATAGCTATGAAAAAATTAGAAACTTTACAGATGCTTTCTCACTCAGAGAAGCCCAACTATACTCTCTTATATAAAATGATCTCCTTCTCACATTCTGTCACTCTCTTCCACTTCTTCTCACTCTCGCGCCACTTGATAAAACTAAGTTATATAGATTGTCTCATTCTGACTCGTGATTTTTAAAAAACTTTTAGAACTAAAGTGAGCTAACTTTACAAATATATACACTTGTGAATTTGTCCCTTCACATAGGCATGTGGTTTTCTTCTAAAGCTTTGACCTTCAAATATATGTCCAATTTGTGAGTGTTTCTCCAACAGTAAGATCAAACTTCCTCTCACAAAGTATATATCTTTTTGCTTATACAAATTTTCTAAAGACCAAAGACTGGGGCCAAGGAAAAACGCAATGTTTTAGAATATTTGATTAAAGTATCTTGGAGCGATGCAAAAAAGGCCCAAAATTTACAATCTCAACCAATTCATTTCACACCAAACAAAATCAATTTCAATCTACTAGCTAGATAGGAAAGGATATACAAATACAAATAACTTTTATTCATTGAATCAATTGCACATGGACACAATTCATTGTTTTTCCTAAAATTATCTAATGTTATCAAATTAGTAGCATCAATTTTTAGTCTTTTCTAGCTCATTTCCTTTTTGTTTGATCCAAGCTAAATGAGTATTCCCATAAAATAAGGCTTTTTTTATTCATTTCATAATTCTCTCTTAAAAGTGTTAGATAAGGTACTCAAAAATTAGCAAAATTCTGCTACCCTAAAGTAGTCAAAATTTTGAAAATATGTTCAAAATTTGCATCTTTTTGGGGGGTTTTAGAAAACCTTGTATACTGGTATCAAGATTATTTTCACATCATGCAAAAAAAAGCTATTTTAGTGCGTAGAGTTTCTCTTTTTATGACATAGTTCTCGTTTGTTATGACTCACTGTTACACAAATTGCATATACATACACACATGCATATACATACATACATACACACATGCACACATGCATATGCATATGCACATGCATATGCATACACACATGCATATGCATACACACATACACAAATGCATATGCATACACACATGCATATGCATATACATACACACATGCATATACATACACACATATGTGCATACACACACACATGCATATGCATACACACACACACACAAATGCATATGCATACACACATGCATATGCATATACATACATGCATAGGCATACACACATGCATATACATACACATGCATATACATACACATGCATATACATACACATGCATATACATACACATGTATATGCATACACACATACACATACACAAATGCATATGCATATACATACACACATACACAAGCATATACATACACAAATTCATATGCATACACACATGCATATGCATACACACATGCATATGCATATACATACATGCATATGCATACACACATGCATATACATACACACATGCATATACATACTTATGCATATACATACATACATACACACAGAAATTGCATATACATATAGACATGCATATACATACATACATACACACATGCACACATGCATCTGCATACACACATGCATATACATACACACATACACAAATGCATATGCATACACACATGCATATACATACACACATATGTGCATACACACATGTGTGCATACACACATATGTGCATACACACATACACGTGCATATGCATACACATATACACAAATGCATATGCATACACACATGCATATGCATATACATACATGCATATGCATACACACATGCATATGAATACACACATGCATATACATACACATGCATATACATACACATGCATATACATACACATGCATATGCATACACACATACTCATGCATGTGCATACACACATAGACACATGCATATGCATACACACATGCATATGCATACACACATGCATATACATACACACATACACAAATGTGTATGCATACACACATGCACATGCATATACATACACACATGCATATACATACACACATGCATATACATACACACATATGTGCATACACACATACACATGCATATGCGTACACACATACACAAATGCATATGCATACACACATGCATATGCATATACATACATGCATATGCATACACACATGCATATGCATACACACATGCATATGCATACACACATGCATATGCATACACACATGCATATTCATACACACATGCATATACATACACATGCATATGCATACACACATACACATGCATGTGCATACACACATACACATGCATGTGCATACACACATACACACATGCATATACATACACACATACACAAATGCATATGCATACACACATGCATATGCATATACATACACACATGCATATACATACACACATATGTGCATACACACATACACATGCATATGCATACACACATACACATGCATATGCATACACACATACACATGCATATGCATACACACATACGCACATGCATATGCATACACACACATATGCATATACATACACACATGCATACAAACACACACATACATACATACATTTTTATGAAATATTAGAGAAAAATCTAAATATATAAAATATAAATAATTAAATATCTAAAATTAGATATTTAAATTTTTAGGGTTTCTAAAAATAGGATTTATGAGTTTTTACGCAACAATAGAATTAATATATCAAAAATAGGATTTTTGAGTTTTTACACACACACACATACATAAAAGCATATGCATATACATACATACATTTTTACAAAATATTAGAGAAAAATCTAAATATATAAAATATAAATAATTAAATATCTAGAAATGGCTATTTAAATTTTTAGGGTATATATATATATATATATATATATATATATATATATATATATATATATATATATATATATATATATATATATATATATATATATATATATATATATACTAAAAACAAGAGTTTTGAGTTTTTAGACAACAAAAGAATTAATATATCAAAAATAGGATTTTTGAGTTTTTACACACACACACACATAAAAGCATATGCATATACATACATACATTTTTACGAAATACTAGAGAAAAATTTAAATATATAAAATACAAATAATTAAATATCTAGAAATAGATATTTAGATTCTTAGGGTTTATATACACACGCACACACACACACACACACACACACATATATATATATATATATATATATATATATATATATATATATATATATATATATATATATATATATATATATATATATATATATATATATATATATATATATATATATATATATATATATATATATATATATATATATACACTAGAAATTAAACATACACACATACATACATACATACATACATTTTTATGAAATATTAGAGATCTTTAAATTTTTAGGATTTCTATATATACACATACACACCCACACACACACTCGCCAATACTCGCTAAAACAATTGACTTTGTATATATATATATATATATATATATATATATATATATATATATATATATATATATATATATATATATATATATATATATATATATATATATATATATATATATATATATATATATAATCAAATATTCCAAAAACAGGATTTTTGAGTTTTTATACAATGAAATATATGGGAAAATATCTAAAAAATAAATCTATAGATTTTTTAGGGTTTATATATATATATATATATATATATATCTTAACATCTCCACATTGGATCCGATGGGATCTCCATGTACACCTTGGGGAGTGCATGACCATGATGACTCCAAGATATATCACATGCGTGATGGAGCTTCGATCATGGATGTTGCCGAAAAGTCCATGGGTCAACCCATTCGACAGCTCTGCTCCATAGAGTTTGGACATTAGTTCATGTTAAAATGGAATGAACAAGACAAGATTCCAAAAATTATATCACACAGTCGATATATGAAGAGTACCGGCCAACACCTGGGCATCCTATTGTGAGCTTAGAATGGATTCAGCATACGACACGCGAGGTTATGTCTCATCGGCAATCTGAGGCTCGCGATGGTTTAAGAGCAGGCTTACCGAAGCCTGTATGGTTAGATGTTGAAGAGTGGGAATCGATTCAGGATGAGTAGCAACATACTCCTCATCGATATCGTCAGCAGTGAGATGCGATGGCCACACGTTTTGATATGGTTGGAACGTCGCATTTAGGTAGTGGCGGATACGACAGTATGCGCTACCAATTTGTAAGTATCATTTTAATTATTGAATTTGTTTGTGTTAACCACATCATGTATGTTCATCTAACAGTTTGCATATTTAGTATAGGAGTTGGAAGTGGGTCGTCCTCCGACATGAACCGAAGAAGCTTATGGATATCGTCATGGATTGGTTGCACTATTGCAGGACTTAGAGGGACACAGTGCGATCATTTCATGGGAGAATCTATGATGAGGTAAACTTATAGCTTGGTTTCATATTTTTAGTTTTTGTTTATAAATGTCATGTTAATTTGTCTCATTTTACACATATGCTTGTTGCATGATTGTAGGCGTAAAGGTTTTGATCCCCTTGAGCATATGTATGGTAGTGCTTTGCCATAATTTTTTATTACACTCCTATGTGGCAATGATGCACCATAATTTTGTATTCGATTCCTATATGGAAGTGATTTGTCACATTTTGTATTCGGTTCCTATCTAGAAGTGCTTTGTCACATTTTGTATTTGGCTCCTATATGGAAGTGCTTTTCCACACTCTTGTACATCCCTCATTTATGGAATATACAACTTTCTGTACATGATTCATGGTTCATTTTTGCTCCTCTCTTTTGTGTCTGACAGTATTTGCTATATGAAATCATGTTTTGGTTGCCATTAAAGTACATATCACATGTATTTGGTGTTGTTTGGGCAGAGTGTATTGTCTTTTGCTAAACAACATCATGGTAATGTTGTTGTAGCAAAAGACAACACACTCTGCCCAAAAAACATTTTGCAGATATGGTCATCCATATGTGCCTGGGTACTCCCAGCACGGTCGTCGGTATGGACGCCAGTATGGGTGCTGATATGGGTGCCGATATGAGTGTCGGTATTTCCGATGTGTATACTGACGCTCATACCGATGCCCATACTGGTGGCTATACCGGTGTCGAGAAGGAGTCAGGTGATGGGAAGAGCCGGTGCGGGGTTGGATTAGGTCCCTGTTATGCGCCGCTCCCACATCTTGTGAGAGCGTCTGCGTGCTCGATGCCTCGCCCTCTCTCTAGTATGGTGATCGTCGTAGGCCCTTACCCCTCGAAAGATAGGAGTGAATGTGCGTGTGCATAAGACCGTAGGCGTCGTGGGTGGAAAATCCAGATACAATGCAAAAACACGGAAGTCACTTGATTGGTGTGCAAACTAAACTCAATTATACAATATAAATGCCACTAAAGTTTTCCAATAAAATCTGAATGATAGAATGATTCCCGCTACACTGCAGGTTAGTGATATAGCAAACCGCTACAGTACAGAATGCTAATACAATATGCTGCCGCTACGGCGCGGATCGGCCAAATATAACATAGACTTCCCACTATAGTGCGAGAAGACGCCCACAAAATTCTCTTCAGTCTCAGCTTCCATCTTTGCGGATGGATCCTTCCGTTACTTTATTTCTTCGATCTTCAATCAAAGCTTCTCGTCAAGTCTTCTTAGCAATAGCTTTTCTTCTCTTTACTTCAATAGTCCGCAATCACTTCATATAATCTCTGAAATCGTCACTCGCAACCTGGAAGAGAAAGACAAGGAAAGTGGTCACGTGTGTGTGGAATGTAAACTTCATGGTGGAAAATCCACATACAGTGCAAAAACACGGAAGTCACTGGATCGGTGTGCAAACAAAACTCAATGATACAATGTAAATGCCACTAAAGTTTTCTAATAAAATCTGAATGATAGAATGATTCCCGCTACATTGCGGATCATTGATATAGCAAACCACTACACTGCGGAATGCTAATACAATATGTTGCCACTACAGTGCACATCAGCCAAATATAACATAGAATTCCCGCTACAATGCCAGAAGATGCCCACAAAACTCTCTTCAGTCTTGGCTTCTGTCTTTGTGGATGGATCCTTCCTTTACTTTATGTCTTCAATCTTCAATCAAAGCTTCTCTTCAAGTCTTCTCGGCAATAGCTTTTCTTCTCTTTACTTCAATAGTCCGCATTCACTTCATATAATCTCTGAAATTGTCACTCGCAACCTAGACCTGGAAAGAAGAACCACAGAAATGTCCACGGGGCGGGGGGGACAAAAAAAAAACATGTAAGTATTTCTTGAAAAGAATGAAACATACTTGAAAAATCATTTCCCCTTTAAAATTGTTTCTAAATGAATGAAACTATTTGGCCCAAGGAAAAAATTAGGGCATTATCCAAAAGAAAACTTGTTATCTTTCTTCCCCCCTCCCTTTCTTTTCTCCCTCTTCTGATTTGAAACTCATAGAAACGCCATTTCAGATTATTATAGTTGCACCAATTTCTACATTGATTCAAAGAATCCAATCACATGTGAATAATCTCTTCTCTCTCTTTTGATTTAAAACTCATAGAAACGCCATTTCAGATTATTATAGTTGCACCAATTGCACCTACATCAATTCAAAGAATCCAATCACATGTGAATAATCTCTGCAATGACAAATCATTTCAATCACAATGGGTAAGAGGTAGGCAAGCACACATTGAATGTTGAATGGTTGCACACGAACTTTTGAGGACAGCCACCTCGAATTACAAAGCTTATCCTTTATCACATATGTAGATGAAGATAAACATTCATGAAATAATGGTTGTATTCTCCTAAATGTACAAAACTCCACGTCGATGATCATTCTCAAAATACATTTTCGAGGAAAAATGATTTAGTCGTGGATATTGATGTCGAAGTGCATATGGTCTTTATGATCCAATTATTGATGTAAATAAAGCTTCCTTAATCGAAGATAAGAAGTTATGAACTCCAAAGGGACTGGCCAGTAGCTTAGCAAACAGATATCGTTATGTCTATTTGCTTTAAAAGTTCTGTCGGCACTCTAGCAAAAGAGTGGATGCATGAAAATCTCTTAGTCCATTGCTTATCGCTTCATTAATCTTGGTTAAAACTTGCATTGCCTTCTTATTTACTCTATAAGACATCTGCAACTTCATGAGAAAAATGCGCATGTTCATTGCGTATCTATAATCCTTATTTCTTATATATCCAGACAACATCTACATAGCTCCCCAAGCATCATATAATACTTTCGAAAAATCTTTTCCTATGACGTCACAATACAACACACTTCCATTCCAAGCGCTGATCCTCGATTCATGCAGAAGCATCTAAATGGAGCGTTGTGTAGATTCTCGCAAGTATAAGCTTCAATCCTATATTTTTACCTTGCATAAGGAGATCTCACCACCGCCTTCATCTTCAGAAGGGTGTGAGGTGATGGGAAGAGCCGGTGCGGGGTTGGATCAGGCCCCTGTGTGCGCAGTTCCCACGTCCGGTGACCGGCATCTGTACGCTCGGCGCCTTGCCCTCTCTCTGGTATGGCGATCGTCATAGGCCCCTATCCCCTTGGAAGAGACGAGCGAATGCACGTACGCGTAAGATTGTAGGCGTTGGGAAGGACAACAAGCGTATCTATAATCCTTATTTCTATATCCAGACAACATCTACATAGCTCCCCAAGCATCGAAAAATCTCTTCCTATCACGTCACAATACAACGCACTTCCATTCCAAGCGTTGATCCTCGATTCCTGCAGAACCATCTAAATGGAGAGTTGTGTAGATTCTCGCAAGTATAAGCGTCAATCCTAATTTTTTACCTTGCATAAGAAGATCTCACCACCGCCTTCATCTTTAGAAGGGTGTCAGGTGATGGGAAGAGCCGGCGCGGGGTTGGATCAGGCCCCTGTGTGCGCCGTTCCCACGTCCGGCGAGCAGCATCTCCACGCTGGGCGCCTTGCCCTCTCTCTGGTATGGCGATCGTGTAGGCCCCTATCCCCTTAGAAGAGATGAGCGAATGCGCATACGCGTAAGATTGTAGGCTTTGGGAACGAGAAAATCCAAGTACCACGGTAAGTCACGGAAATTGCAAGATCGGTGTGCAGACAAACTCAATGATACAACGAGAATATAGCTGAAGTCGTCCAGTAAAACTCAGCGATACAATGATGCCCGCTACAGTCCAGGTCGATGATATAGCAAACCGCTACAGTGTAGTATGATGATACAATATGTTGTTGCTACAGTGCAGATCGACCAAAAATAAGGTTGACCTCCCGCTACAGTGCAAAGAATCCCCCATCGGACTCGAGTTTGGTCTTCAGTCAGCCTTCCTTTTCTTCAATCTTTGGTCCAAGCTTTACTTCAAGTCTTCTTCAAATAATTGTCTTCACTTCATAAAGCACAATAGCCTCTAATCAGGAGTATCTATAATCTTTATTTCTATATCCAGACAACATCTACATAGCTCCCCAAGCATCATATAATACTTTCGAAAAATATCTTCTTATGATATCACAATACAACACACTTCCATTCCAAGCGGTGATCCTCGATTCATGCAAAAGCATCTAAATGGAGCGTTGTGTAGATTCTCGCAAGTATAAGATTCAATCCTAATTTTTTACCTTGCATAAGGAGATCTCAACACTGCCTTCATCTTTAGAAGGGTGTGAGGTGATGGGAAGAGCAAGCACGATGTTGGATCAGGCCCCTGTGTGCGCCGTTACCACGTCCGACAAGCGGCATCTGCACACTAGGCGCCTTGCCCTCTCTCTGGTATGGCGATCGTCATAGGCCCCTATCCCCTCAGAAGAGACGAGCGAATGCGCGTACGTGTAAGATTGTAGGCATTGGGAGCAAGAAAATCCAAGTACCACGCTAAGTCATAGAAGTCGCCAGATCGGTGTGCAGACAGACTCAATGATACAACGAGAATATAGCTGAAGTCATCCAGTAAAACTCAGCGATACAATGATGCCCGCTACAATGCAGGTCCATGATATAGCAAACTGCTATAATGCGGTATGGTGATACAATATGTTGTCACTTCAGTGCAGATCGACCACAAATAAGGTAGACCTCCCGCTACAGTGTGAGGAATCCCCCAGCGGACTCGACTTTGGTCTTCAGTCAGCCTTCCTTTTCTTCAATCTTTGGTCCAAGCTTTACTTCAAGTCTTCTTCAAATAATTGTCTTCACTTCATAAACCACAATAGCCTCTAATCAAGCGTATCTATAATCCTTATTTCTATATCCAAACAACATCTACATAGCTCCCCAAGCATCATATAATACTTTAGAAAAATCTCTTCCTATGATGTCACAATACAACACACTTTTATTCCAAGCGCTGATCCCCAATTCATGCAAAAGCATCTAAATGGAGCACTCCCTATTCGGCGAGCAGCATGTGCGCGTTGGGTGCCTTGTCCTCGGTATGGCATCTCGTATCACGCATCGTGGGCCCACACCTCGGAAGAGAAAGACAAGGAAAGTGGTCACGTGTGTGTGGAATATAAACGTCATGGTGGAAAATCCAGATACAGTGCAAAAACACGGAAGTCACTGGATCGGTGTGCAAACAAAACTCAATGATACAATGTAAATGCCACTGAAGTTGTCCAATAAAATATGAATGATAGAATGATTCCCGTTACATTGCGGGTCGGTGATATAGCAAACCGCTACAGTGCGGAATGCTAATACAATATGCTGCCGCTATAGTGCGCATCAGCCAAATATAACATAGACTTCGTGCTATAGTGCGAGAAGATGCCCACAAAATTCTCTTCAGTCTTGGCTTCCATCTTTGCGGATGGATCCTTCCTTTACTTTATGTCTTCGATCTTCAATCAAAGCTTCTCTTCAAGTCTTCTCGGCAATATCTTTTCTTCTCTTTACTTCAATAGTCGGCAATCACTTCATATAATCTCTGAAATCGTCGCTCGCAACCTCGACCTGGAAAGAAGAACCACAGAAATGTCCACAGGGCAGAGGGTACAAAAAAAAAACATGTAAGTATTTCTTGAAAAGAATGAAACATACTTGAAAAATCATTTCCCCTTTAAAATTGTTTCTAAATGAATGAAACTATTTGGCCCAAGAAAAAAATTAGGGCATTATCCAAAAGAAAACCCGTTATCTTTCTTCCCCCCTCCCTTTCTTTTCTCTCTCTTCTCATTTGAAACTCATAGAAACGCCATTTCAGATTATTATAGTTGCACCAATTGCACCTACATCAATTCAAAGAATCCAATCACATGTGAATAATCTCTTCTCTCTCTTCTGATTTGAAACTCATAGAAACGCCATTTCAAATTATTATAGCTGCACCAATTGCACCTACATCAATTCAAAGAATCCAATCACATGTGAATAATCTCTGCAATGACAAATCATTTCAATCTCAATGGGTAAAAGGTAGGCAAGCACACACTGAATGTTGAATGGTTGCACACGATCTTTTGAGGATAGCCACCTCGAATTACAAAGCTCATCCTTTATCACATATGTAGATGAAGATAAACATTCATGAAATAATGATTGTATTCTCCTAAATGTACAAAACTCCACGTCGATGATCATTCTCAAAATACATTTTCGAGGAAAAATGATTTAGTCGAGGATGTTGATGTCGAAGTGCATATGGTCTTTATGATCCAATTATTGATGTAAATGAACCTTCCTTAATCAAAGATAAGAAGTTATCAACTCCAAAGGGACTAGCCAGTAGCTTAGCAAACAGATATCATTATGTCTATTTGCTTTTAAAGTTCTGTCGGCACTCCACCAAAACAGTGGATGCATGAAAATCTCTTAGTCCATTGCTTATCGCTTCATTGAAATTAGCCATTTTCTGACGAGTTTGAGCCTCAAATCTTGGTTAAAACTTGCATTGCCTTCTTATTTACTCTATAAGACATCTGCAACTTCATGAGAGAAATGCACATGTTCATTGCGTATCTATAATCCTTATTTCTATATCCAGACAACATCTACATAGCTCCCCAAGCATCATATAATACTTTCGAAAAATGTCTTCCTATGACATCAGAATACAACACACTTCCATTCCAAGCGCTGATCCTCGATTCATGCAGAAGCATCTAAATGGAGTGTTGTGTAGATTCTCACAAGTATAAGCTTCAATCCTAATTTTTTACCTTGCATAAGGAGATCTCACCACCGCCTTCATCTTCAAAAGGGTGTCAGATGATGGGAAGAGTCGGCGCGGGGTTGGATCAGGCCCCTGTGTGTGCCATTCCCACGTCCGGGGAGCGGCATCTGCACGTTGGGCGCCTTTCTCTTTCTCTGGTATGGCGATCGTCGTAGGCCCCTATCCTCTCAGAAGAGAGGAGCGAATGCGCGTACGGGTAAGATCGTAGGTGTTGGGAGCGAGAAAATCCAAGTACCACGCTTACTCACGGAAGTCGCCAGATCGGTGTGCAGACAAACTCAATGATACAACGAGAATATAGCTGAAGTCATCCAGTAAAACTCAGCGATACAGTGATGCCCGCTGTCATAGAGATTTTCATCTCTACGTTTGCTTCTACTCGCTTCAAAACAAAAGCTATGATTTGAAAATGTTGTGGATGTCAGAGAGATTTACTCTCCCGTTTCTGCAAGCCCTTTGAGCACAATAGTCACAAAGGAAAATTCTGAATGGACGAAAGATCATCCATGCACAATAGGGTTTCTAACGTGGATGCACTCAGTCTTTCAGAGGCATTGCTAACATATCTTCTACAAAGAGAACTTCAGATGAAGATTATCTTGTATTAGCAAAGGTGTTGATGATTCTTATTCTGAGCAAGGACGTTAAATTTATCTTTTGCTCATGTTAATATTGCTAAAGAGAAGTAAAAGAAAACCATTATTAATTCCATATTATTGAAGAGAAAAAGCATCGAATGTCTTTTGAATAACTTTAAACTTGGAGCATTGAACTAAAGAAAGGCATAGCTCAAAATAGATGAGGAGTTGTAGGGAAAAGGGTGGCAGAGGATGGTCCGGAAAAAAAGAGGAGGAGAAAGGCATGCGCTCGATCATGCAAAAGGAAGGGAATGATTAAGAAAGAGAGGTATCCTGGAGTTTGGGGGCAGAATTGGTAGACAGAGTTCGATCAGCAGGTACGGAAGCAATTGAATAGGCACTGAGTGATAGGAGAACAACCTAGGGATTCCTGAGGCGGCTCCAAATTATATTTCGTGTTGTGCATATTCCTGTTCTGAAGCGCTAATATTTCGTGTTGTGCATATTCCTGTTCTGAAGCGCTAATGATCTACTCACGCTTCGATTCCTGATACGTCATGCTACCAAGATTATAAGGTGGAACAACAACTGAAGATTGAGGAAATCTACGGGCTTGATCTGACGAAGGAGGTCGCTCAGGAGCATGCGACTCTCCATATGCTAACGGATGATACATCGGATTATAGCTGCCCAATTACAACAATGATCTGACACACCTGCGAAGGAGGGGGGCGCACATTGTTGGCGGAGGAGTCGCTACACTGAGGAGGAAGAAGGAAGGTCTGCGCTTTGCTCATCCAGATCACTGGACAATTCTGTTATGGAAAAAGTGATTTACTAGAGGACCCAAAGATCATGAGCTGGATGGGTGAAGCTAAATGTCTGTTGTCCTGTGATTGTATCAATAACTCAACGTCATCCACAGAAGGAAGAACCAAGCTGTCGAGTGCAGTCGTTTCTGTCATTAGACAGGTATAGTGCATACTTCACTTTGAAATACAAGGCTACTGTAAACAAGGAATCAATTTTGCACCATTCTTTCCTCGGAGAGTGTGCAGCCTTCCTCGTTGTTCCTGCACCAAACGCAGTGGCATAAAGAAAAAAAACAAAAATGTACAAGCTAAGGGGGAGATAGCAGAAACAGACCTAACGAGAGAGGAGGAGAAATCGTTGTGCTTTTGCTCATAGAAAGCGTTTATAAAATTCTGGCTCATGGCACTCTAATGGAAGAGATGCCAATTGGTATTTAACATTGATCTGAAATATGCAGGTGCGTAGAATTTCATCTCAGAAATATGTAACGAAATATGCAAAAATTTTCATTGAAGAATTATGATCTAGCAAAGGGCGTCAATCTTTAATCTTAGAATTTTCTTTTCTAATCTACAACGATCTGCGAATTACTCTCAGAAGTACTTACAACGGTGACTATGACGTGAAGTTGTATGGACAGATTAGCATTATGTTTCTCTTAGCTTTTCTACGATAAGAAATTATAGAACTCTTTATCTAACAAATATTCAAATTTTTCAATCTCGTGCCCTGGAGTCTCTTGTGTACATTGCTCTTAGTTCTAAACGATGCATTAGGATATAGAGGAAGATATTTGCAAATGCAAGCAGATGATCAATTGAAAATTGCTCCAATTATAATTTTTTATTGCAACTCTAACATATGTTAGACATAAGATTCATAACAGACAAACACGCACTCTTAGATTTGATTGATGCCGATTATACGGGAGATTCTTGATTGAGTGCCGACTTTAAAGTTAGTAAATTAACCATTTTTTATCTGCCATGACTGATTACTTTCTGACTTACAGAGACTTCGATCACAAAGTGTCATGTAACTAGATATTCATTTTTGTCAACACGTATGCTCTTTGATCTGTATGCTTGCTCTTTGTCTGCGGATAAGAAATTTGGAAGGTTCAACGTGATTTTACGTTGCATATAGAAAAACGGTTTACTTATGTTAAGTTTAATAGAATATTCATATTAACTTGCGATCTTATCACATGCTTAAAAGAAAGCGAGTTCTTGAAACCGTCATATGCAATCTTGAGCCTAATTTAAATATTGTCATACAACTTCTCATTAACGTGTGATGTGAAGGAATCGATACCTCATTAGGTGAACATTGCCACTCTTTGTCGAAGGAGCAGTGATCGATTTCTATGAATTGTGAATGATATAAACTTTGTGAAAAATAGAAGAGATGCCAATTGAACTCGAAACTATTATCTATGTGATGTCAACTAGCATCGACATACAAGTCATTTTCGCTTAAACTTGATATTGAGATTTGAATTAGGTTCATGTGATGATATGTAAAAATTTCATTTTGTCATTAAGTTTGGACAATAGACATGCATATGATTTGCAATAGTCAAGAAATATGGTAAAGCTTTGAATTTGCGTGATGATACATTTGTTTCCAAAGCACCAAAGGATATTATGAATTATTTTGCAATAGAAGTAGTACTCATAATCTCGTTGAGTTCTCCAATCACGTGAGTTGCCCCAAGCACCCTGCGTGTGCCGAAGGATTTAGCGGTTGACTTGATCCACCAGCCGTGTGTCTGTAGCTTCCCGACATTTGGTGAACCCGACCTGAAGGCTCGGCGCGGCATCTCAGGTATCACCTACTGTTTTTTTCTTTGTGCATTCCAATAGGAATTGATTTCTAGTTTCTTTTTAGCACAAAATTTAAGTGAGTGATGGGTTGAAAAGAAAGGAGTGAGTACAAGGCTGAGTTAACCAAAGACTATTGGGAGGTTTCTAGACACGAAAACTTAAAGAGTTTTATTGATTATAATCCACAAGGTAAGAAATCCAATCTGAATGATTTTCTTGAGGAGAAATTTAGAGAATATGAAGAGAAGTTTAAAGATGTAGAGAGGAGAGTAAATGAATCAATACAAGATAAATTTGGAATTATCATAACCATAAATAAAATGTCTCAAACTATGCGAGAAATGGGTAAAAACCTTAAGAACTTAAAAGAGATACTAGAATCTGAAACTTTAGAGTTGAAAAATAAAGTTGAAATTTTGACAATTCAAAATCAAGAATTACAAGAATTGAAACTTAATCATGAACATGAAGTAAGAGTCCATAATTTGTCTACATATATGCCTGAACAAACATCTTCATGTGATCTTAGAAATCCTATTCCTAGGATAATACCAAAAAAATCAAATAGGATGCGAAAATGCATTATTTGATGTTTTTGGTGTGACCAAATCGGTCATACCTATGATAATTGCATTGCCTCTGAACATGCATGCAAACATCAAATAGTTTGTCACCTTGGAAATTAAATATGTCATGTTCATACTCATGCCCCTTTACACTTAAACTTAGGTCGAGGGGGAATGAAAAAATTGTTTGAACAAACAAAAGCAAAACCAAGAAAACTAAGAATGACACAAACATATCAATGGCGACCAAAGAAACATACAGATGATAAAATTGTTAATCAAGAAATTAAGATATCGAGGAAAAATCAAGAGAAAACAGTTGATGAATCAAAATCTAGGGAAAACAAAAAACTTGAGCGAAATGAACATAAAGACATAGATACGAATGAGCAAAAAGATGAGCAATTAATACTAAGGACGAAGAAAGAAGATAACTATTATATCACATGTGATCTAGAACTCTTAGAGAATGATACATTATTTGATCAAAATAAAGTTAATAAATGGAAAACTAAAATGGGATATGAGATTAAGAATCAAGAAACTAGTCAGAGTAAATCTAAAGAACTTGATAAAGAAAAGAGTATAAACAAAGAACAAAAGAAGATGATTGATGAAATTATTAAACAAATTGAACAAAATATGCAAAGGTCACCAATACCTTATAAATCTTTTAAAAAGAAGTAATTAGAATAATCCATTAAAATAGATATTGAGAAGTCTTATCTTGGACTGCTAGATTTGGTTTAAGTATGCTAATAGTTATGTTTCTCACAAGTGTTTCAAGATGAATTATTTTTCAGGTTTAGGATGAAGACTTGCAGTTTATAGACAACCAAGTTTTTCTTCAAGAATAGATCATGAATAGACTTTTACTTCCATTTTTGCACCATTTTATTTAACCTTGCATTTAAAGTATGCATCAAATTATGTATAAACACTTATTGAGCTTTTCCCTTAGGTGCACGTCCATTTGCACCAATCTTGATTGTAAAATGCATTATGAAAAAAATATGCAAGCAAAGTCTAAGTCTGCGAGATACAAACCTCGTCATCAAAAGCTCTTATCCCTTATGCACCATAATTTTTGAAAATGCACTTAAAGTATGCATGTGTTAGGGTCACATTACATGACCATGCATCGAGGCACGATCTGATCTGTACCCATGCACATAAGAGAGACTGTAAGGCTTTATGTATATTCACATTGCTATGTATGTGAGTAGTGCACAATCCTCACCATCTGAAACCTTTTACCTTGCTCATTGCACCATACTTATTCTCTATGCATTTCAAAGTGTGCATTTCAATAGGGCCCACTACATGGCCATGCATAAGACACTTTATGAGTTTTACCCATGCACTTGCAGGATTTTATAAGAAAATCACATGAAAAACAAATTTGATGTTATGAAGAAAGCACGTTTATTTTCAGGTTGGTGCATCCGGAGGACGCACAGGTTTGGTGGGGGTGAGTGTCGTAGAGATTTTCATCTCTACGTTTGCTTCTACTCGCTTCAAAACAAAAGCTATGATTTGAAAATGCTGTGGATGTCAGAGATATTTACTCTCCCGTTTCTACAAGCCCTTTGAGTACAATAGTCACAAAGGAAAATTCTGAATGGACGAAAGATCATCCGTGCACAATAGGGTGTCTAAACCCGACAATTTGGTGAACTCGACGTGAACCACAACATTGCGACTCAGGTACATCCGACCGGAACCAAATTCCAGGTATTTATATTTGAATTTTCCTGGTTTGCACATAGTTAAACGAAAATGAAATCTAATGTAGAAAACCTTCTACATGATATGGAAGCACGATTAGTTTCTCTATAGATTTAAAGTTTAATTCCAAGTTTGAGTCCTTAAACTCGTTTCTTTCAATCTTAACTACAGTAGTATCTGATTTTAATGCAACTCTTAAATCAATAGATACTCAATTTGATCATGAGTTTAGGAATTTAGAAGGAATTCTTCATTATGAACTATCAAATTTGAATGAAAATATGGAAACAATAGCCAATCATGTAAAAGAAATTTCATCATTCAAAACTATTGGTCATGAAATTGCAAGTTTAAAAGAGAAAATTGAAAAGTTAAACAATCAAATACACGAAAGTGCTACATGTGAATGCAAAGATAGATATCAAGTAAGAGTTCAAAGTAGATCTATGTCTTCTATTGACCAAAACCCTTTACCCGATCATAGAAGAGTCGCTCCTACGCCTTTATATCAAAGACCAAAGAGAACAGTAAGATGCTTCTGGTGTGACCAACTAGGTCATACTTATGGGAATTGTATGGCCTATGAGAAAGCATGTAGACAACAATTGGTACTAGAAAGTGAATAGAAAATATGTGATTATCAAACACAACTCCCTTTGAGATTAAACTTAGGTAGAGGAGGGATGATAGACTATTTTGATCAAACAAAATTTAGTCCTAAAACCAAACTTCAAAAACAATGGAAACCTAAGAGTCATAATGAGAAAAGCAATGTATGTCAATTACATTCTATGAACACCAAGATTGAGACTAAAATTGAATGCTTGGACAATGATCAAAACCATCTTAAACCTAAATCTATGAGTAATATTGATATGCAAACTATATCTAAGGATCAAGATACATTGAAAAAGATTAAGGAAGATGAAGATGTATGGATAAAAGATGATGCAAATGAATAATCAATTGATGGAAATAAAGACATACATGTGGTTAAAACAGAACCTAAAGTCATAGAAAATGACAATAACTGTGACCAAAATAAAAATGATGGAAGAATAGTACAAACATCTGAAGTGGAAAATTTTCAAATTCATTTAGAACATGATAAGAATATGGGAAAATGGGTACAAGAAGCCATATGGAAGATTGAAAATAATATCAAAAACTCATCTAAAGGTAAGCAAAAGGAGAAGAATTTAAGAGAATAGTTTTATTGTGATGAATTGTTTATTGAAGAGAAACCTTTTCAAATTGTGATATTGCTTGCTGCATATATGCTTATTTTCCTAAAGTTGAGGAACATATACCTAAATTGTTTTGTTTTATGAAGTTTTATGTTTGAAAAGCTAGTTAAAAGCTTATGATAAAGTTTTTCATTATGATTTGCTTAACAAAAAGAATAATAAAATATGAAAACACAAAGTTTGTTGATTACAGTTTAAACTAAAACATGTTTGGAATTATGCTTGCAATTAAGTTTGATCAATATGCTTGTCATTTCCTAAACTTATGATGAACTTATGATTTTCTTTCTTTCATAAATAGGAAGAAATCTATTATGATGAACAATTATGAGGAACATTATTATAATGAAATGATGAATATTTTAAATAGAATGATTTTTGTTTACAACAATTATAGTGATATAATTTTAAAAGAAAGAAATATACATGATATAAATATGATCATGATAAATATGAAGAACATGAACATATGATACAATATGATGATGATTATATTGACATACCATATGATGAGGAAGAGGAACTTTCATAATCTAGATATGAATTTTTCATTGATATCAAAAAAATGATGCTCATTTATAATGATACAAGTTAAAACTACTATGAAAATTATAATGTTTTTCCTAAAATTTATGAACTTTGTTACATAGGTTGAAAAACCTAATGTGAAATTTATGATTTTGTCACATAGAAAAACCTATTTTAAAAATTAAGAATGCATTATTTATGACAATTATAACCACTATGAATTTTTTATGATGAAATTTGTGACATGATGAAGATGAATCTGATAGAATATATGAATTTATATTTGCAAGATAAATGATAATGAAGATTACTTGTTTTGTAGCTTCTACTTTATGAGTGCTTACAAGTTCTGAAGATGAATTGATCAAAGCAATTGAAGATGTTATGCCAAAAGTTCTGATGAACTTAAAGAGAGCTGAAGATGGAGTCAATATAGATCAGGTGAAAAAGTTCTAAACCTGATTTACGCTTCAATTTATTATGAAAGTTCATGCATTATCATAATTAGATATGTACATTCTTCATATAGGTTAAGAAACCTCTTAAAATTATGAAAAGTAGAATTTAAACTAAAGTAGGAACATGCTTGAAGAGAAGATAGGGATTAGAGACCTATGGCTGTCATATGAATAGTTGAAGGAACCCTTAACTTGCAACTCCTAGTAGAAGTAGACTTGTTTTATATAGGTAAGCTTCCTTAAATCTGACCCATTTAGCTAAAGAGATCCTCGTTCCCGCTTTAGCTTACCTCTAGATCCTTTGCTCTGATTAGGGGTTAAGCCTTTCCCCTTCATCAAAAAAGTTGCGAAGAAAAATTGAAAGCAGTACATTAATGGTTGCTGCATATGAAAAGAGAAAAAAAAATGACAAGAAGAAAGAAGAAAAATTATGATGAAAAAGAGATGAAAGAAAACTCAAATGATTTCAATGAATCAGTTGTGGTCTTGAAATCACTTCTGAATTGAAAAGCGGGCTATATAAGGCGGATGTATGCTAGAAAGGAATTAGTTTTTTGTATCTTAATGGCAAGTGGCTAAGAGATGAGGATAGAAGGCTTATATAACATATGCTTTACTTATGAACAGAGTTGATAGAAGAGTTAGTACGAACACTATTTGAATGACTTCTATAGTTTTTTTCTAAAACCTGTTTTTCAACTCATGCATTGAACGAAAAGGTTGAAATTCAAGCTTACATAATTTTATAAGTTTTCTTTGCTATCAGAAGATGTACTAAAGATAGAAGCATTTTTTATAGACTATTTGCATTTGAGTCATGAATAATTTTCAAAAGAATTTGATATTGCCTTCTATGATCTGCAGGTTTGGCCCATCGAGGACGATGTGCAGGTTTGGTCGGGGCGAATGTTGGAAAGTTTTCAACCTTTTCATTGATGACCAGGAAAATTAAAAAAAAAATTGTTTATTGGTCAATTCTAATCTTATTATTACAATGTTTTTATTTGGAACTAATCTCTTGTTAAGTGTTTGCAGGTTCAAATGGATGAAGAAAACAAAAGTTCATATTATGGTTTACCCTAAACTGCTCGTATAATGTGTGTTTAGGTCAAGAAAGTATTGAATTATGGGTTTAAGACCCTACGTTTACATTTAATCTTGTGCATTTAAGTTAGGAGCATTAATTCTTGATTAATGTTAGGATAAAAGCTAGGTTTTTAATGGGTTATCATGGGTTTCCAAAGGGTTTCAAGTAGATTTTCGAAGGGTTTTATTGAATTTTAAGGGTTAAAATAATAGGTATTTAATTAAATTAATCTTTAAAATGAACATTTATGTATTAAAAATTAAAATATGATTTATTTAATTAATTTAGTGTGAATTTAAATACTAAGGTTCTAATTAATTAAAACCTTAAACTAAGCTTAATTTAAACGAATTATTTAATTAGGAAAAATAGGATGATTAAATTAAAAATGATAAATTAAATGGATAAATTATGAGTGGTGTGTGTGAGTAGTATTTAAAGTGTGGTGTGAATTAAGATGTGTAACTAAAGTGATTTAAAGAGTGGTTTGAATAGATGATGCAATTAAAGGAAGTTAAAGAGAAACTTTAAATGAATGGTATATATGAATATGGTTAAAAGAATGGAACAAGTGAGTTATGTGAGAAAAGTCAATTCAAAGTGTGGTGGATAAATGTGGGTTAAAGAATGGATGAGAAAATAAAGCAAATCCAAAAGAGTGGTAAGCTCATGATCTGTGTATGTATATATATGTGTGTGTTTAGTGAGTTTTTCCTAATGTTTTGTTTCAGGTACTCATTTTATTCCTTCACTTCTTGCTCTTAATGATTAGAAGAGAGTTAGCTGTTGAACGTATTCTAAGTGAAAAGCTTCCCTTATTGCGAGACTTTTGATAGTCTTAGAGAGAAAACGTATCTGTAGAAAGAGAATGCTATCTGATTTTGACACTGTAGTGACCAAATAGAGAGAGAGAGAGTATAGTATCTCCTCTCTCTTTTTTCCTTTGAGTCTGGCGGCACAACAGAAGAGAGAGGACAGAGGGAGACGCATGTTAATAAGAGCAATCGTTAATTCTTCTGACTTCCGGCTCTGATTGGTGTTGCCGAGTGTGAGAGAAAGGATTTCAGAAAGAAGAGACAGTAGAAAGAGGGAGCAGATGGTTTTTTGACAGAGATAGATGGCTGCAGAGCGCGCACGGCAAATCTGACGACTGATGTGCACATAGAAATAGAGAGTTTTATAGAGCGATTCTGGCACTGTCAGAATTTAGGAGAGAGATGATTGTTTTAATTATTATGTAATTTATACTCTTCCTCTTCTATCTCTAGCAGCGACAGCTACATAAGGCTCTAGTAGTGGGCGTCCGCATCAGAAAGATTCAGAGAGAGAGAGAGAGATGGCGTCTGTAGCGCACACGAAGAGAGATAGTGGGCTTCTGGCGGCGGCCTGGCAGAGAAAAAGACGTGTGCAGGAGAGAAAGAGCATCGATTGAGAGTTTTTTTCCTCTTAATTTAATCTATTTATTTTATTTATTATTATTT
>CM035409.1:5351611-5649111 GCA_020310875.1 Ceratopteris richardii
GCCCCCCTAGGACTTCCTTCTAGAACCTTCTAACCTCCTCACTCAAGTTTCTATTTCCAAAATCCTCTTGCATAGTCATTTACTATTCTGCGAAAATCACACTGTTTATTTCTATTTTTTTATTTTTCTCCTTTTTACTTTTCCTAAACTAAGATTTTGGTTTCACACTATATATATGTAGGATTAGTTGAATTAAGGCTTTGGACTTTGGTTAAAAGCCAATTTCAAGGGTCCAGGTTAGGGTTTTTGGTCGGGGAAATTAGGATTTTGATCACAATCAAGTTAAGCACGTCAATTCAAGGGTTTATTTATAGTTAGAGCCAAAACTCGTAGGGTTTTTAAGGGTCTAGGTTCGATTCTCATGGGATAAACTCGCATTTTCTAGGGTTTTCAAGGGTCTAACCTAGGGGTTTATGGATCAAAAATTAGCTGTTTACACACACACAGGTCTAATGTACATATCTAACATGGTTTCACATCTCTCAATCAATCAAATCGTCCAAATCATGCATATAATATACCCCTCTTTCCGTCAAAACATCATACAAACCCTAGTAAGTCAATGAATTTTGAAAAAAACCATCCACACTTCCCTCATCATCCTGACATTCGTCCCCACTAAACCTGCACATCGTCCCGATGGGCCAACCTGCAAAATCCAACAGAAGCGTATCAGGGTTCTTTTTAAACTCGCTTTCTTTTTATGTTTTTCTCTTCAAAAATAAAAAACGTGATCTCATGCACTCCATGTAGCTTTATAAAGATTAGTACAAATTTTAGAAAGTTAAGTAGACTCAAGCTTCACAAACATCATACTATGTTCCTGCTTCTGCAATCTGACAAGTAATCACATCAATAAACCATTGGCTTTCTAGATCTTGTGTTCGTTCAACTAGTTCAGATCTAGCAACTCATTCTAATTACTAGCATATACTAAGCTTCTACTAACTCAGTTTGTAGAATATACCTCGATTCCCACTATTTATCTCCTACTGTCCAAGTCTCCATTAGATCTCTTTCTTTTTCTTTTTCTTTTTCATTTTTCTTTTTTCTTTTTCTTTTTCTTTTTCTTTTATTCTTCACTTCATCTCACCTCAATATTTTTCTTTTTACCTTTCTTTCACAAATCAGCCTATGTCGAAATGGGGTGCGACTAATGGACTTGTCTGCCCGACTAAGTGTACCCCACCGGTCTGCCGACCTGACATAGTGCACGATATACACAACCTTAGCCCTACATGAAAGCAATATCAGCTCGTGGCTCTGACCACCCGACCAGAGTGACTCCACCCGTCTACCGACCCGCCTAGGCACATGACAACAGATAGGTCAGGCCTACGACAAAACTAGCTATGGCTCGTGGCCTTGATCGCCCGACCAAGGTGGTTCCACCCGCCTACTAGCCCATCATAGCACGCTAACAACATGCACACACATCTAAGCTTGCTTGAGTATGAAGTTTTTTCATAAATCATGATCCATATGGAGGTAAGATCTTGCAAGAAATAAATAGCAGGACCCAAAGAATCCCACTCACTAAGCGTTCAAATGAATCAGCATATACATGCACTCAGTCTAAGCATGCCATCACATTCCCAAGCTTTCACTCCCAAAATTTTCTAGTCTGCTAAGTGATTCTATTCATATAATTCCTAGTCATTCATGCTTCATGCAAACCCATAATAGATATTTGCTATCTTCATTCTACATGATTTTCACTAATTCATACATATCTTTACCATACACAATAATGCAATGCAAATTCTTTCAGAAAGAAAACATGTTTCAAATCAGAAAAATTTCACCTGATCATTGTGCTCCATCTTCATCATTGATCGATCCAGACTTCTTTTCAACTTTCTTGGTTCATTATTCTTCATCAATCTTAGTGTCATCAGCATCCTCCATTATCATCATCATTGTAATCATGATCATCAATGATCATAAACCATCATCATTAATCATTTTCAACATCAATCATTATCTTTCATCATCATCAATCATCATAAACCATCATCATCAATCATTAACATTCATCAGTCATCTTCATTCAATATTTCTTGATCATTCTCAAACATTTTCCATTATAATTCATCTTCAATCATCATTCAAGAATTGCAAATATGTCTTGAAAAGTTAGATTTCTACTTCTCTTATTCTTTTTCAAAGTCTTAGAAGACTTCGCAGTTGCCTTTACATTCCCCTTAATTTGCGTAATAATATCATCAAGCAACTGTTTTTCTGCTTTGTTAATTCCTTTATCAGATTTTATATCTTCTTGAGTTTCTTTTTTACTCTTTCCTTGTTCAATTTGTTTGTCATAGTTTATTTGGGATTGCAATTTCATAACTTTCTCTTGATCAAATAGATTCTCATTAGTCAAAATTATGGGATCAAATGAAACATATACCTCCTGGTCTTACTTTGATTTCTCTTGAATTTCTCTATCACATTCTCTTCTATAATCTATTCCTATTTTTTCTCTGAATATCTATTCATTAGTTTGCTTTTCAACCTTTATCTATCTACCTTTGGTTTCTTCAATTGGTTTCTCTTGACTCTGAATAGATAGCATACTCTTTTGTTCCTTAGATCTATTATCTTCATGAGTCTTTGGTTTCCATATCTTTTGAATTGACTTTGATCTAGTTTTGGTCTCTTTAAAATATTCCTTCATTCCACCTCTTCCTACATTCAAATGTAAAGGGGATGGATCTTGAAAATTTATTTTCATGTTCACTGACTAGTCTTTGTCTGCATGCACTTTCATATGCTATGCAATCCCAAAACATATGTCCATGCTGATCACACCAAAAGCATTGTATAGATCTCTTCTCAGCCCAACTTGATTTCCTAGGTATCACTCTAGGCATGGTTCTTCTAAGACCTAATGACTCTTTTTGTGCAGATATTCCTTGGACCTTTACCACATGTTCATGGTCACATTTCAATGTTTGTAGATCATTAACTTATTTGTTCAACAACTCAACCTTATCTTTCAATTCTAAAATCTCATAATCCATTTCACTTTTTATGTCTTTAATACTTATGCCCATTAGCTGGACAGTGTCAGATATTGCATTTTGTTTGCATTAGGGTCATCACAATACTAAATTTTGATTTTATAGATTCACTCGCATTGATTTCCATTTCCCTAAATCGCTCCTCATATTTCCTAAACTGTTCCTTAATCATTTTATGCATTTTAGTTTCTTGTGCACAGACATATGGACTAAACTAGTGCATATCGTGAATGCTAAAGCTCAGGCAACCAAATCTGTCTTTCTATTTAAGTGTATGTGGAGCAATGCAAAAATTCAAAGAACTTGAAATGCTGGTACCTGAAAATCTCTATCCGATGCTGAGGTTCCTGTATTCTCTTCTCAAGGAGTGGGTGACGTGTCGAGGATCAGTGGGCAACCACCTCGCTTCACGTCGGGTTTAGGCATCGAGAAGGAGGACTCGAGGGAAGAGCAGCACGGGGTTGGATCAAGCCCCGGTGTGTGTCGCACTCCCTACTCAGCGAGCGGCATCTGTACGTTGGGTGCCTCGCCCTTGGTATGGCATCTCGTATCGCGCATCGTGGGCCCACGCCTCGCAAGAGAAAGACAAGAAAAGTGGTCATGTGTGTGTGGAATGTAAACGTCGTGGTGGAAAATCGAGATACAATGCAAAAACACGGAAGTCACTGGATCGGTGTGCAAACAAAACTCAATGATACAATGTAAATGCCACTGAAGTTGTCCAATAAAATCTAAATGAAAGAATGATTCCCCCTACATTGCGGGTCAGCGATATAGCAAACCGCTACAGTGCGAAATGCTAATACAATATGTTGTCGCTACAGTGCGCATCAACCAAATATAACAAATGAGGGGGGAAGTATCTCAACCCCTAAGCAACGATGAAGCGCAAATGACCTCCACAGGTATCCTTCTTTGACCTCTGCACACCAAAAATGCTCTTACTCAGAGCTTATGCAGAGAACTCTAGTGAGCTTTTGTAGACCTGTAGTAGACACCAAGGGCTTTCCAACAAAACAAATTTCACTTGAAATGGATGCTTACACAAAGAGAAACAATGTCTAGAACATGAGCTAGTTGAATGCTCACAACTGCTAGTCAAGCAGAGACCTCACTTCACTCCAGCAAACTTTTCTCAGAGATTATACAGAGAATGAATCTCAAACTTGAGTCAACTTTAGATCACTCTAATAGCTACCCAATGACACCAAAATCATAGCAAATGGATACATAGAGAAGGAGAACCAGCCCTTACAACAGAGAGCAAAATATTTCCAACAGAGCCTACACAAAGAGAGAGATATCAATCACACAACTTCACTAAAATGAATGTTGCTCCCAGCTTACTCAGAGAATGCTCCAGAGAATTGGTAAGCCTAAAATAGACTCTTATAGCTATCCAATGAGACAAGAATTACATCAAATGGATACCATATGAGGGAGAACCAAGCATCCCATCCAAAGCCTTTGTAAACATGTCCGCAACTTGGTCCTTGGTACCAATATGATGTACTGAAACTTCCTTGGATATCACCTTTTCCCTTATGAAGTGATAGTGCACTTCAATATGCTTGGTTCTAGCATGATAGACAGGGTTCGATGCTAGATGAATGCTACTCATGTTGTCACAAAAAATTGGATATGTGTCAACCTGCAAATTAAGCTCCATAAATAACTTCTTAATCCACATTAGCTCACATGTGACTTGAGCCAAAGCCCTATACTCAGCCTCGGTGGAAGATAATGCCACCGTGGGTTGCTTCTTTGAAATCCATGAGATGATCTTGCTACCTAGCATGACTAGGTAACCACTTGTACTCCTTCTATCTTCCTTCGAACCGGCCCAATCGGCATCGGAATAAGCTTTGACCTGCATATCATCATCAAATGAGTAGAACAATCCTTCATTTATAGTGGCTTTGAGATATCGCAACATTCTTCTTGCAGCTTGCAAGTGTGTAGTCCTTGGACTATGCATAAATTGTGATAACACTCCAACTCCATATGCTATGTCGGGCCTGGTTATTGTGGCATAATTGAAAGAGCCTACAATAGATCGATACAAAGTTACATCCTCTAATGGCTCTCCATCAATGGAGCTTAGCTTTACATTAACTTCCATGGGATTTGAAATAGGCTTGCAATGTAGCATCCCAAACCTCTCAAGTAGGTCTAGAATATACTTCCTTTGTATGAGCATAATACCTTCTTCTTTGTATACAACTTCAATGCCAAGAAAATACCTAAGATCTCCAAGATCATAGATCCTAAACTCCTTTCCAAGCTTTGCCTTGATCTCCTCAATGCCCTTTGTATCATTATCTGTAATGATAAGATCATCTACATACACACACATGTAGACCACAAGTTCTCCTCTTTGTTTGATGAAGAGAGATGGATCCGCCTTGCATTGATTGTAACCACATTTGATCAAATAGTCCACCAATCTTTGGTTCCAAGCCCTTGGAGCTTGCTTTAGGCCATAAAGTGCCTTCTTCAACCTACAAACATGATGTGGAAACTCTTTATGAACAAAACCTAGTGGTTGCTCCATGTATACCTCTTCTTCCAAGTCTCCATTGAGAAAGGCATTCTTGATATCCAATTGGAAGAGCTTCCATCCTTTGCTAGCAGCCATTGCAATGAGTGTCCTAATGGTGCTCATCTTTGCCACGGGGCTGAATGTCTCTTCAAAGTCCACTCCATAGGTTTGTGCAAAACCCTTGGCCACCAATCTTGCTTTGAACCTAGAAATAGATCCATCTGAATTCCTCTTTACTTTATACACCCACTTATTACCTATTACCTTCATGTTCTCCTTCTTGGGCACTAGAGTCCATGTTTGATTTTCCTCAAGTGCGTAGATCTCTTCTTGCATTGCCTCTTTCCATTCGGTGTACCTGCTTGCATCTTCATAGCAATCGGGCTCATGATCTTCTACTACTTTGTTCATATATGCATAATGTGTTGCCATGTATGAATCATAAGTAAACCTTTGAGTTGGATACTTAACTCTAGAAGACTTCCTTTCTTCACCTTTTGGAGGAATAAACCTCCTTTGCCTTGGGAACTTGATCTCTTTCTTTGACGTGGCTTCTTTCTCCATCATGTGTCCTTCATCATCTTCAACTTCATTACCTTCTTCATCCAACTCCACCAATGTTGCTTTGCCTTTGTTGATTGATTGTGCTTCATAGCTTGATGAAGATCTCCCCCTCCATGGTGAGTTCATGCTTGAACTATCTTCATTGATGGGACACCTTGGGCCGCTTAGCTCTAGGTCGATTTGTTCTTCATCATGTCCATGCTTTTCTTCTTCATAGTCCTGCATACAATCATACTTCTTATACCAAGGGAGTAGCTCATCAAATGCTACATCCCTTGATATCCTCAAGTCCTTTGTGTTTGGGTTGAAGCACCTGTAACCTTTATGATCATTTGAATATCCTAGAAACACACACTTTTCTGCCTTTGGTTGTAGCTTGTGCCTCAATTCACTTGGCACATGTACATAACAAGTACATCCAAATATCTTCAAGTGGGAAAGATCAGGTTTCTTACCATAATAGGCTTGATATGGTGTCAAGCCATGGATCCCTGAGGTAGGAGCCCTATTCAGTAGATACACGGCAGTATTTGCTGCATCACTCCAAAACATGTTAGGTACATTCATCTCATTAAGCATTGCTCTAGCGATCTCGGCAATGTATCTATTCTTTCTCTCTGCCTCTAGATGCCTTGATCCATTAAAAAATCAGAAAACTCATTTGAGAAATATTCTCCCCCTCCATCGGACCTTAGCTTCTTGATATATGTACCTGTTTCCTTCTCTACCATTGCCTTGAATGCTTTGAAACATGTAAACACATCTGATTTGTTTTTGATGAAATAAACCCAAACCATCCTTGTGCAATCATCTATAAAAGTGACAAAGTACTTGTTACCTCCAATGGATTGCTCTTTCGTTGGCCCCCACACATCTGTATGTATCAACTCCAATGGATCTTGGCTTATGTAGCCACTCTTCTTGAATGGAAGTCTCGCTTGCTTCCCTAGTTGACAAGATTCACATAAATGCTTCATACCTTGTCCTTGGAAGTTGGGAAGACCTTCAACCAGCCTCTTGAATTGCATTTCCTTCATTCTTTGTATGTTGATGTGACCTATCCTCTTGTGCCACAAGTCCAACTCCGAAATCCTCTTGTTTCCATATGTGAAGTAGACATGTTGAGTAGAATGAGAATTTACCTCCAAAGTGAAGAGTCTCCCTTGCTTCTTTCCTCTTGCTATGACCTTGTAACCTTGCTTAGGGTTCTCCACAAAGCATCCACCTTTGTTGAACCTTACTTGATAGCCTCTTTCAACCATTTGCCCAACGGACACCAAGTTCTTTGTGATGGTAGGTACATGCAAGACATCATTGAGACATCTTCCTTCCTCCTTGTCATCCAAAGCTACATCTCCAACATGGGAGATCTCATGGGCTGTATCATCACCTGTTTCTACATGTCCTTTACCTTTGGGAACATGTAGATTAGTAAACCAAGAAGCATTGCAACTCATATGGTTGCTACATCCACTATCAATATACCAAGTGTTATCTACTTTGCTTGAATTCCCATTCATGTGCATCATCAAGAGATTGTCATTTTCTGAACTTGTAGAAGCATAATTACCTTGGCCTTTGTATGAAGAACCTTGATTATAGTTCCTTTGGTTTCCTCCTTGGTAGCAATCTCTAGCATAGTGGCCAAACTTGCCACATGTAACATCCTTCGCCATCTTGATTCCTGTTTTGTTGATGTCGTCCTCCTCTTCCTCTTGATCTTCCTCTCCCTCTTTGTGATGAGGTGCCTTGGTCATGTCCTTGATTTCTTGAGTGGCCTTGCCTTCCTCCAAACCTTCCTTTGCCCCTTCCTTGTCCTTGTCTTCCTTTGCCCCTTTGATTACCTGCATAGAAAACTTGTGCATCTTTGCTTTTAGTTGAACTTCCACCTATGTTCATTTCTTCGGTGACCATGAGAGCAACCAATTGCTCAAAATCGGGAAGATTATCCCTTACATAAACTGAAGTGGTAAAGGGTTTCCACTTCTCATCATCTCTCAAACCATTGAGAGTATAAGCCACAAGATCGTCATCGTCTACGTGGCTTCCAATGGATCCCAATGCATCTGATAACTCCTTGACCTTAAGTATGTAGTCATTTATGCTACTCCCTGAGCTCTTCCTAAGGTTGTTGAGCTCATTCTTGAGTTGAATCTTCCTTGCTTTGGTGCTTGTTGAATAAAGCCTTTCAAGTGTCTCCCATACCTTCATGCTTGAATCCAGGTCTTGGATATGGCCGATCATGCTATTGCTAATGTGTTGGGAAAGAATAAAGATAACCCTCTTGTCTCTTTCATTCCATTCCCTAAAGGCCCTTCTCTGGTCATTGGTTGGATTCTCATCCAACATAGGTCTTGGTTCACTTCCACTAATCAACCCCCAAAGGCCCTTGCCCATAAGATAGTTGGAGACCCTAAATCTCCATGGTTGATAGTTACCTTTGTCTAGCTTTTCAATTTGAGTGTTGAAGTCTCCCATATCTAGTCTTTGATACTTGACCTAGCCCTTGGCTAATGCTCCAATGTGTGTAAAATGAAAATGAGGCTCTCAGGTTACCTCAATCCAAAGCTTTCCTTAGATGGACACCTTGTGCTCTTGCAAATTTGAGTAGAATAGCTCCCCCTTGATGTGAGCTACCTCCGAGAAGCTTTTGTTGATGCAACTCTTCAACCACCAACTCCAAGAGGTCTTCTTGCTTGTATGTGATACCTCCAAGATGCCCAAATGCTCTGATACCACTGAGGGGGGAAGTATCTCAACCCCTAAGCAACGATGAAGTGCGAATGACCTCCACAGGTATCCTTCTTTGACCTCTGCACACCAAAAATGCTCTTACTCAGAGCTTATGCAGAGAACTCCAGTGAGCTTTTGTAGACTTGTAGTAGACACCAAGGGCTTTCCAACCAAACAAATTTCACTTGAAATGGATGCTTACACAAAGAGAAACAATGTCTACAACATGAGCTAGTTGAATGCTCACAACTGCTAGTCAAGCAGAGACCTCACTTCACTCCAGCAAACTTTTCTCAGAGATTATACAGAGAATTAATCTCAAACTTGAGTTAACTTTAGAGCACTCTAATAGCTACCCAATGACACCAAAATCATAGAAAATGGATACATAGAGAAGGAGAACCAGCCCTTACAACAGAGAGCAAAATATTTCCAACAGAGCCTACACAAAGAGAGAGATATCAATCACACAACTTCACTAAAATGAATGTTGCTCCCAGCTTACTCAAAGAATGCTCTAGAAAATTGGTAAGCCTAAAATAGACTCTTATAGCTATCCAATGAGACAAGAATTACATCAAATGGATACCATATGAGGGAGAACCAATGCTAACAACTCAGGGGTAGAGAGTTGCAACACTGCCTGCGCACACACATAGATATGCCTACTAAAAGAAAACAAACAAGCAAGCAAGGGGGTTGCTTAAGCAAGGGGCTTGCTTATCACAACTCCAGCACTTAGTGCTCACTTTACATGAGCTAAAACTCCAAGAAGATGGCCCAAAAGAAGTCGGGATACATGCTCCTTTTATAGTGAGAGGTGTGCCCCTAAAATCTAGGAACTACCTTTCCAAATCAGCCTCCTAACTTGGAGGAATTAGTTGAGATGACTTGGGGAGTGGTTGAGTGACTTTTCTTGATGGAATCTCGTGGCTTTTGGCTTCCTTTGATTGCTCCACATGTCCATAAAAGATTCCCCACGAATTTTTAGCTTGAAGCTTGACTTTTAACAACATAGACTTCCCGCTACAATGCGAGAAGATGCCCACAAAACTCTCTTCAGTCTCGGCTTCCGTCTTTGCGGATGGATCCTTCCTTTACTTCATGTTTTCGATCTTCAATCAAAGCTTCTCTTCAAGTCTTCTTGGCGATAGCTTTTCTTCTCTTTACTTCAATTGTCCGCATTCACTTCATATAATCTCTGAAATCGTCATTCGTAACCTGGACCTGGAAAGAAGAACCACAGAAATGTCCACGGGGCGGGAGGGACAAAAAAAAAACATGTAAGTATTTCTTGAAAAGAATGAAACATACTTGAAAAATCATTTCCCCTTTAAAATTGTTTCTAAATGAATGAAACAATTTGGCCCAAGGAAAAAACTAGGGCATTATCCAAAAGAAAACCCGTTATCTTTCTTCCCCCCTCCCTTTCTTTTCTCTCTCTTCTGATTTGAAACTCATAGAAACGCCATTTCAGATTATTGTAGTTGCACCAACTGCACCTACATCAATTCAAAGAATCCAATCACATGTGAATAATCTCTTCTCTCTCTTCTGATTTGAAACTCATAGAAACGCCATTTCACATTATTATAGTTGCACCAATTGCACCTACATCAATTCCAAGAATTCAATCACATGTGAATAATCTCTACAATGACAAATCATTTCAATCTCAATGGGTAAGAGGTAGGCAACCACACACTGAATGTTGAATGGTTGCACACGATCTTTTGATGATAGCCACCTCGAATTACAGAGCTTATCTTTTATCACATATGTAGATGAAGATAAACATTCATGAAATAATGGTTGTATTCTCCTAAATGTACAAAACTCCACGTCGATGATCATTCTCAATACATTTTCGAGGAAAAATGATTTAGTCGTGGATGTTGATGTCGAAGTGCATATGGTCTTTATGAGCCAATTATTGATGTAAATAAACCTTCCTTAATCAAAGATAAGAAGTTATGAATTCCAAAGGGACTGGCCAGTAGCTTAGCGAATAGATATCGTTATGTCTATTTGCTTTTAAAGTTCTGTCGGCACTCCACCAAAACAGTGGATGCATGAAAATCTCTTAGTCCATTGCTTATCGCTTCACTGAAATTAGCCATTTTCTGACGAGTTTGAGCCTCAAATCTTGGTTAAAACTTGCATTTCCTTCTTATTTACTCTATAAGACATCTGCAAACTTCATGAGAAAAATGCGCACGTTCATTGTGTATCTATAATCCTTATTTCTATATCCAGACAACATCTACATAGCTCCCCAAGCATCATATAATGCTTTTGAAAAATCTCTTCCTATGACGTCACAATACAACACACTTCCATTCGAAGTGCTGATCCTTGATTCATGCAGAAGCATCTAAATGGAGTGTTGTGTAGATTCTCGCAAGTATAAGCTTCAATCCTAGTTCTTTACCTTGCATAAGCAGATCTCACCACCGCCTTCATCTTCAGAAGGGTGTCAAGTGATGGGAAGAGACAGCGCGGGGTTGGATCAGGCCCCTGTGTGCGCCGTTCCCACGTCCGATGAGCGGCATCTGGACGTTGGGCGCCTTGCCCTCTCTCTGGTATGGCGATCGTCGTAGGCCCTTATCCTCTTAGAAGAGACGAGCAAATGCGCGTACGCGTAAGATTGTAGGCATTGGGAACGCGAAAATCCAAGAACCACGCTAAGTCACGAAAGTTTCCAGATCGGTGTGCAGACAAACTCAATGATACAACGAGAATATAGCTGAAGTCATCCAGTAAAACTCAATGATACAATGTTGCCCGCTACAGTGCAGGTCGATGATATAGCAAACCGCTATAGTGCGGTATGGTGATACAATATGTTGTCAGTACAGTGCAGATCGACCACAAATAAGGTAGACCTCCTGCTACAGTGCGAGGAATCCCCCACTAGACTCGACTTTGGTCTTCAGTCAGCCTTCCTTTTCTTCAATCTTTGGTCCAAGCTTTACTTCAAGTCTTCTTCAAATAATTGTCTTCACTTCATAAACCACAATAGCCTCTAATCAAGCGTATCTATAATCCTTATTTCTATATCCAGACAACATCTACATAGCTCCCCAAGCATCATATAATACTTTCAAAAAATCTACTCCTATGACGTCACAATACAACACACTTTCATTCCAAGCGGTGATCCTCGATTCATGCAAAAGCATCTAAATGGAGCATTGTGTAGATTCTCGCCAGTAAAAGCTTCAATCCTAATTTTTTACGTTGCATAAGGAGATCTAAGCACCGCCTTCATCTTCAGAAGGGTTTCATTTCTTTGAGCGTCGCCAAACAGTTTTCTAGTTAGCCTATGTTGATTCTCTCTCTCTGTCCCTCTATCCAGGTCCATTTTAGTATCGATCACCACCATTATTGTTGCGCTGTTGATTCTACAATCACCTTCTCTCTCTCTCTCTCTCTCTCTCTCTCTCTCTCTCTCTCTCTCTCTCTCTCTCTCTCTCTCTCTCTCTCTCTCTCTCTCTCTCTCTCTCTCTCTCTCTCTCTCTCTCTCTCTCTCTCTCTCTCTCTCTCTCTCTCTCTCTCTCTCTCTCTCTCTCTCTCTCTCTCTCTCTCTCTCTCTCTCTCTCTCTCTCTCTCTCTCTCTCTCTCTCTCTCTCTCTCTCTCTCTCTCTCTCTCTCTCTCTCTCTCTCTCTCTCTCTCTCTCTCTATCTCTCTCTCTCTCTCTCTCTCTCTCTCTCTCTCTCTCTCTCTCTCTCTCTCTCTCTCTCTCTCTCTCTCTCTCTCTCTCTCTCTCTCTCTCTCTCTCTCTCTCTCTCTCTCTCTCTCTCTCTCTCTCTCTCTCTCTCTCTCTCCCCACTACTCTACATCGCAAGCGTCTAGGATCTTTCTTCTCTGTTCTTCCTCTCTCTCTCTCTCTCTCTCTCTCTCTCTCTCTCTCTCTCTCTCTCTCTCTCTCTCTCTCTCTCTCTCTCTCTCTCTCTCTCTCTCTCTCTCTCTCTCTCTCTCTCTCTCTCTCTCTCTCTCTCTCTCTCTCTCTCCCCACTACTCTCTACATCGCAAGCGTCTAGGATCTTTCTTCTCTGTTCTTTCCTCTCTCTCTCTCTCTCTCTCTCTCTCTCTCTCTCTCTCTCTCTCTCTCTCTCTCTCTCTCTCTCTCTCTCTCTCTCTCTCTCTCTCTTTCTCTCTCTCCATCTTCTTCTTTCACTTTATGCACCTCTACAATGCTACATTGTGATCTAGATCACTACCCTTTTGGGTCTCTCTCTCTCTCTCTCTCTCTCTCTCTCTCTCTCTCTCTCTCTCTCTCTCTCTCTCTCTCTCTCTCTCTCTCTCTCTCTCTCTCTCTCTCTCTCTCTCTCTCTCTACACGTGTGGGAAGCATGCCACGCATACCTCCCTCCCTCTCTACGCACGTGAGTCATCAAAGAAAACTCATAAGTGGCAGCTTGAGCTATGTCAAAACACTATTTCCCGAAAGTTACAGACATTATAATTTCAGAAAGATAGTTTATTGGCATCGGCCTATAGATCAGAGTCCATCAAAGAATAGTGAACATGAGTTTGTGCAATAATCATGGCTATGGAACTCAGTTTCTAATCTTGTTTCCTCTCTTTTCTTTTGATGGCCTATTAGCGCTCATACCGAAGTGGATATTGCTTTCGTCCCATGGTTATGTAACATGTTTCACCACGAGTGCATGATAACATGACTCTCTCTCTCTCAATATGGTAATGGAGAGCATGAACAAGAACATAAATGAACAAAAATAGACAAGGAGCATACCTGGAAAGAGATTCCACAAGTAAAATCCACGAGGAGAAACAAATAAGATTTGGTACCTATTTATAGGCTCCCCTAGGACTTCCTTCTAGAACCTTCTAACCTCCTCACTCAAGTTTCTATTTCCAGAATCCTCTTGCATATTCATTTACTATTCAGTGAAAATCACACTGTTTATTTCTATTTTCTATTTTTCTCCTTTTTATTTTTCCTAGACTAAGGTTTTGATTTTACACTATATATACATAGGATTAATTAAATTAAGGGTTTGGACTGAGCTTAAAAGCGAATTTCAAGGGTCCAGGTTAGGGTTTTTGGTCGGGGAAATTAGGATTTTGATCAGAATTAAGTTAAGCACATCAATTCAAGGGTTTATTTACAATTATTGCAAAACATCCTAGGGTTTCTAAGGGTCTAGGTTCGATTCTCATGGGGTAAACTCCCATTTTCTAGGGTTTTCAAGGCTCAAACCTAGGGGTTTATGGGTCAAAAACTAGCTCTTTACACACATAGGTCTAATGTACATCTTTAACATTGTGTACCTAAGAACCAACTTAGGGACTTGTGGAGAAAGAGACTATACGTCAATCCCCCTCAAGTGCATATGATGGGGATTCACGCTTTATTTATCAATCCAAGGAGTATCAAAACCTAGCCGAGTGTATGAGGACATGCATTCTAATGATGGTCAATGCAAATGAGCTTCCCAAAGAGTGCAAACAAGGCAAGGACTAATCCAAACAAGCTTCAACTGACAGTCATGGTGTCGTGATACTTGGAATAGTAGTCAACAGTAACTTGAGCTTTTCTCTCAGCTCCGAACTCCAAATATAACGAATACATATGTGTTTTGAAGCTCTCGAGAAGACGCATCCAGTGGTGGTATTTTCACTCAATTCTGACGCTTCCACTTCAAGTTATGAGCAAAATAGTGAGTCACGGGAATGACGTTCCTATGCTTCATCACTTCCTACACTTCACACACACCTTTACAACAGCAAACAAACACTTTCATGGATAGACAACCCTTCCTAACAGTCCTTTCAAGCAACACACATACATACAAGCTCACAAAAATGATGATACAGAGAGGAGAAAACACAAATTCGAATTTCTGTGCTCTTGATTCTCACAATGGCAAAAAGTCCTTACAAAGAGTCACAAATTGACTTATATACATGTGCCCTAAAAATGGTCCTTTCACACAAGAGACAGGCACTTTATTCACTAAAGGGTTAATTTCCTACTAATTTACATGGATAAACTACTAATCTTCTGTGGGGATGCATCTAGAGGACTCCTCTAGTGCATTTACATCAGAAAATATATTACAAAATGATTATGATACAAAAATAAGATATCCAAATCGAAAAAATTTTGGGGCCCTTCTTTTTCTCTGCCTTGTGCTCTCTTTGCTCTGCAACACTCTCCCCCTCTTTGTCTCTGTCGTCCCTTGACAAGCTTGACTTCTTGTCTTCAGTTTGTTGTCCGCATGCATCTTTTGGTCAGTTCTGCCTGTTTGTTAAACAAGTGTTCAGTTTTGATGGCCTCTTCTTGATTCTTCTTTTACATCCTCTGGGCCTGATGCATTTATGTTGCCTATTAAGTCCGGTTGCCATGCACGCCACCAGTGGAAGGTATGAAGATGTGATCCTTCAGTCTTCGATTTGGACCTTCCAAAGACCCAGATGTTGAAGGACCTTGTTGTGGTTTCGGAACCGTTGGATATCTTCTTGCACTTCTTCATGGATACTTTCCTGGCCCTGGTTCCTCCTTTCCACCTACGTGCTTTTTCCTTGATATGTGCCCCTGCGGGGCTCTGTGCAGAGATGGGTGTTGCGCCCCTGCGGGGCTTCTTGCAGAGATGTATCTTCAGATATGATCTTTCTAATGAAGCTTCTTTCTTTGTCTTCTTCTTTTCTTCTTTTTTCTTGATTCTCCCTCAACACTGCCCCCCTCTTGAACTCTGTCGTCCCCTACAGGCTTTGGAAGTCGACGGGAGTATGTTCTATACACTTTTTGCTCTGTTTCGTTAGGCAGATTGGCTTCACGTATCATTAGCTGCTTCCACTGTTCTGCTTTTACACCGTCATGGGGTGGTTGTCTATGATCCGAGAAGAATCTCAGTTCATATGCCACTAATCTGGCATTCAGGTTGGATGACATCTTTAAAAAGATCTCTGAATCGATTTCAAAAAACCCGGTGAAAAAGGCTTCTTTGAATGTTTGCATATAGGTACTCGGAAAAAACATCAACCTAGAATAATATGCCATTAATGTTGGTCGGTTAGGCATAATAGACAAGTCAAAAACAAGAATATATGTTCCTTGATTAATGGCAATGAAGTTCAAAAATGTATATGTTGCGTGTTTGAAGACCTTTAATACTGTAAGTATCATACTGAGTATTTTATTGGTCATCTTGATAGTTAAATCGGGTACTGCTGCATAACTCTGCAGCCAAAATTCAATGGTTTTTACCATGTAGTCTTCCGTTGGTAGATAATTATGAGGTGGACTTGGGAGTAGTGGATAATTCAGCCATTGTTTATTGATAGCACCATTCTTTTTCATTTCCAAAAATTCTCTGGCTTCTCTTCTACGCGGTGTTGGACAAAAAGAAGGATTTACGTGTAATAAGTATGGTGCTGCTTGCCAATGCACCCGTAATATAGGATTTTTCTCCAAAAATTTTCTCCTCCAAACAGGCTGTGCTGCTTCAAATTCTTCTTGAGTATAATTGAACGTGTCATTTTTGAACTACAACTGTTCGTCTGGATTTTTTTGTGTGATCTTCTGTATGTATTGTCTTGTTTTCTCTTTCAATAGTCCATAGGGAATGTTGAAAGGCTTCATGATCGTCTCCAAGTCTTTACCTTTAATCCTTGCTTCTTTCATGACTTTGATGACTTCATTTTCAAAATTTTCTGTCAACCACCAATAGTGCCCGTTCCTTCTGACCTATTTCTACAATGTATGGCATTGGATGATCATCATGTGGTTTTGCCATCTAATCTTTTATTGGAGAAGTATAAATCGAGGGAGATAGAGGACATACCTCTACCTCGTCAGTAGGATTTTCTTTTGTCGGCTCTACTGGTGTCCCGATTGATGCTTTCTCTTTTGCTTTGGTCTCTAATTGTGCTATGCGTTCAGTATTCTCTTTAATTTCTTGCATGGCTGCTCTGAGTGCTTCTTTTGCTGCAAGCAGTTCATTACCGATCTATGCTACTTGGTCTACATTTTTGCTGTAACTCCTTACAAGTTTGGCATTCACATTTTGCAGTTGTGTTTTTAGTTCATTCGTTTCATTGATATATTTTCTTTCCCATTCTTCTGTCCGGGCTTGCTCTTGTTTCAGCAGATCTGCATATTTCTCAATCTCATCCCTGAGTTCCTTCGGGTCAGTAGCTGGCGTCTCTTGTTTTTCTATAGGTTGGTCATATAGTAATGCCTTCATCAATTCTTTGTTTCTGCTGCGTAAGTTATCATTTTCCTCCATATATACTTTAAGCTGTGTTTCGAGCAGATTGCTTCGAGCTTTCATTCTCTCCTTGTCTGCTTCACTAGCTTCGTGTTGTCTTTGTAATTCCGCAAATTGTGTCTGGAGCTAATGATGTTGTTTCATCAATGTATTACATTGCTCTTTAACTACGGTTATCTCTATACCCTTAGCGGAAATTTCTTGTTGGGCCTGGATGAGCTTTGCGAATAGTCGTTCACTCATGATTTGGAACTGATTCTTTTCCCTCATGGCCTTGTCGTAATCCGCATCGGTTTCCATCATTTCTTGTTCTCTATCCATGGCCGTTTGTATCATTTGCTTGACAGCAGGTTTCAATTGAGTAACATCCACATTTAACCATGTGGTAGGAATGCTAGGTTCTTCACCTGTTGTGACATCTTTGCCTTTTGCCACGTGTAAAGTGGTATCATGGGGCTGCCTAATATGAAGTTGGATTCTTGGCTCAGCCTCCTTATGATCAATTTTACCTTGAGGTGTAGGCACTCCAATCACGATTTTCTCTTTATTCTGTTGTGGGCCTACATCCTGGTTCACTGGAGTTTGTATTTCCTCTTTGATAGGTGGCACTACATCTTTATTAGTCATTGGTACTTCCTTGATGCTTATCTTTGAATGAGCATTTAACTGAATCAAGTGCTATTGTTCATCTTGTACTTCCTGATGTTGTGCTTCTTGTTGTTGATTGTCGGGTGTAACTTCAACTTGATTGATCTCTGTCCAATCCTCATTGTGTGTTTTTGTTCGTATGTCAGCATCCAGGGTGTCCTTCTCAGGGCTTGATTCCTCATTAGAGCTTGATTCCTCCAACCCAATTTCTTTGTATCTGGAAAGTACTTGATGAGTTTCTTTATCCTTTTGTTTCTTTTCCTGGCTTGCCTGTCTGTAATGGTGACCTTTAATATTCAAATTTACTTGCCCCCGCATATACTGATGCATTTCTTCCAGGGCTGCAGAGAGGTCTCTCTTGGTTATTGGCTGATGTGCCATAGGAATCTTCGGTAACACATGTGTTCTCTTTGATTGTGGTGTCTCTTGAGCTTCTTCCTCTCTTAAGCGTTTAGTTCCTCTCATAGGTGTCTTTGAACTGGTTCCTACTTCTTCAATAGCGATGACTGTTTTCTTTTTCTTTGGAACAGTTGCTGACTTTACTCAGTTGAGGTTGGCATCAAGCGTAAGCAATTCTTCATTTCAAGAGCCTCATAAATGAGTAAGGTCAATGCCGAACTTCCATTCAAGAACTTTTTCTGACTCCACTTGTTCTTCGCTTCAAATAGGCGTTCTTGGACATATGGAGTCATATTTACTTTATTTTTTACTTGCCTCATAGCATGTGAGAGCAGTTGCACCACGATCTTTTGAGGTGTTGTATATCTTTGCATGCTTGGAAAACAAAAGTGCTGATGCACTAAGCGAGCAGCCTCTTCAATATCAGTTCTGTTGATTTCCAAAAAAGGATCGCTTTTTAGGATCATGACATTCATCTTTGACATTAGTGAGTCCTTCTTGATTCCATCTGACAGCTCTGTTAATTAGCTCATGAGTAAATTGAATGGTTTTCCATGCACCCACTTTATCTAGTACTCTTGCCTCTGGGACTGACATCTTGTTCGATGCAGATTGAAGTGTATTCATTACTTGTGTACATCTTTGAAAATCTGGCAAATATATTGGAAGTCTTAAGAATGCATCAATTCCAGCTTGCGTTCAGACATCTGTCATACACGGTAATCCTTGTATGATCGTCTTGAAATCCTGTGACATGATAGGGAAGTAGTGATCCTTGTCCATAATCTTAATGGTTGCCATGAAGATGAGATCAAACACTGGTTGGTCATCCAAAAACCAATGACCTCTTGCCTTTGTTATTGATTCCAATGGAAGAAGTTGGACCTCTTCCTCTTGCGTAGCTTCGGAATTAGTAGATGCCATCTGCACTCAATATAGAGTATGAATTAGTGGCAAGATAGTATCAAAAATCCTCCTTCATTTTTCTTTCATAAGATTGGCAATGCTCCGCATGAATGGTGTCGTCCCTTCCCCGTGGGTGTGAGAAAGGTAGTACCTGGGATTTTTCCTACTTTTAGATATTTTTATGTTTTTGTCTGAAAGAAAAACAGAAAAGTTAGTTCATAGCCGAGGCTGTTATTAATTTTTTTAGTAATTTTCTTTAGATTATGTACAAGTGCTCTCCTATTTCCCAAGAGGAAAATGTGCTTCACTATCCTGAAGTAGAAGAATAACGTGCCGAATGCTTGGCCTTGTAATGTGGCCCTATCATGCATACTTTGGATTCTGGTAACTTCATATGTGTGCAACTTGAATTACTTGGTTGATGCATACAACTAGTCTTGCTTTTCGGCATCCAAATCTGCTTCACATTGTTTGGGCAGATTGTATTCCTAACATTCCTGAAGAATGTGGTGCTTCTCATGTTGTACGTCTACTTTATCTGCTTTTTGAATCTTGGAATGGTTTTTAAAGCATATGTCGACTCCTTCTCTGTCCTGTAGCTATTCATCTTTGGTTGTTTTGCCTTTAGACCATACTGATTTTCCTTGAGCATTGGTTCGTCCTTTTTGATGATTTTCATTTGAGTACATGACTTGGGAATCCATATTTGTGTGCTGGCTGGCTGGGCGGCTACCACTTTCTTTGGAATCCATATTCTAGCAATTCGTTGTGGACCTCGGTGTCCAAAGTGATTTACTCGCTTGTTCGATGGGTCGTTCTGATGTCGATAATGTTTCTGTTATTGAAGATATGCAGCCACTTGATCCTTCCTTATCCAAGCCTGTCTAGTGTAAGGAATGGGGCATATTCTAATAGGTGCAGACTTGTGGTTACTCGGAAAACTGGTCTCTCTTGTGCGTGGTTCTTCGCTAAGGTTGTTTTCAGATAGAATGATACTCTTGTAACTAGCTAGATCAGAAGATGGTGTGCAAACAGAATTCAGTGTATCCTCACATGAAGTACTCGATGAAGGGGTTCCATAGTGCTAGTGAACATACATTCATCACTGTGTTCATTTGAGTGAGTTTTTGGTTCTATACTTGCGGCTTTGCTTGGCCGTTCGTCTAGCATGCTGAATACTTCACGACATCCTATCTTGACCGAGATGTATCCTAAGGCCAATTGAATAGTTACTTCATATTCGTATATCCAGTCTTGACCTAATACGAGCTCTTCTAATAAGTCTTGATCATGACACACTAAGAGTTTCTGTTCCATCGTGTTGTTTCCGAGATGTAGAGGTAAGGTAATCTCTCATATACATTTGGTGATCTTTCCTCCTATTCCAATTAGTTGTGCCTTAGACGGGCGTAATTCCTCCTTGAGTTTTTGAGTCAATGAAAATTTGATACAACTTATGGCGGCTCTTGTGTCAATGAGAGCATCCACTAAGTGGTATTCCTTTTTTCCGGCTCCCAAATTCAAGTATGGTTGCGTCCTTTGTTGACCTAGTCGATATCTCTCATCTCTCTCTCTCATCCACTCTTTTCGTTTCCTTATTCGTTCAAGCGCTTCTTGTCTGGCTTCCTCTCGTATTCTTTCTTCCTCTAGACACCTATTTTTACCCGTTATCAATCGTGACATTATTTCTTCAGTCAATGGCTCTAGATATTTTTTCACTCGACATCCACTGATATAATTTGGCAATAACTCTCCATCTAGAGTTGCTAAATTGATGGCTCCGTTGGTGAATATGCAAGTGATGATTAATGGGCCATATCCTCTTTTTTGTAGTTTCTTTGCGTGTTATTTCAGGGTATATACCAAAACTAAATCTCCTTCCTTCAAATTTTTATCTTTAATATGAGCATTGAAATATGTCTTCTGTCACCTTTTAGCAGCATAAATCCCTGCTACTGCTTGTAACCTAGTTTCATGTAGCTTCTCTATTTGATCCAATTGAGCTGATAGTTCATGTCCAGTCCACTCATAAGTAGTTGCTACTCTGAGAGTGGGTATTAAGAAATCAATTGGCAAAATAGCATTTTGTCCATACACTAAGTTAAAAGGAGTAGTTCCTATGGCGGTCTTGTAGGCTACTCTGAATGCCCATAAAGCATGATGTAATTGTTTATCCCAATCCGATCTACCATTGTTCACAATTTTGGTGAGAACTGTGCACAAGATTTTATTTGAACTTTCGGCCTGTCCATTGGCTTGTGGATGATAAGGGGCTGATTTCTTATGGATTACTAAGAATTCACTCAGGAGAGCTTCTATTACTTCATTCACAAAGTGTGTGCCTCTATCACTCACAATTTCTATCGGTAATCCGAATCTAGTGAAGACGTTCTCAAAGAGAAACTTGGTCGTAGTCCTTGCATCGTTTTTCTTGGTTGCTTTGGCTTCAACCCATTTGGTCAGATAGTCTGTGGCTACAATTATATACTCGGCGTGGGATCCTTTAGCTGGGGGGCCAATAGGTCCTATGAAGTCTATTCCCCATTTAGTAAAAGCTCTAGCACTCATCATGGGTTTTAGTGGCATTTCATCCCTTTTAATTATATATTTCGTTCTTGACATGTATCACATCGTTGAACATATGTGGCTGCATCCTGATGTAGAGTTGGTCACCACATTCCAGCAAAGAGAATCATGTTTGCTGTTTTATCTGCAGAAAAATGTCCTCCTGCAGCTCCTGTATGTGCCATCTCTAAAACAGCAAGATACTCATCTTCATGAATGCACATTTGCAAATGATTATCTCTTCCTCGTTTAAAGAGTTGTTTTCCTATAAGAGCATAGTCCTTGCTTTGTTCTACAAGTACACGTTTCCTTGCTAGAGTGGCTCCTTCTGGGTACACTTGGGTCTTTAAGAACTTCACCAGAGGCATGCTCCATCTTGCTGCTACAGTGGAGTAGCATAAAGTAGAGTTCTCTTCTGGATTTCGTTCTTGACAGGTTGGGCAGGCTGATACATAGTTATGCGCATCCCTCTGCATGGTTGGCCAATATATGCCTAGTCTCCTCAATGTGTGCCATGTTCCATTTGCATTTGAATGAGTTTTCCATTAATTTACATGTGCTTTTTGAAGCCACATTTCTAGTTCCTCTTCTTCTACGCATCTCATGAGTAATCCACTTGAGTCTTGGTGATACAAACTTCTAGCAATGATATGAAGGTTTTTAGTCTTCCATAGGTCTTGGGTTCGATTTGTTGTGATCCCATCTTTCGGTCCATGTGTGAGTATAGGGATCAACTTTTCTGCCCATTGGGGACATACTTCGAGGTTGAACAGGTACGTATCTGGCAGATCATCTGGTACTCCTATGGGTAGTTCTCCATGTGTCATTCTTGATAAGTGATCTACTCTAATGTGGGTATTTCCTTTCTTGACTACTACTACAAAATCAAATTCCATCAACAATAGGAACCATCGTACTAGTCGTCCCGTATTACAAAGCTTATTAACTAAGTACAGTAGGGCTTGATGATCAATGAAGAATTTGAATTTATTTGCCAATAAGTAGTGTCGAAACTTTTTCACTGCGTATACCATTCCTAGACCTTCTCTTTCAGTCATGGTATAATTGCGCTCCGCTTGATTCAATTGTCTACTGGCATAGGCTATAGGGTGATCTAACCTTCCTGTATCTGCGAGTTGAGCTAGGATGCAACCAATGGCAAACTTGGAAGCATCTACGTGAATATGAAAGGGTTTGTTCCAATTAGGTACTCGAAGGATTGGGGCTGAACTCAATCGACTCTTTAATTCATTAAAGGCCTTTTCACATTCTTCAGTTCAGTTAAACTGAGTCAATAATGCATAAAGAGGTCTAGCAATTATGGCATATATTTGTATAAATCTTCGGTAGTATCTGCAATGTCCCATAAATGCTTGTACTTCTTTAGCAGTCTTTGGTCTCAGTAAATCCAGAATTATTTTGATTTTGTCTTCATCAGTTGAAATTCCATTCTTAGAGACAATATTTCCAAATATTTTTCCTTGTCGAACCATGAAGACACATTTTTTGGGGTTGAGGCATACTCTATATTGTCGACATTTGGCAAAGATCTTTCCTAGTTCAGGGATATGCTCTGGTCCTATAGCTGAATAAGTGCATAAATCATCCACGTATACCTCCATACTCTTTCTCAGGAACTCCTTGAATACATGGCACATCAATCTTTGGAAAGTGGCCGGGGCATTGGTTAGGCCAAAAGGCATAACCCTAAAGGTGTATACTCCCCATTCAGTTGCAAAGGCTGTTTTATCTTGGTCCTCAGGAGCAATGGCTACCTGATTATACCGTGAAAAGCCGTCCAAGAAACTATAAAATTCCTCCCTGCCACTCTTTCCAAAAGATGATCCGTTGTCGTAGAGATTTACATCTCTACGTATCCACATCTTTACGTATCCACATCCAGTGTTTGATTAATCCAAATCTAAATAATTTTCTACTGAGAATGTTGCAGATATTTTACCGAACCATTGGCTAGAAATAGTCATGAGAAGATTTGCAATTATTGAAGATTGTACCAATATGACATTGCAAGGGGGGATTGTTGGAAAACAATATCCTATTGGTCCAATATTCTCCAGTAAGTAAAGAATGTATAAATGTGATACTATTGCCTCCTGCAGCAAATATCGACGGGCGCTGTGGATAAGGGAAACTCCTTCCATAGAACCCACCCGCGTTCAAATCCCGCGACGGCCATCAGGAGCACGATTTTAGCAAAGCTCTTAATCTATTAAAAACTCACGCGAACGCGAAGAATAAAGCCAACGAATAACGTTTTCGAATATTTTCTTCTATCACGATGGATTTAGCGATCGCTACGATCGTAGTTTTTTGCTTTATTAAGGGTGCTTTTCAAGCTGGACAAAATCCTATATAAGAAGTATGTTGGTTCACTTGTATTGATCCTTCACCTAGTATCCAACACAAGCTATCTTCCTACAAGCTCTTGGAGGAGTTCTTGGAGGCCACTTTGGAGGAGGAGTTGGAGGAGGGGTTCTCACACTCTTGAGGAGTGTTGGTCCACACATAGTGTGGAGGTTCTGCTCGCATGAGGAGGACATCATGATCTATGATGTTTTGGTAACTTGTATCTGTTTCCGTTATCTGCATTATATTTGTATAGAAACATTATTATGAATTAATTGACTCTCCAATTTCCTCACATCTCTCTTATTTCCGATCTCTTTTATGATGTTAATGAATTGTACGAGTGATTTGATTCATGATTGTTGCTCTAGCACAATGGTGAGAACCACGTTAAGAAGCTTCACCTCCTTAATGTCAATCCGCGGAAGAGGTAGGAGTGATATGAAGATCGTGAATGAGAGATGATGTGAGAGTGAAGGTGAGAAGCACAAAAATGCACACACATATACACACACACAAGGAAGAGACAAGCAAGACACAATGGAAGGTGGGAAATTAGCTCTATTACTCAAGAATACTCTTACAAGCTCAAACTAGCTCTAAGCTCACACTAGCCAACATGAACCAACCTCCAAAATGAGCTCTCTAGCTCTTTTTATAGTTTCTAGACTAGTTTTGACCAGTTTCACATCTAGTGACCGGCCTAGTTAAAAAATAGGTCCTAGAAGCTATTTGGTAGGGTAAACGATGTCTAAAAATAACGAAAATTGGTACGCATATTCTACCTAAGCTCCTCAAGCTCGAGGACTCCTCGGCTTGCACAAAATGGAGCTATGAATTACAAAATGGGGTTTTCTCTATATTACATATGTTACAAGAGTGATGAAAATCACTGTTGGATGTTTGAAGAGGTAATAAAAACATAATTGTTTGAAAAAATGATCCATCTGGCTCCCTGCTCTGTCTTTACATGCTTCCATGTCGTCTCTACCTCTGACTGCTTCCAACACCCCCCTCCCTCTCGCTTCTGTCGTCCTCGACAGAACCTTGTTGTGCGGTCTGTCGGATGTAGTTTTGTAGGAGGTCGTGAGCGAGGGTGTGCTCAGATACTCGAATGCCTCGGGCCAGATCGGCCTCGAGCTTCTCCCAGTCTATCGGTTGCGGTTCGTCGGGTGGCGGGAGTTGATAATGCGTGGAATAAACCATTCGCTCACAGGCAAAAAGTTGCAATAAATGTGTGGGCCTGCTGATGAATACCTCGGAATGGTATTCCCAAAACCCGGTGGTGAACATCTCTTCAAAGGTTTGTTTGTAGCATGCCGGGAGGTATTTTATCCTACAGTGCCAGGCATAACACACCCGGAGCGATGGCGTTGTGCTCATGTCATATACTAGATCAAAGTTACCATGCTCAAATCCCGGGGTGTTTACATGCGGTGCTTTGACGCGTCGGAAGACTTTAAATATCATTTGCATCATGTCAAAAATTTTGACAGTCATATGCGCTGCGATATCATCCATATGCTTCAGGTGAGGGAGCCAGTGACGGATTGTGGCCATCATATAGCCAACAGTGGGCAACTCGGTAGGTGGCTTGAAGTAGGGGTAATTCAGCCAATCCTGACACTGCCTATTGTTTTGTACTTTGATAGCGAATGCAGTCCAGGAGCGGCGTCGAGGTACTGGTCCCCAGCAAGGATTATACTTTAAATGTAAAGGCGCTTTCACCCATGTGCTCATCATTTCTGGGTACTTCTGGAGTAGGTCTTTGCGCCAATCAGGTTGATGGATCTCTCCTCTTTGCGCATTTGGTGTCAAGTCCGCCGGCTCGAATTGTGTAGCATGCGTGGGTTTCATGCCGGTTTCTTTCTCTATAGCTAGCTGATATTCAGCCATTAACATGAAGTACGGTTTATACTGCAGCTCATGCCCAGATATATAGCGTCGGGGGGCCAAATGAGCAAAGAAGGGGGATTGTAAGATTCTCTCTTCAATCATGGCCATGGCATGTAATTGTGCCTCTACTCTGGCCGAATGTGTCGTTCCCAGTTCTTCGATCGTTTTCATCCACGCGGGGGTAGGAAGTTCATAGGTCATCTGGCCTTCGGCCGTGACTTGTCCGCCTGGGATGGGTATTGGCTCGTATGCTTCTTCAAACGTTTCCTCCACCGGAATGGTTATGTTCTCGTCGTCAGCTGGGATCTCCGGTGGGGAATCAGGCCGTGGTGGTGCCTCGTATACATCTATGCGTGATTGGAGAGTGGTTACCTGGGCCCGTAGTGCGTTGAGTTCCTCTATGAGTTCAGGAGAGGGGTCCACAAGTTCTGGTACTTCTGCTACCACTGGTAGTTGTTGTGGTGTCGTTTCTCTGAGCTGTAGTAACTTGTGATCTTCTTTTAGCTTCTGATGCTCTTCGTTCATTCGATCGTAGTCCTCTAGCAGTCGAACGTGGTCATCTAGCAACATCCGCATCGAATCAGATGGGATTGCCTTGAATCTGCTCGGACTTAATGGTTGTTCAGGGTGGTCCAGTGCCGCTTCCAAATTTTCTCTATTCTGCGCTTGGAGTCTCACGTTCTCCTCCTGGGCTCCGGCTAGGTGCCTCCTGAGTAGGCCCATATTTCTGGTCAGTGTCGCATTCCTAATTGTTTGGGCTCGAAGCAGGTTGTCCAGATCAGCAGTGGCTTCTTTTGTTTTCTCTTCACTTTCTAGCTCTAGCTTATGATATGCCTCTCTTAGTTCTTGGTATCGCGTATTTAAAGAGGCATTCTCGATTGATAATGAATTGAGCTGCGACTGCAATTCATTGGTCGTCCTTTGCAGCTGTTGATAATTGTTGCCAAGAGATGCAAACTCATCTCGTACTTGTGACATGCATGTGAACATTTGTTGAAGTGCAGTGTCTATGGTTGGCGATAATAGTAATGGAGTGCTAAGTGAGGATGCAGTGGAAGTAGATACAGCGGGGATGGGAAATGGGGTTGGGAAGGTGGATGCAGTGGTGATTGTGGAAAATTGTGACGTACCTAAATATGATGGTGCTGTGAGTGGAGTGGGTGCTGGTGAGGTGGATGGTGATATGTCCATGTCATTGGACGTGTCAAGTGCGGTGACTGTGAAAAGCGGTGTGTAAGTGGGTGGTTGTGTAGGTGTGAAGACGGGATTTACAAATGTAGAGTAATTTACAGGGGGAATGGTTGGAGTAGCTTGGTGAAAAGGGGATATAGGGGTTATGGTGGGTTGGGGAGGTGAAACTGGTGAGAAGGTTAGTGGGGTTAGAAAGGTGAAAGGGTGTCTTAAAGGTGGGGGAAAGGATGGGAAGGATGAAGGGGTGAAGGGGTTAACATGTAGACGCGGAGGATTGGGTGGGGGCATGGTGGCATGAATGGGCAGGGCAAAGGGTGTGGCTATGTTGCCGTGGACTGGTGTGGATGTGGGAGGAGCAGGTGGGTGTGCGGGGGATACAGGATGGATTGGTGAAACTTGAGGTGAGAGAGGAGTAGATGGTGTGGATGTTATTTCAAGGATAGTGGTAGTATGTACAACGGTAGTATGTGGTGGGGAGTCGACTAGGATGGCTTCTTCAGTGAAGGATCTTTCCGGCCGTAGGCGTGCATCTTGGGCCTGGTGGGATGATTGAGCACCTACCGGAACTCGAATATATTCACCGGGCTTCGATAGCAGGCGAACTCTGCGAGGGTCATATTGGGGGAGTGGCTTCCTTTGTAAATATCTCAGTGCTTCGACCGGGCCGATGGATTGGACCAGTTCTCTGAACCCTCTGATGTAGACTTCTTCAAATCCTCCGGAGACTAGTTCTTATTCGATTAGGGCCTGGCTCTCTTCTTCAGTCAATTTCTTCCGTGCCCAGACTTTCTCCATCGTACGATATAATTTCTTGATTGCCAACGTGTAAGCTGCTGCTTTGAAAGTCTCCTCTTCGTGCGTGCTGGTGTCACCGTGTGCATCGGTTTGTTGGCCTTGGCCGTCTGTCTGTCCTTGTTCTTGGGAAGCATGCGTGCCCTGGCTGGCTTCGTCATCACCCTCGTCATCGTCGGTGGTTGTTCGTTCATCATTAGAGCTCGACACAACTTGTCCCTGTGGCAGATCCCGCGGTGTGGTAGGGTAACTGGGGCGTTCATATTCTTGGGAGAACATCTGTGCCTCTGAAAACTGGAATTCATTTGAGAATGCATCAGGCATTTCAAAATCGAATGTTGTGTTTATTGGTTCTGCCTCCATGTGTGGTATTGGGAAAGAAAAGGCTTCCGCACCAATAGTGGTGGGAGCTTCTGCTGTCGTGGTGGTGGGTTCTGTGGTTGTAGCTACCTGAGGTGCAACGGTACTAGTAGTGCCCTCCGTGACCACTGGTCTAGACAACCTTATGCGAATAGGTTGCACTGTGGGAGCGGCTTCTGTCGGTGATTGCTCTGGAGAGGGTTGTGGTGATGGTGACTCCGGCACTTGAAGGCAAGGAATAGTGCCTCTCATGCGCTTACCTGCCCGTGTTCTACTGGGCTTCCTGGCTTTCTTCGTCGTTCCTTTGAATGCTTTCAGCTCTTCTCCAATTAATGCGCGTTCAATTGGCAAATCATAGGCCAAACACATATAAACAATTCTTGTGAGCGCACAACATCCATTAAGCACTTTCTTGCGTTCCCATCTGTGTTGTGCCAAATACATTTGATCAATGATCCAGCTCGCCAGATCAACAGTCTGAGGTCCGGTACACGCTAAGTACAATCCAAACCATATTCTTTTATGGGGCATGGTAAATCTGTCCTGAGCGGGGAATGCGAAGTGTTGCATGCATATCCGTAGCGGCTTTGACAGCTCAGGTGTAATTGCTGAGATCTCCTCCCACTTAGTGACATCCCCACGTTTCATAGGGTCTGGAATTAATCTTTCTCGATCTGTGGGTGTGTGGGTGCCATGAATTTTGATGGCCGCTCTGATTAAATCCTTTGAGAGGTAAAACCTTTTGTAGGGTGGATCATCCACTAAAGAAGGCAAAATAAAAGTTCCGGGGATATCCTTATTCTCTGAGGCCAGCAAAGTAGTGATTAAGTAATAACACCTGTAAAAGTCAGGTTTGGGCAGAGGATCACTGAAATACTCCGTGAAGCCTGCTCTGGCCCAAACGTGAGTTAAATCCTGGGTGTTCTGTAGGGCTTTGAACTCTCTGGAGAAGAATTGGTATTTTCCCCAAGTGCGGTCATCAAACGTCAAAGTAGATTCAAATATGAAATCCGCGTCCACTAAGGGTCCTGCAAGTCCCTGAAACCAGTGAGAGTTACGGTGTATCTTTTCTGTGTAGCCCATAGGTGGGTTGTCGATCGGCATGGGCCCTGGAAATCCTTGGAATTCTGGCGGTGGAGCAGTCGGGTGGGATTCTGCTCGTAACACGTTGAGGGGCACTGCAGCTACACTGGGGCCTGCTCCTGATGGTCCTTCGTCGGTTTGCATGATGACTGGTGTGTTAATGAGAAAGATCTGCTACAAAAGATTAACACATTAGCATGGAAATTAATTATGATCCCATTAAAGTGAGACCGCAATCCCTTTCCATAACTGATGCGTAACCCGTGTAGCCAAGTGTTGTGATGTGATGGATGCAATGCTTCTTGCAGCACTAGTGCAGGTCTCTAGACTCCTACACGTTTTAGATTAAGCATACATTTCTTGATGAGATGAGATTATGAGTGATGTGTGATGATGGTGGGTGAATTTTTACAAGGTTTAAAGGTTAGTGATTTAGTACAAGGTTGTATGTTAGTCGGGGGGTAGTTAAACCAAGGGTTAGGGGAAGACGGTTGGACATTCTTCGGTATCCATTTCCTAATAGTCTTTGAGTGGGTGGTGGGTTTCTGCTGAGGGGCAAAAGGTAGTATTGGGTGTGGTGGTATTGAGGGATGGAAAGATTTGTGAGGGGTATATATTACATGGCGTAAGGGTTGAGCTACGATACATGGTTTGGGTACCCAAATCTGCGTGGGTGTGGGTCTATGGATAAGGTATTTCTTGGCGATCCAAATTTGTCGAATGCTCGAACCTGTAGAAGGAGGTCGAGGGGATGGTGGATACTGATTCTGTTTCTGCCCTACCTTTTTCTTGTCGATCTCTGCTTGGTTGGAGTTCTTCGGTGCTTTGTGTCCTTTTGGCACCCATATTTGTCTGGTGCCGCTTCCTTTGGGTGGCCTAGACTGCTGTCCTTGTTGTGTCTTCTGGTACTGCAGTCGGTCTGGGTTCCTTCGTCGTGGTTGACTCTGTCGTGGTTGAGGTAGAGAGGTCGAATGGACGCTCTGCTTTGGAAAAGAAGGGAGATCCAACACTTGCGTGACCTGCCCATTAGGAAGTGATGCATTCTTTAACTTTAATCTAGGCCAGTCCGCAACAAGTTTGGAAGGATGAGCACCGCAGGGTGTCGTGCTCATTTGGCCGCTGATGCAACCCACCTGACCGCTGATCGTGTCCATCTGCCCTAGCGGATGGGTAGCTGCCTCTTCTAGTTTGCAAGAAGTCCCAGGGAAGATCTCCTGTCGTCCTTCTGATTGACAATTGTCCATAGCCAAGCCCGAGTGGGTTGGTGTAGACGTAACGTGACTGGTCTGATTAAAGATCTTCCGGTCTTCCGTCGCATGTATTTCATAGGGTCTAGGGTTACAAACCTCAGTCGGAATGCCGTTAGGGAAGTCAAGCGGTATCACTCGCTTCTGTTCTAAGGTTCCAATCTGTAAGGAGCCTTGTCTAAGATTTAGGTCCACAGAGTGATCGTATAGCCAATCTTGGCCAAGGATTAGGGGTTCTATTAGGTCGTCATCATGGCACACTAGTAGCTTCGCTGTCATGGTCACATCCTTAATGAGGATAGGAAGGTCCACCTCGCCCATGCAAGGGGTTTCCATGCCTCCTAGGCCTATGAGGTATGCCTCAATTGGCCGCATTTCTATTCCTGAATCCTTATAGTGGGACCATCTAATCGCACTAGTCGCAGCACCTGAAACAATTAAAGCCCTGAGTCCTTGGCAATAGTTGCCGTGTTCTAGCCTAACTGTAATGAATGGTCTCCTGTCCACTATGCTAAGATGAGTGGTTGACTTTACTTGACACATGGCCATGGGATATCTGGGTGATGTTTCCAGATGGTTATAATGTTCTCTCCCTAGTCCTTGTCTTCTTAGCTTCATGCGCTTAATGCGTTCTATGGCTTCTGCCTGAGCTTCAGCTCGTATTCTGTTTTCTTCCTCCTTACGCTTCTTTGCCAATGTGAGTCGTCTAAGCATATCCTCAGTAAGAGGTTCCTGATATAGCCTGACTCTACAGCCACTAATGTAATTAGGCATTATATCTCCTTCTAAGGTGGCTAACTGTACTGCTCCACTTGTCGAAAGTCTGTTAATGATCATGGGTCCATAACCTCGCTTTTCTAACTTCCGTGCGTGCTGTTTCAGTGTATACACTAGAACTAAATCTCCTTCTTTTAGGCCTTTATCTTTCACATGTGCATCAAAATATGCTTTCTGTCGCTTCTTCGCTGCGTATATTCCTGCTGCTGCTTTCAGCCTGGTTTCTCCTAATCGTTCCAAGTCCATTATTCTCGCTGATAATTCATGGCCGATCCAATGATGTTCTTGTGCAACCTTAAGGGTCGGTATCAAGAAGTCCAAAGGAAGCACAGCATTCTGACCAAAAACCATCTGAAAGGGAGTTGCATTGAGTACGGTCTTGTAGGCCACTCGATATGCCCAAACAGTGTGGTGTAGCTGTTTGTCCCAATCTGAACGTTTGTTGTTCACGAGTTTCGTCAGTACGGTACAAAGTATCTTGTTAGTGCTTTCAGCCTGACCATTGGCCTGAGGATGATATGGTGCAGATTTCTTGTGAATCACCATAAAATCCTGTAACAAATATTCAATGACTTGGTTTAGAAAGTGAGTGCCTCGATCGCTCACTAACTCTATAGGCAATCCATATCTTGTAAAGACATTTTCAAATAATAATTTTGCAGTCGTGTGAGCATCATTCTTTTTTGTGGCTTTTGCCTCTACCCATTTCGTAAGATAATCTGTGGCAACAATAATGTATTCAGCATGTGTACCTTTTGCAGGGGGGTTAATGGGTCCTACAAAGTCTATACCCCACTTTGAAAATGCACGTCCGCCCATCATGGGTTTCAATGGCATTTCATCTCTGCGAGTAGGAAACTGAGTTCTTTGGCACACATCACATCTCTTTACATAGGTATGAGCATCCATGTGAAGAGTGGGCCACCATAATCCTGCAAAGAGAATGGCTTTGATTATCCTATCTGGTCCAAAATGACCTCCTGCAACACCTTGGTGTGCAGTCTCTAGTATGCTCAGATAATCGCTTTCATGAACACATTGTCTTAAATATCCATCTCGTCCTCTTTTGTATAAATTATCGCCAATGAGTGAATAGTCTTGAGCTTCCTGCTCTAGACTGCGTTGTCGAGCTAAGGTCATGCCTTGAGGGAATGTGTTCGTCCTCAAGTATGTCACTAAAGGTTCACTCCAGTCTGGTGTGAGAGACACGTGATAGAGTGTAGCATGTTCTACTGGTGGTCTTTCACAACAAACATTGCATTCCTTACACAACCCGTAGACATCTGCTTCCATCGTAGGCCAATATACTCCTAATCTATGCAGAGTCTGTAATGTTCGATGTTTTGAATGGTGTTGCTTTAGTGCACCTATGTGTGCTAATTGCAACCAATTCGCATGTTCTGATTCATCTACACAACAAGCAAGAATCTTTTGATTATCCTGTTTATATATGCTTCCTGCCATTATTTGATATCTCTGAGACTTGGTAATCTCTCCTTCTTTGATCTTTATCCTAGGATTCTTGGGTCCGTATGTCAGAATAGGGACTATAGGCTTAGCCCATTCTGGTGCTATCTCAAGGTTAAACAAGTATGCATCTGGTAATTCATCCGCTACTCCTTGAGGAGCTTCTCCTGAGGTTAATCTTGAAAGGTGGCCAGCTCTAAGATGTGTCTTTCCTTTCCTGACTACTACTTCAAAATCATACTCCATGAGTAATAGAAACCAACGTATCAATCGTCCTGTGTTACATGGTTTGTTGACTAAGTATAATAGGGCTTGATGATCTGTAAAGAACTTGAACTTGTTGGCCAACAAGTAGTGCCTAAACTTCTTTACCGCGTAGATCATCCCTAATCCTTCTCGTTCCGTCGTGGTGTAATTTCTTTCTGCTGCGTTCAATTGTCTGCTCGCGTAAGCTATGGGGAGATCTATGTTACCTTCATTCGTGGGTTGTGCTAACACACATCCTATGGCGTAATTGGATGCATCCACATGTACATGGAATGGCTTACTCCAATCTGGGGTAGTCAATATAGGTGCTGAGCACAAGCGTCGTTTAAGTTCATTGAATGAATTTTCACATTCATCTGTCCACTCAAAATTGGTCAAAAGAGAGTACAAAGGCTTGGCTATGATTGCATACATGTGTATGAATCTCCTATAATAACCGCAATGGCCCATAAATGCCTGTACCTCTTTCACATTAGTTGGTCTAGGTAATTCTGCAATTACCTTCACCTTTTCCTCGTCCGTAGAGATTCCATTTTTTGACACAATGTGTCCTAGAATTTTGCCTTGTCTGACCATGAAAACGCATTTTTCTGGGTTCAAACAAACCTGATATTCTTGACATTTGTCAAATATTTGTCTTAACTCTGGGATATGTGTCTGTCTTACATTTGAATGAGCACATAAGTCATCGACATAAACTTCCAAGCTCTTGCGTAAGAATTCCTTAAAAACATGACACATGAGTCGCTGGAAAGTGGCGGGTGCATTTGTTAAGCCAAATGGCATCACACGAAATGCAAATATGCCCCATTCAGTGGCAAAAGCCGTCTTGTGTTGGTCTTCTGGAGCAATGGCTACTTGATTATAGCCTGAGAATCCATCAAGAAAGCTGTAAACTTCCTTGCCCGCAACTCTCTCCAATAGGTGTTCCGTGATAGGAAGAGGATAACTGTCTCTAATCGTTGCGGCATTAACTTTTTTAAGGTTAATACACACACGCAATTTTCCATTCTTCTTGGGCACAACCACAATGGGGGATACCCATTCGGTATGCTCAATTTCGTAAATGAATCCTGCTTCTATCAAGCGATCTATCTCCTCTTTAATCTTCGCAGCGTAGTTATCATTGTACGTGTAAGGTTTCTGTTTTGTCGGTTTTGCATCTGGAGTCATAGGGATTCTATGAGAACATATATCTGGATCCACTCCTTTCAAATCTTTATAACTCCAAGCAAAAACATCTCTATATTCGCGCAATAGGGCAACTAACTCTTCTTCTTCTTCAGTCGTCAAATCATGCCCTATATATGTGCATTTTTCTTCTTCTCCTTCGATAGCAACCATTACTTTCTTGGTTTTTTCTCGGTTATCATATACTTGTCCGTCATTCGCCTTTCTATTGGGCATTCGTACCATGATTCTTCTATCTTCAATTTCATATTTCTTGAAGTTCTCGGGTACTTCAAACAAAGATTCTTCTTTTTCTGTCATGGTTTCTTTCTTCTTCCTTTTCTTGCCTTCACTCTTAGTAGTCACTTCTGTGGCTAACCTTACCTCGTTCGTAATTTCCTCGTGTCTCTGAGTGTGAGTCTCTACTTCGTAGAAATATTCTTCCTCTGATACAAAGGGTGGGTCCATGATAATTGATTCTAAATCAAAATCGCTCGCATCCTCAAATGCATCAGTGTCTGGTTCACACTCTTCTAAAATTGCATCGCCCATGATTGGCTCTATCGTGAAAACTGAAATGTCATAGCCATCCTCGTCACAGTGGGGTGTCCATTGTTCTTCATTGATGGCTACATCCATGGTTGCTAGGATTTCCGCCCAACCATGGGGTTCAAACTCTTCGTCTGGGAATACTACAGGTGCATAGGCTGGATCCTGAAGGGCTCGTGGATGTTGTTCTGCACCTAAGGTCCTTGCTTCTAATCGTTCTTCCTCTTGTTTGGCTACTTTACACATCCATAAATGGGTATCCTCATGCAACCAAGAAGGATCTGATTCTAATGAGTGCACGGATTCCGTCTCTACTGGTGTCTTATGGATAGTATTCCATTGTATTGGGGGTACATCTCTGTGTGAATAGTCTTTAAGATTGACTTTGGTAGTCACTCCTAAGTGTTGCAAGTACAAAGAATTAGTTCCCCAATCTTGTACAATTTGCAACTGACGCATGAATGGTCATCCCAATATCATCTCATACGCACGGTTTTTCGCAAAGTCACAAATGGCAAAGGTATGCTCAAATTCCACACCACAAGTGGTGAGGGATATGCCTTCTAGTAAGCCTAACGGTTTTTCTATGTGTCCATCAGCCATTTGTAGTTTCATCCTGGTGGGTCTGAGTGCTGGCTTACCCTAACGTTTCCACAAAGCGGTGGTAGCGATGGCTACTCCGGCTCCTGAATCTAAGATGGCTTTCGTGGTGTAGCCCTGATGGGTTATTGGAAGATAAGTGTTACCTTCCTCTCCTTCGCTTACGTCTCCAGTCTTTTCCACGGGTATCTCTGGTACCTTCTTATGTGATCCTATTTGAGAGGGTGTGGTAGTAAGCTCAGGGAATTGATTTGCTACATGCTTCCACAATTCTGGTTTTACCTTTAACAATTCCTCCAGAGTGAGATTACACTGTACTTTGGTATTCTTGATCACTTCCGTGTTCCTAGGGATCACTGATTCTTCATTCCTCACTATTATCGTGGGTGCTCTCATACTAATAGACTTGGCTTCCCAAGGTCCTGTGAACTGAGGTAATTCTTGTAAAGAATTAGATTCAAATCCTGTGGGTTCACTCAGTTGTTCCACCTCTACCTCATCATATATAGAGGGGATGTCTTGGGGAAATTGTTCCTGCAAATCGTCTATTTCTTGAATAGGAGGATGAGTTCCTTGTTCTTTTCTCCATTTCTCTTCTTGGATCTCCCTCAAAAATTCATGTGAGTACCTATGTATGGAAGACAAATTGTCTTGACTTTCTGTATTGGGTACTTGAGACAGGGATGGTGCATTCCTTTCCTGTGTCTCTGGGATAATAGGGTTCCTAGACTGATCCTTTTTCTCTTTGCTTTCTATCAAGTGTTCTAGCCTCTCCATTAATCCTTGAAAGTGTAGTTCTGGTTTTGCCATGTTATTCCAATTAAGATATCTAGAGGCTTCGAACAAAGCTTGTGCTAGTTCTACCATTTTCATGCAAAGTTTAGTTCTCTCAATTTCTAGATCAGCTCGTGGGTAGTTCTTACTCATTTCCGTTACTTGAGGTCCCTCTTTTAATTTAGCCTGATATGCACGAAACATCATGTCTAGATTTTCTGGTATGGGTTCCGCTAAAACTGATCCTGATTTTTGAGCTGGATCTTGATTCACTTCTCGTGAAGCCAATTCTTGTATTTTGGCTCTAGATTCCCTTAAACTTCCTTCCAACTCACTTATCTTTTTACTCCACTTTCTCTTTATTCTTTCTCTAAAATCTTTCCAAGACTTTGTCTTTTTACTGCTAGATTCTGCAACTTCACTAGTTCCGGCTACTTTCTCATGATTAAGCTGTTGGTTTTGTAAGAGCGCCTCGGCTCTGGTTATAGCTTGGATAGGCACGTATGTAGGGTTGGATCCATCTGCGTTATTTACAATACCTATCACGTTGATCGATGTCACATTTGAAGTGTTAACTGGGTTCTTAGGACAATCTTTGATTATGTGCTCTTTGCCACAATCGGCACAAAAGCCTTGTATGTTATAGTACTGTGATTGCCTTGCTATTGGGGGATGTGGACAATCCTTTATGAAGTGATCTCCTTGGCACCTAAAGCATGGTCCTCTAGGGCCCTGTAGTCTTTGTTGTCTCAATTGGGGCCGTGGGTTTGGGTTTATGTACATCACATTAGTATAGTCTGGCTCCCAACTAGGTTCCATTGGTGGACTATCATAATGATATGTCTCCACATGTTCTGGTGACTACGTGTAATAAGCGGGTGGACTATTTACATGAGTAGAGTCAAAACTGTTTGAGTTCGGGTCACTTTCGGTGATCAAGGGTGAAGAAGGCACTAACGCCCTACTTAGGTTCTCTTCTGCAGCAGCGTATTTGACTGAGATGACATTCGCTGGTGGGGGTGGCTGCTGAGCCAAGACGGGTTGAGGTCTCTGTTGAGCCTGGTATGGGTAGTTCTGGGGAGGCCTATAGTAATAAGGCTGAGCATTGTGTTGGCCTTGATACCTACCTGGCTGCTGGTATGTTTGCGGGTAGTTCTGTCTCACGGTTTGTTTGTTGTATGGGCAGTCCTGAGCCGTATGATTCGTGTATCTCCTCTCAATTGTACAGTATTGGCCACTAGGGTTGGCTTGAGGTTGAGGTGCATTGGGACACACGTTTGCCAAATGATTTCCACCACAAGTGTAACAACGTACGTTTGTTGGTAGCTTGGGCACCTGTTTACTAGAAACTCCTAGTTTCTGGGCCACTTTTTCTGCTAGGTCCTCTATCGAGTTAGACAATTTTGTGGATGCTAGAGAAGAACAATCTGAGTCCTTATAGACCTTTGAGAGTTCTAATTCATCTCCTAGGTTGTCCTCGATGTCTATACATATTCTTACACACTCCTCTAGCGTTCTGGGTTCTTTTAGGTACACATAGGAGCGTAGTTTAGTGCTCAACAAGCCATCTAGGAACAGTGATACTTGTTTGGCTTGTGAGGGTAGCTCTTGCATTGGACATCGTTCAACATATTGTCTGAATCTACGTCCTACCAGTCTAACTGTTTCCTGAGGGGTTTGTTTAAAGCTATGAATCAACGAAGACGTGTCGTGTCTAATCCCACTTTTAGAGAATTCAGTGATGAATGACTATAAAAAGTGATGGATGTCTCTAAATTGCCTTTGTTGCAATGGTTGGAACCAAGTTAAAGCGGTATTCTTTAACGTTAGTCCAAATGCATTGTATTGCGTGAACATGTCTTCGACTTGTTCTGCTCTTAGTACTTGCTTGAATTCTGCGACATGGTCATAGGGATCTCCTGTCCCATCAAAATAATTCTTCATTGATTTTACTAATTGAGTGGGTCTCAAAACTCTTGTGTGTTCACGTGGTCTAGGTAGAGGAACAACATCTCTACCACCTGGTATTCCATGATCTCTTTGTCTCTCCGCTCTATTAGTGTTCGTGGTTGTTCTATCTCTCCTTATGGGGTGAGTGAAGCTTACTTCCGGTCTCTCGTTATTTCCTTCTCTTTGATTTCCATGGGCTGAGGATGTTCCTGCCCCTTGTTGACTTGTATTTATGTTCGTTCTAGATGGAGGGAATATCAATTCACCTCTCCATGTGTATGTGTTTTTAGTGCGCTCAGGCACCACAAAGACTCTTTCTGAAGTCTCATCCAGGTATACAACCTTTGCAGGTGTATCTGGGTCCTTGAATTCATAAATTGTAATGATGCCTATCTCACCAGGGTGCTCCTTTCTGTACCTCCAAAAGGCTTCATCTGTCTCTTTATTTACGAACAACTTGGTGCTCCTGTTATCTTGAGGGATCCATTCTGGGATGAGTATTCTTGTTAATACGGATTTCCCTCTAGGTGTTCTAGGTTCTTCCAATGGTTCTTTTCCTTGAAATTTCGCTTCCGTCTCTAATTGAAGTGTGCCAAACTCATTAGTATCGTTTGGTTGCGTACTTAGGACGTACATGGTTTCTTCTTTGTCTATGTAAGCGTCTCTCTCAAATTTCACCACTGGTCTTTCCAATCCAATGGGTTGATCAGGGTTGTGCAGTTGCACCACTTGCCTTTGCAAACCATCCTCATAGATGCGAGCACCTAGTCGGTTGGTTCGGAGAAACTCTAATTGCGTTCTATAGGGTCCTTCTGGTTTTTCTAGGTATGCTACATGAGACCCTCCTTCTGGTCTGTCTGCGCTAAATGATTTCTGATTCGCTAGTATCTGAGCTCTCGTAGGGGTAATTACTATTCAACTGCTGAGCCCAAGATTGAGCGGTAGTTCTTACACTAGCCTCTGATGATCTAAGGCTTCTTCGGTCCGACTTACCTATATGTTTGCCCGATCTAAGGTTCATTAATTTCCTTCCTTGCACGCTCAATTACACACTTAGATCGTCAATGGTTCTTTGTTATTACTTTCTTGATTCTTTTTAATTTTCTTTGGATTCTTGTCTTAATGTATGCGTCAGGAATTCGACTTTCCGTTATAATTTTGAGTTCTCGTTCCGTCAGACTTATGTTCTTTCCTTTAGGTTTTCGCGTCACACACACCTTTACTTGTAGTCTTAAACTTGAAAGAATTAAGTATCTTAAACTTGAGGCGTTCCTATCGTCTTGAATTCACAATGCTAACGTTTAGCCTAAGCTAAGAATTGACTGAGGGGGTTGAGTAATCTTCCAACCTCGAGTCGGCTTTTCTGTTGCTCTGATGCCCTGTTGCCCAAGAAGCCGCGCTTCCCAAGCTCTGCTGTCTTCACTGCCTTGCTGGCTTGCCTTGGATTGCCCTTGCTAGACCTGGAAAAATCCAATATTAGACCAATTCACAGGATGATCAAACACTTGAGTATATACACCTTTTAAGTCCCTTCCCTTTTTGCCCAAATTTTCAATGTGTGCCCCCTGGCTTCCTAGTCCCAAACTAGGTGAACCTCAAAATAGTTTATCTAAAAATAGATGTATCCTTTAAGAAAAAAACAGTTGAGGTCACGTAGTACTCGTGGAGAGCTTTCTAACGAGCTATTAAGCTCAAAAAATGGACTTCGGATGAGAAAGTTATACGCGTTCAGGCCCTGGGGGATAAAAACTGACAATCAGGTTTTCCTTCAGATATGAGCTAAGGGGTCTCCTATGAGTCTAATGGTCCAAAAATTTCTCAAAAATACCCTCAAATTTGGTCAAAAATTGGAGCCCAAAATTTGCGATGGGGGTGCACAATCGCGATGGTCTGGGACCGCCGCGATGGTCCGAGCGAACCGTCGCGATGGCGTGGAATTTGGACAATCGCGATGGCGCGAAAAGATGAACCGTCGCGATGGCCCGAAGTGAACGATCGCGATGGTGTGAGGTCGAACCGTCGCGATGACCCGAAGTGAACGATCGCGATGGTCTGGAAATGGACCGTCGCGATGGTCCGAAAAAATGAACCGTCACGATGGCATGATCAGGCGGACAATCGCGATGGCGCGGTCAACGGTCAAAGGTGGACAATCGCGATGGTCCGTAGTGAACCGTCGCGATGGTCACAAGTGCGATGGCGTGAGCCAATCGCGATGGTCCGATTTTGGGCTGTCGCGATGGTCCGAAAAACGAACCGTCGCGATGGTCTATCTTGACACGTGGCACTGTCGTGGCGATGGCGTGGGCCAATCGCGATGGTCCGAATTTGGGCTGTCGCGATGGTCCGAAAAACGAACCGTCGCGATGGTCCAAGTGGACCATCGCGATGGCTCAACTGAACCGTCGCGATGGTCCGAAAAAGCGAACCGTCGCGATGGTCCGGCCGAGCCGTCGCGATGGCTTGAGCCTATCGCGATGGTGCGACACAATCGCGATGGTCTGAGCCAATCGCGATGGTCCACCAAAGTATGAATTTTTGAGATGCGCCTATGGATTTGTGCAAGCGCAAGGGTCGCCTACCTCGTGGTGTGGTCGCCTACCAAGAATTCCGAAAGTTGCAGACCATCGCGATGGTCCGCCACACTCGGCAGATCTTTGACAGAGAGTAAAATTTTACCTTTTCCAAGCTTTCCTGATGCACTGGAGCTCTGTACCTGCAAGAAAACTCAAGAAAACACAAGCACACACAAGCACAAAAGTTCTCTCTCGCTCTCTCGCATGCACAAATGAGGGGAAATGAGGTGAATGGGTGGATATGGTGAATTTTCTGATTTTTTTGGAGATGAAGATGATGATGCGATGATGAAGATGGAGTATGGGGAAGGTGAAAAACACTAAAAACTAAGTAAAAACAACAACAAAAACTGAAATTTTTACCTTCCAACGCCACTTCTTGCTATACTCTTACCATCACACATTCGTCCTAGACTCGTTCCCCGGCAACGGCGCCAAATTTGGTGTTGCTCTAGCACAATGGTGAGAACCACGTTAAGAAGCTTCACCTCCTTAATGTCAATCCGCGGAAGAGGTAGGAGTGATATGAAGATCGTGAATGAGAGATGATGTGAGAGTGAAGGTGAGAAGCACAAAAATGCACACACATATACACACACACAAGGAAGAGACAAGCAAGACACAATGGAAGGTGGGAAATTAGCTCTATTACTCAAGAATACTCTTACAAGCTCAAACTAGCTCTAAGCTCACACTAGCCAACATGAACCAACCTCCAAAATGAGCTCTCTAGCTCTTTTTATAGTTTCTAGACTAGTTTTGACCGGTTTCACATCTAGTGACCGGCCTAGTTAAAAAATAGGTCCTAGAAGCTATTTGGTAGGGTAAACGATGTCTAAAAATAACGAAAATTGGTACGCATATTCTACCTAAGCTCCTCAAGCTCGAGGACTCCTCGGCTTGCACAAAATGGAGCTATGAATTACAAAATGGGGTTTTGTCTATATTACATATGTTACAAGAGTGATGAAAATCACTGTTGGATGTTTGAAGAGGTAATAAAAACATAATTGTTTGAAAAAATGATCCGTCTGGCTCCCTGCTCCGTCTTTACATGCTTCCATGTCGTCTGTGCCTCTGACTGCTTCCAACAATGACCTCATCTGATTATTTGTGAGCGTCTGTATGTGAACTCTACCTCTTAAGTTGCCCGAAGCACCCTGCGTGTACCGTCTACTTGGAACACTAGCAGTTGGCCTGATCCACCCAACTGAGCCCTTCACGACAAGTGAACCCGACGTGAAATTGTTCCACGGCATTTGGCAATTAGGAGGTACGATATCAAGCTCAATTACAGGTACGCATATTTTACTTTTACGTTGATTATATTAGTGAACAATGGGCAAAAAGGATGTTGCAAAACACACCACACAAGACATGCGTTCTAGTGTGGAAGCATTAATTGAAAAGAAGTCTCCAGAATATGATGAACAACTCAAAGATATGGAGTTACGAATAATTGCATCCATAAATGAAAAACTCGAGCCATTAACTTCATATATCTCAATGATGACTTCAATATTGGGAAAAACTAATGAACTTATGAAATCATTAAATACACAATTTAATCAAGAATTTGGGAATTTAGAAAGAGCTGTTCACTATGAACTTTCAAATTTGATAGAGAGTATGGAAAATCTATCTAATCATGTGAGAGAACTTGCAACATCAAAGACTATTAGCTATGAAAATTCAAGTTTGAAAGAAAATATTGAAATTCTAACCAATCAAGTAAAAGAAATTACCACATGTAAGTGTAAATATGATCATCAAGTACAAAGTTTGTCTACTCAAGTCTTTGATAAAAGACATTCATCTGACCATAGAAGATCTACCCCTAAGGCCACATATAGAAGATTAAATAGACCTATAAGATGCTTTTGGTGTGATCAATTTGGCCATATGTTTTGGGATTGTAATGCATATGAGAATGCTTGTATACTTAAATTAGTTACTGAAGTTGATAAGAAAATTTGCAAATACCATGATCACTCGACTTTGCACTTGAACTTAGGAAGAGGTGGAATTAAAGAGTATTTTGCTCAAACAAAATCTAAGCCAAGATCATTTAGAAAACAATGGAAACCAAAGAGATACGATGATAAGAAATATTCTGAACAAGAAACTATGATAGAAATTGAGAATCAAGTTAAATGTTTTGAAGAAAAGAAAAGTAAACAAGTCAAGTTGAATAAACATAAAGTTGAACAAATTTTGCAAGAAAGATTGGAAGAGGATGAACAAGGATATGAAAAGTCAATACAATTGAAAAAGAAACATGATGAATACTATGTAATATGCGATCCAAAGTTTCTAGAAAATGACAAATTATTTGATCAAGAAAAGGTTAAGAATTTGAAAGTTCAATTGAGCCATGAGATTAACGAGAAAAAAAATAGTCAAAGTGAACATGAAAATATCAATGAAATTGATGAGAGTACAAACAATGATAATAGTATTAAAGAAAAGGAAAAACAATGGATTAAAGATGCTATCAAACAAATTGAACAAAATATTAAAAATTCATTAAAACCTTCTAAACCTTTATCTTTGCAGAAAAGAACAGGTTGAACGTGATCCATGATGAACAGATGCTTATGATTGAAGAAGAACCATGAAGAGACCCTTAGATAAGAAATGATGAATTGTAAAACATGTTTTAAATACTAACTTTGATGTTTTTTATGAGACAGGAACATGCTTCTTCAAAATTATCTTTGATGATAATGATGCTCGAGATTATTGAGAATGTTTGAGTGAATTGAGAGGATTATTTGATTGAAGAGTGAGAATTGAGTGTTGACTTTAATGCATTTTAGTCTTCTATTCTTACTCTCCATTATCTGCACCATATTGAGTCTATTCTGCACCCAGAGTATGCATAAACCAATGTATATACACACATGTTTATTTCTTTAGCCTGCACAATCTATTTGCACTTGTAAACAAATTAAAAAAGGATAACATCCAATTTAAAAAACAGATATTAAAAATTTTGAAGAACCTCATCATCGACTTCCTCTTACCTACCTTTTGCACCATGATTTTTGGAACAATGCACTTAAAGTATGCATGGTAGGGTCTCACTACATGACCTTGCATCCAGGCACATTTTGAGCTTTACCCATGCACTTTGAGTGATTGTAAGGATTGTTGTATATATACATTGATATGTATGTGAGTGAGCGCACAAACTTCATCATCAAATGCCTTTTTTACCCTGATACTTGCACCATGTTTGTTTACTTATGCACCTAAAGTATGCATGATAGGGTCTCATTACATGACCTTGCATCAAGGCACGTTTTGAGCTTTACCCATGCACTTTGAGTGATGGAAAGGACTTATGTATATACACATGAAATGTATGAAAGTGAGAGCACATGCTTCGTCTACAAATACCAATTACCTTATCTTTTGCACCATACTTTTAACCATGCACTTGACAGATGATTTCAAGATTCAATGTTCCTATGAAATGTCAGATTATTTTGAAGCAAAAAGAAGATTTGAAGATTGGCCCATCAAGGATGATGTGCAAGTTTAGTAGGGGCGAATGTCGTAGAGATTTACATCTCTACGTATCCACATCTTTACATATCCACATCCAGTGTTTGATTAATCCAAATCTAAATAATTTTCTACTGAGAATGTTGCAGATATTTTACCGAAGCATTGGCTAGAAATAGTCATGAGAAGATTTGCAATTACTGAAGATTGTACCAATATGACATTGCAGGGGGGATTGTTGGAAAACAATATCCTATTGTTCCAATATTCTCCAGTAAGTAAAGAATGTATAAATGTGATACTATTGCCTCCTGCAGCAAATATCGACGGGCGCTGTGGATAAGGGAAACTCCTTCCATAGAACCCACCCGGGTTCAAATCCCGCGACGGCCATCAGGAGCACGATTTTAGCAAAGCTCTAAATCTATTAAAAACTCACGTGAACGCGAAGAATAAAGCCAACGAATAACGTTTTCGAATATTTTCTTCTATCACGATGGATTTAGCGATCGCTACGATTGTAGTTTTTTGCTTTATTAAGGGTGCTTTTCAAGATGGACAAAATACTATATAAGAAGTATGTTGGTTCACTTGTATTGATCCTTCACCTAGTATCCAACACAAGCTATCTTCCTACAAGCTCTTGGAGGAGTTCTTGGAGGCCACTTTGGAGGAGGAGTTGGAGGAGGGGTTCTCACACTCTTGAGGAGTGTTGGTCCACATAGTGTGGAGGTTCTGCTCGCATGAGGAGGACATCATGATCTATGATGTTTTGGTAACTTGTATCTGTTTCCGTTATCTGCATTATATTTGTATAGAAACATTATTATGAATTAATTGAATCTCCAATTTCCTCACATCTCTCTTATTTCCAATCTCTTTTATGATGTTAATGAATTGTACGAGTGATTTGATTCATGATCTCATCTGATTATTTGTGAGCGTCTGTATGTGAACTCTACCTCTTAAGTTGCCCGAAGCACCCTGCGTGTACCGTCTATTGGGAACACTAGCAGTTGGCCTGATCCACCCAACTGAGCCCTTCACGACACCGTGATGGGTAATGGGTAACTGTCTCTTATGGTGGCAGCATTTACTTTTTTCAAATTTATGCATACTCTTAACTTACCATTCTTTTTAGGTACGACCACCAAAGGTGACACCCATTCCGTGTGTTCAATCTCATATATGAACCCAGCATCTAACAGTTTATCTATCTCTTCTTTAATCTTTGCTGAGTAAACATCGTTATATGTGTATGATCTTTGTTTGGAAGGTTTAGCTTCGGATGTCATAGGGATTCTATGAGCACATATAGAAGGATCTACCCCTTTCAAATCTTTATATGTCCAAGCAAAGACATCCTTGTATTCCCTTATGAGGCGTATTAACTCTTGTTCTTCCTCCATAGAGACATCCTGTCCTATCAAAGTACATCGCTCTTCTCCTTCCTCTAAGGTTACTACTATTTTCTTGGTCTGTTCTTTGTTGTCATATGCTATTCCGGACTGAGCTTCTTGTCTTGGCATTTGAATAGCAATTTTCCTCTCTTCTACTTCATCTTTTTTTGAAATGCGCGGGCACTTCGAACTGATCCTGTGGTTTATTTTCTCCATCTTCTTGTTCTTTACCTAACCCAGGCTCTTCCTCCTGTGTTGGCTCTTGATTTATTTCATTGGTTATGACACTTACTCCTTGATGTCCATTTTCAAATTCCATTTGCTCTTGCTCCATTTCAATACTCTCATAGTCCTCCTTCCATTCTTTTTCAATTACTTCTCCTTCTTCAGCCTCCTGAAGAACTACCACGTATAGACTAACATCATATCCTTCCTCATCGATACATTCATTCATAGTTATCACTTCTTCGTTTACACATACATCAAGAGTAGCTAAAATCTCCATCCAACCGTGAGGTTCGAATTCCTCATCTAGAAGTGTTTCAGGCATATAGGCTGGATCTTGTACAGACCTAGCAACTCCTTGCCTGTGCTGCCATCCTTTCCTCCTATCTTCTTCCTTTTTCGCAGTTTGGCATATCCATAGATGAGTGTCTTCATTCATCCATGACTGATCACTTGAACCTATACTGTGAATCGACTACTCATCTTCCTCTTTATGAATCTGATTCCATTGCAAGGGGGGAACATCTTGATACTTGTACGTGTGGAGATTTATTATTGTTGTGGTTCCTTCATGTTGTAAGTATACTGTGTCTTTTCCCCAATCTTGCACAACCTTTAGCTGTCTCATGAATGGTCTTTCAAGTATCATTTCATAATTGCTAGCCCTTTCAAATTGACATATTTCTAAGGTGTGCTCGAATTCAACTCCGCAAGTGGTAAAAATTACTTGATCCAATAATCCCAAGGGTCGTTCAGTGTGTCCGTCTGCCATTTGTATCTTCATGCGCGTTGGTGTTAAAGCTGGTTTTCCCCATTTTTCCTAGATTTCTCTAGTAGCAATTCCTACTCTAGCTCCAGAATCTAAGATGGCTTTAGTAGTGTAACCTCTATAGGTAATTGGAAGACAAGTATTTCTTTCATCTCCCTCACTAAAATCTTCAACCTTATCGACTGGTATTTTTACTGTGTTTACTTCATCAGACATCTCCTTTTCTTCCACCTTGATCTCCAATTGGCTGGTCAGTTTCTCCTTCAAATGTGGTTTGATCCTCAACAGTTCTTCCAATGTCAGAGTACAAGGGATTTTTACTTTTTTAAAATGTTGTATGATATCCGATGTTTTGACTGATGGGTTTGGTTCTCTTTTCCTTATCAAGGGAATGCAATATAATTCCGAATTATGTTCGTACTCTCCTGTGTAATTTGGCAAGACCCTTATGTTGTCATTATCCTTGTCAGTTTGGTCTATTTGTAATATTCCCTCTGAATTTAGTTCAGGTATCAAATCGTCTATTTCACCTTCTGCTTCCAACTCCTCAAAGGTTGTTTCTATTCCTTCCACTTTCTTCCATCGGTCTTCTTGGACTATTTCCCACAAATCTTTAGGCCATTCCCCTTCTAATTTGGGAACAATGGATCCTTCCCTTTTGTCCTCGCAGAAATTTCCATTATGTGTCTCACTTGCTTTGGGTTTCTCGGGGTCCTTAGGGATGAGACACTCTTGGAATTCTTTTTTAGGAATTCGTGAACTAGGTAGTTGAAGAACAGGTTTTTCTAAGGTCTGTTGAGCCACTTCAATTAATTTTTTGCATATCTCCAACCTTTCTTTCTCTAGGTCACCTCTAGGATATTCTCTTTCATGTTGTTCTATGGTAGGTCCTGCTCTTATTCGTGCCTTGTATGCCTGAATCCACATGGCTAACTCTTCTGGCATGGGATCTGCCAAAACTGATCTTACCTCTTCTTTTTTTTACTTTCCTTTCTGAATTTCTTCTTCCCCTTCTTGTTTCTCTTTTGGATTGTGTTCGCTCTTTTCATTTTCCTTCTTTTGTTGTAGTTTCTTTTCCTTCATCCTATCTCTACGGTTCTTCATCTTTGTGTTTGTTTGCTTACAACACTTTTCTCAGGCTCTTCCGAGTCTTCCACTATTTGAGGTGTAGGTATGTTCATTTCTCTGTCACCTTGATCACTTTCCTCAGTTTTGTCTGGGGTCTCTCTAGCTTTGGCTCTAGTTATTGCTTTCAACGGTACAGTGTACTCCTTATCACTCCCTGACGACTCTATTACTTCTATCACGTTAATTTGCACGTTAATGTTAACCTTGTTGGGGTTCTTGGGGCAATCTCTGAAAAGGTGTTCCTTACCACAATCACTATAGTATCCTTCCTAGACTCGCTGTGGTGGTGGTGGGTTTGGTAGTGTACATTCTCTGATATAATGATCACCTCCGCATCTATAACATGGTCCTCTAGGTACAGGCAGTCTGTTCATAGGTCGGGGGGGTATGGGTGCTCTCAGAGCTGTGTACATCAATGACACATAGTCCTGCTCATATGCGTAGGAACTATCTGGCACTTCCATGCCATAGGCATATGGTTCGTACATTTGTCCATATTCTATCATAGAGCTCTCATAAGTGGAATAATCTCCTTGACTATGGTCATAAGATGGGTCGTATGATTCGTTACTAGCTAAGGGTGTGGCTGGTACTATTGCTCTCTCTGGGTTTTCTTCCTGTCGAGCTACTTTCACTGAGACAACATTCTGAGGATGGGGTGGCTGTTGTCCTAACACCGGTTGTGGTTGATTGTAACTTTGATAGGCATACGGTCGTGGTGCTCGTGCTTGTTGCTGATATGTGGGATATCTAAAGGCTTGTCCTCCTTGATCTCTCTGAGGGTATCCGTAAGGTCTCATGACAGGTTGTACCAGTCTTGATTGCCTATTATAAGGACAATTTTCTATGCTGTGATTTGTGTATTTTTGTTCTATGCTGCAATATTGTAGAGGGCCCGGGACGGGTGGTCTATTGTACGCATAAGCAGGTGGTGGGACTACTCCCCTAGTGCACAAATGAGATGGATGATCAGCTCCACAATGCATACATCTTCTCAGCATGGGTGCTCTCATTGGGTTGTTGGGGTAGTTCCTGTGTCCTTGAACGTTCAGTTTCTTCGCTACTAAATTGGCCATTTCCTCTACATTTTTCTTAGGGTTTGATGTGCTACTGGCTAAATCTTCAGTTTTGATACTACCTTGAGGTATTTTCACGTCATCTGCAAGGTTGTCTTCTAGGTCGATACATTCCTTCATGCATTCTTGCAAAGTTTGAACTCTTTTCACATATACCAGAGATCTCAATGATCCATTCACTAATCCTTCCAAAAACAATGACACCATTAATTTGTTTTGAGTAGGTCTCTCTTCCACTAAACATCTATCCACATATTGCTTGAATCTTCTTGTTGCCAATCTCACTGATTCCGTCGGAGCTTGCTTAAAGTTGTGGATCAATGATGACGAGTTGTTTTTAATCCCAGACTTAGTGAACTCTTCAATCATTTCTTGATAGACTTGTTCCATGTTTTGAAAATTATTAGGGTCCAATGGCTGGAACCAAGCTAAAGCAGTGTCTGTCAAGGTTAAACCAAAAGATTCATATTGGATCAAAAAGTCTTCCACTTGTTCGGCTCTGATTACTTGCTTAAATTCAGCTATATGATTGTAAGGTTAACTAGAGCCATCATAGTGGTTTCTCATGCATTTGGCAACTTGAATTGGCCTTAATCTTCTTCCTCCTTCAGGCGGTCTAGGCATCACAGGGAAAACGGGTCTTCCAATGGGTATACCAGGTCCTCTTGCTATAGGTGGTCTAACTGGGGTAGGAATTCCATTCCATGGGTCAACAGGTGGTTGAGGCCGATAGTGGGGGTTATTTGCAGGCATAGAAAATTGTACGTGTGGTCTGACCGGATTATGTGTTTGTTGTGTTTGTCCTGACTGTTGGAATGAATTATTCTGAGAGGTTTCATGTGGGTTTTGTGAAGTAGTGGCTTGATCCCTCGGGGGAAACACTGGAATGTTCTGATATTTCAACCCGGCTCTTTATGACTCTGTTAGGGGCCAATACCTTCTCTGGTTTTTGTCCAAATACGTGATGATGGTGGGGAAGTCAGGATCTTGTAACTCATAGACAGTAACTGGATTAGGGGTTGCTTCCCATAATGAAGAGTGGGCTCTAAGGAGGTTCTCCATTCCATTGATCAAATACACATCCATTAAGGAGTCATCTTGGGGGACCAAGTCTCCTCTCCAAACCCTAGCCACAGTAGATCTCCCTCTAGGTGTGGTCACTTGCTCTTCATTCCCATCTTCATTAAGGTTTGGGGCATTGTTTTCTTCCCCAAGTTCATTGACGTTTTCAGGATGTTCTATAACAACTGACTGGATATCCCTTTTATCCATATAAAATCCTGTTGCATACTTAACTTCTGGCCTAGGCACTGTGTAAGCATATGAAGCTTTCTTCAGTCTGGCCACTGATCGGTTTAGTCCATCTAGGTATATGGGTATCTCATGTTGATTGGTGGTCACATATTCTAAAGATGTCTGATATTCTCCCTCAATAATTGACATCATGCCAATCATTGGTACAGTATTTTGCATATCCTCTGAAGCCATAGGAATTTCTTCCTCTGACTCACTAGAGGTTTCAGAATAATGTGAGTGGCTACTTGGTTTGGCTACACTTCCCACTGAAGAGATCACACTTCTTCGGCTTCCTAGGGTTCTCCTAGATCTCAGGCTCATTCACTTTAAAGTTTTGTTTAACTTTAGCCAATCTCCAGCTTTTAGAGTTCTTCACTAAGGGTGAGAATTCTAGAAAAATTTGGTTGAGAAAGGACTGACTGTGAAACCTCAAGTCACGATACTTGACCCTAAAAAAATTCACAATACTCGATACCTGACACAAGCTGGGTAGGTCACGATACTCGACCTTTGAACCAGACGATACAGGATATCTACCAGAAACGATACACGATACTTCACAGAAGACGATACACGATACTTCACAGAAGACGATATACGATACTTGGATAAACACGATACTCGATAGTTGCCCGATATCGTGTGCCAAACAGGATACTCGATACTTAAGGAACACTATACTCGATACTCAAGAAAGACGATACTCGATACTTGGTAGGTATCGCGATCATGAATCTTGCGATACACGATACACGATATTCACCGAGAACATGACCACGATACTCGATACACAACAAGTATCGCGAGGCAATTCCAGATGACACTCGATACTTGGTAGGTATCGGGAAAGTAGTCTCCGCGATACACGATATCCAACAAGTATCACGATCCGAAACTCACGATAGACGATACTCCATGAGTATCGCGACCTGAATTTCACGATACACGATATGCGATATCCAACAAGTATCGTGAGAATTTCTGAACGATACTCGATACTTAGCATGTATCGTCAGACCCGATTCAACAATACCCGATATCTGACAGGTATCCTGAAAAGGATTACATGATACTCGATACTCAACGAGGTCAGGTATCGCGATACTCAACCACAGGAGATCACGATACTTAGGTATCGCGATACTCGACCGCGGGAGAAAAACGATACTTGACACTTTTCAATTTTTGCAAGTGTTGTTTTTGGTTTTTGAGTGCATACACATGTGTTTTGAGTACATCTACCCTTCCCTATTAGCCTGAATCAGAAAAATATTTCTTCTCTACCCCGAGATGGCCTTCACGATACTTACCGCAGATCGTTTTTCTAAAAACTTGATTTCAAAAGTAATTTTTCACAAGGATTCAGTGTGTGCTCACCTTGGAAGCTCTTCCCACTCCCTTATCCCTCTGGCTTGTTGTGCAAGGCTCCCAAAATCCCCAGTCTCAACTCACGATACTCGATAGAGTGCGCACACGATACTTGTGTTGAGAACAAGTGATTTGAAACAGGCAATGTTTTTGGTTTTTATACTCTTGAAAATTCTTACTAACTAAAAAAGAACAGCAAGACTAAGGTCAAATGCTACTCTAACTTCCTAACCTACTCCCTTATTCCTCCTACTCTACTCACTCCACTCACTCCCCTAGACTAATAACTCACTACACACACTTCAAGAGTGAGAAGTAGTAAGTGCGGATGAGTGTGACTTACCAAAGAAGAGAAAATCACCATTCCTCCACTCACTTCAATGCAAAAAGCTACTTACCATCACACGAATACCTCGGTTTGATTCGACACTCCTGGCAACGGCGCCAAAAAACGTGTGTAGCTAAGAACCAACTTAGGGACTTGTGGAGAAAGAGACTATACCTCAATCCCCCTCAAGTGCATATAGTGGGGATTCACGCTTTATTTATCAATCCAAGGAGTATCAAAACCTAGCCGAGTGTATGAGAACATGCATTCTAATGATGGTGAATGCAAATGAGCTTCCCAAAAAGTGCAAACAAGGCAAGGACTAATCCAAACAAGCTTCAATTGTCAGTCATGGTGTCGTGATACTTGGAACAGCAGTCAACAGTAAATTGAGCTTTTCTCTCAGCTCCAAACTCCGAATATAGCAAATAGCATATGCATTTCGAAGCTCTCGCATCCAATGGTGGTATTTTCACTCAATTCTGATGCTTCCACTTCAAGTTATGAGCAAAATACTGAGTCGTGGGAATGACCTTCCTACGCTTCAGCACTTCTTACACTTCACACACACCTTCACAACAGCAAACAAACACTTTCATGGATAGACAACCCTTCCTAACACTCCTTTCAAGCAACACACATGCATACAAGCTCACAAAGAAGATGATACAGAGAGGAGAAGACACAAATTCGAATTTCTGTGCTCTTGATTATCACAATGGCAAAAAGTCCTTACAAAGAGTCACAAATTGACTTATATACATGTGCCCTAAAAATGGTACTTTCACACAAGAGATCATCACTTTATTCACTAAAAGGCTAATTTCCTACTAATTTACATGGATAAACTTCTAATCTTCTGTGGGGATGCATCTAGAGGACTCCTCTAGTGCATTTACATCGGAAAATATATTACAAAATGATTATGATACAAAAATAAGATATCCAAATCGGAAAAATTTTGGGGCCCTTCTTTTTCTCTGCCTTGTGCTCTCTTTGCTATGCAACAAACATGGTTTCACGTCTCTGAATCAATCAGATCGTCCAAATCATGCACATAATATACCACTCTTTCTATCAAAATAGCATACAAACCCTAGAAAGTCAATGAATTTTGAAAAAAATCATGCACACTTCCTTGAGGGATTTCATCCCGACATTCGTCCCCACTAAACTTGCACATCTTCTCGATGGGCCTACGTGCAAAATCCAACAGAAGCGTATCAGGGTTCTTTTAAACTCTCTTTACTTTTTATGTTTTTCTCTTCAAAAATAAAAAACGTGATCTCATGCACTCCATGCAGCTTTATAAAGACTAGTACAAATTTAGAAAATTAAGTAGATTCAAGCTTCACAAACATCATACTATGTTCTTGCTTTTGCAGTCTGACAAGTAATCACATGAATAAACCATTGGCTTTCTAGATCTTCTGTTCGTTCAACTAGTTCAGATCTAGCAACTCATTCTAAGTACTAGCATATTCTAAGTTTCCACCAACTCAATTTGAAGAATATACCTCAATTCCCACTATTTATCTCCTACTGTCCAACTCTCCATTAGATCTCTTTCTTTTTCTTTTTCTTTTTCTTTTTTTTTCTTTTTCTTTTTCTTTTATTTTTCACTTCATCTCAGCTCAGCATTTTCTTTTTATCTTTCTTTCACAAATCGGCCTATGTCGAAATCGGGTACGACTCATGGACTTGTCCGCCCGGCCAAGTTTACCCCATTGGTCTGCCGACCCGACATAGCGCAGGATATACATAACGTTAGCCCTACATGAAATCGATGTCAACTCGTGGCTCTGACCACCCGGCCAGAGTGACTCCACCCACCTACGGACCCATGCAGGCACATAACAACAGATAGGTCAGGCCTAGGACGAAACTAGCTATGGCTCATGGCCTTGATAGCCCAACAAGGTGGTTCCACTTGCCTACTAGCCCATTGTAGCATGCTAACAACATGCACACACATCTAAGCTTGCTTGAGTATGAAGTTTTTCATAAATGATGATCCATATGGAGGTAAGATCTCGCAAGAAATAAATAGCAGGACCCAAAGAATCCCACTCACTAAGCATTCAAATGAATCAGCATATACATGCACTCAGTCTAAGCATGCCATCAAATTCCCAAGCTTTCACTCCCAAAATTTTCTAGTCCGCTAACTGATTCTATTCATATAAATCCTAGTCATTCATGCTTCATGCAAACCCATAATAGATATTTGCTATCTTCATTCTACATAATTTTCTTAAATTCATACATATCTTTACCATACACAATAATGCAATGCAAATTCTCTTTTAGAAAGAAAACATATTTCAAATTAGAAATATTTCACCTGATCATTTTTCTCCATCTTCATCGTTGATCGATCCAACCTTCTTTTCAACTTTCTTGGTTCATTATTCTTCATCAACCTCAATGTCATTAGCATCCTCTAGTATCATGATCATCGTAATCATGATCATCACTGATCATAATTAACCACCATCATTAATCATTTTCAACATCAATTATTATCTTTCATCATCATCAATCATCATAAACCATCATCATCAATCATTAACATTCATCAGTCATCTTCATTCAATAGTTCTTGATCATTCTCATACATTTTCCATTATAATTGTTTTTCAATAATCATTCAAGATTTGCAAATGTGTCTTGAAAAGTTAGATTTCTATTTCTCTTGTTCTTCTTCAAAGTCTTAGAAGACTTCGCAGCCGCCTTTACATTCCCCTTAATTTGCGTAATAATATCATCAAGCAACTGTTTTTCTGCTTTGTTAATTCCTTTATGAGATTTTATATCTTCTTCAGTTTCTATTTTACTCATTTCTTGTTCAATTTGTTTGTCAAAGTTTATTTGGGATTGCAATTTCATAACTTTCTCTTGATCAAATAGATTCTCATTAGTCAAAATTTTACGATCAATAGAAACATATACCTCGTGGTCTTTCTTTGATTTCTCTTGAATTTCTCTATGAGATTCTCTTTTATGATCTATTCTATCTGTTCTCTCAATATCTGCTCAATATTTTGCTTTCCAACCTTTATCTGTCTACCTTTGGTTTCTCTTGAATCTGAATAGATAGCATACTCTTTTGTTCCTCAGATCTATGATCTTCATGAGTCTTTGGTTTCCATATCTTCTAAATTGACTTTGATCTAGTTTTGGTCTCTTCAAAATATTCCTTCATTCCACCTCTTGCTACATTCAAATGTAAAGGGGATCGATCTTGAAATTTACAAATTTTATTTTCATGGTCACTAACTAGTCTTTGTCTGCATGGAGTTTTATACGCTATGCAATCCCAAAACATATGTCCATGTTGATCGCACCAAAAGCAATGTATAGGTCTCTTCTCAACCCCACTCGATTTCCTAGGTATCACTCTAGGCTTGGTTCTTCTAAGACCTAATGACTCTTTTTGCGCAGATATTCCTTGGACCTTTACCACATGTTCATGGTCACATTTCAATGTTTGTAGGTCATTAACTTGTTTGGTAAACAACTCAACCTTATCTTTCAATTCGGAAATCTCATAATCCATTTCACTTTTTATGTCCTTAATACTTATGCCCATTAGCTAGATAGTGTCAGATATTGCATTTATTGTTTGCATTAGGATCATCACAATACTAAATTTCGATTTTATAGATTCACTCGCATTAATTTCTATTTCCCTAAATTGCTCCTCGTATTTCCTAAACTGTTCCTCAATCATTTTACTCATTTTAGTTTCTTGTGCACAGGCGTATGGACTAAACTAGTTCATATCGTGAATGCTCAAGCTCAGGCAACCAAAATCAGTCTTTCTGTTTAAGTGTATGTGGAGCAATGCAAAAAAATCAAAGAACTTGAAATGCTCATACCTGAAAATTTTTATCTGATGTTGAGGTTCCTATATTCTCTTCTCAAGGAGTGGGTGGCGTGTCAAGGATCACTGGGCAACTGCCTCGCTTCATGTCGGGTTCAGGTGTCCGAAAGGAGGACTGGAGGGAAGAGCGGCGCGGGGTTGGATCAGGCCCCGGTCTGTGTCGCACTCCATATTCGGCAAGCGGCATTTGCGCGTTGGGTGCCTCGCCCTCTGTATGGCATCTCGTATCACGCATCATGGGCCCATGCCTCAGAAGAGAAAGACAAGGCAAGTGGTCACGCATGTGTAATGTAATGGTTGTGGTGGAAAATCCAGATACAGTGCAAAAACACGGAAGTCGCTAGATCGGTGTGCAAACAAAACTCAATAATACAATGCCACTGAAGTTGTCCAATAAAATTTTAATGATAGAATGATTCCTGCTACAATGCGGGTCGGTGATATAGCAAACCGCAACAGTGCAGAATGGTGATACAATATGCTACCGCTACAATGTGGATCGGCCAAATATAACATAGACTTCCCGCTAAAGTGCGAGAAGATGCCCACAAAATTCTCTTCAGTCTCGGCTTCCATCTTTGTAGATCGATCCTTCCTTTACTTTCTCTCTCTCTCTCTCTCTCTCTCTCTCTCTCTCTCTCTCTCTCTCTCTCTCTCTCTCTCTCTCTCTCTCTCTCTCTCTCTCTCTCTCTCTCTCTCTCTCTCTCTCTCTCTCTCTCTCTCTCTCTCTCTCTCTCTCTCTCTCTCTCTCTCTCTCTCTCTCTCTCTCTCTCTCTCTCTTTGTGCCCCCGTATGTCTTTTGCGTGCTTCTGCTTCCTCTCTCTCTCTCCCCAACTTTGTACGACTCAACTTTGGCCATCGCCATCTCTATGCATTGAACATCCATCCATCTCTCTCTCTCCATCATCTCTTGCGCAACCGTTATCAGTAGCCCAGATCGGCTCTCTCTCTGCGTATGTGATGGACAGGCCACATACACTACCTCTGTCTAAGAAGAAGCCAATCAATAGGCCCCCATATATTCTACGCAAGCATACCTCTCTCTCTCTCTCTCTCTCTCTCTCTCTCTCTCTCTCTCTCTCTCTCTCTCTCTCTCTCTCTCTCTCTCTCTCTCTCCATGCATGGGCACCATGCCACGCATACCTCCTTCCCTCTCTACGCACGTGAGTCATCCAAGAAAACTCAAAGTGGCAGCTTGACCTATGTCAAAACACTATGTCCCTAAAGTTACAGACATTATAATGTCTGAAAGGCAATTTATTGGCATCCGCCTATAGATCAGAGTCCATCGAAGAGTAGTGAACATGAGTTTGTGCAATAATCATGGCTATGGAACTCTGTTTCTAATCTTGTTTCCTCTCTTTTCTTTTGATGGCCTATTAGCGCTCATACCGAAGTGGATATTGCTTTCCTCCCATGGTTATGTAACATGTTTCACCACGAGTGCATGATAACGTGACTCTCTCTCTCTCAATATGGTAATGGAGAGCATGAACAAGAACATAAATGAACAGAAATAGACAAGGAGCATACCTGGAAGGAGATTCCATAAGCAAAATCCACGGGGAGAAACAAATAAGATTTGGCACCTATTTATAGGCCCCCCTAGGACTTCCTTCTAGAACCTTCTAACCTCCTCACTCAAGTTTCTATTTCCAAAATCGTCTTGCATAGTCATTTACTATTCTGCGAAAATCACACTGTTTATTTCTATTTTTTATTTTTCTCCTTTATTTTTCCTAGACTAAGATTTTTGTTTCACACTATATAAACATAGGATTAATTAAATTAAGGGTTTGGACTTAGGTTAAAAGCCAATTTCAAGGGTCTAGGTTAGGGTTTTTGGTCAGGGAAATTAGGATTTTGATCACAATTAAGTTAAGCACGTGAATTCAAGGGTTTATTTATAGTTACGGCCAAAAGTCGTAGGGTTTTTAAGGGTCTAGGTTCGATTCTCATGGGTAAACTCGCATTTTCTAGGGTTTTCAAGGGTCAAACCTAGGGGTTTATGGGTCAAAAATTAGCTGTTTACACACATAGGTCTAATGTAAATATTTAGCATGGTTTCACATCTCTCAATCAATCAAATCGTCCAAATCATGCACATAATATACCCCTCTTTCCATCAAAACATCATACAAACCCTAGAAGGTCAATGAATTTTGAAAAAAATCATTCACACTTCCCTGAGGGATTTCTCATCTTCATTCTGCTCATTACGGATAGAAATGATAAACAGAGTGGCAATTGAATGTAGCGACTCAACCATTTCTCTCTCTATGAGATGCATCCAACCAAACCTCTCTCTTCTATGATAAAAGAACTTCTACTGGCTTGATTGGTTTTACAACTCAAATCAAGCAAATCAATAGAGGGGATCCATTCTCCTCATAGCCACAAAACTCATACATGACTAAAATTCCACCTCCATCTCGACGCGTCCTGGAAGTATGAACAAGGAAGTAACAAAGGAATGAACAAGTAAGGAAAAGGAGCATACCTGGGGGAGAGATCCACAAAGAAGTTCGATGGGGAGAAACAAATGATGTTTGGACACCTATTTATAGATTCCCCCCTCTAGGACTTCTCTAAAATCTTCTAACCCACTTACTCAACTTTCTAATTCCAGAATCCTCTTGCATGGACATTTATTATTCTGGGAAAATCACACCCTTTATTTCTATTTTTTATTTTTCTCCTTTTTATTTTTCCTAGACTAAGGTTTTGGTTTCACACTCTATATACAGGATTAATTAATCTACGGGTTTGGAATTAGGTTAAAAGCAAATTTTAAGGGTCCAAGTTAGGGTTTTTGGTCGAAGAAATTAGGGTTTTGCCTACAATTAACTCAAGCACGTCAATTCAAGAGTCTATTTACACTTACGGCCAAAAATCCTATGGTTTCTAAGGGTCTAGGTTTGGTTTTTGTGGGGTAAAACTCGGTTTTCATGGGTTTTTAAGGGTCAACCCTAGGTTTTTATGGATCAAAAGTTAGCTATTTACACAAGCAATTCTAATCTACATATTCAATACAATTTTGCATCTCACAATAAATTAAATCGACCAAAACATGTACAGTTTATACCACTTTCTCAGTCAAAACATCACACAAAACCCAGAAATCAATGAACTTTGAAAATTTTTATGCACACTTCCCTAAGGGATTTCATCCCAACACTGGCGCTTCGGTTCCGACACTCATACCCACTGTAACACTGACATCACGGGCAAATTGCACCCACTCATTTTCCTCCATAAAAGTCTCGGTATACCCTCGATATGTTGTAGAGAGAGAGAGAGAGGAATGTTAGAGGAGGGTGAGATCTCTAGCTGAGATTTTGTTTGGGGAGGGGGATAATTCTCTTTAAAATGCATTTTAATCCTGAGTATATATATTAAGCATGACTTTTTACCTTCGAAGCATTTTGCTTCTATGATTAATTTAGGAATTCATGCGCATGCATGGTTTGCATGTACTATTTAATTACCCAAATGTTGTGGTAGAGCATACATTAAATCTTTAGAAAGGTTCTATGTTATATTTCTCTCTTGTTTGTTTGTGAAGTGAATGTTGTGTACAATCTTTTTCTATGCAAAAATGTCTCTAATGCTATATAATCAAGAGCATATCGCTCTATGCCAGAGAAAGAAATGCAATTTGTTTGTATTATAGATCAAAAGATAGGGGAGATGGAAGAAGCGTGCTTCTACTAGTATTATGTGTAGTATGGAATCTCATTATTTGCATTCGTGCGTTTGAGGCCCTGGTTTTGGTTTAGATCACACCTTATTTTTCTCTTGATTTTCTTATTGAGGTTCTAGTTATCTTATTGATTTCGTGTATCATTATGCGTTCTGTTGAAGTGCATTTGATTTTGCAAGTACATATGGATATAGAACACTTTGATGGAAACACTGTGAGAACACGAGCGTTCCATTCCTAGAAACCTGCAAGAGTATTTACTTAGATGCAATCATCATCCAATTGGAAGAGTTGTTATTATAAGAAAATAATAGCACAACAGAGTAGACAAAGTCTAGAGAAAAACATAGTGGGGATGAAATCCTTTGAGGATTGTGTGTCATTTTTTATTTAGAATTTATCTCTTTTGATTACTTTCGTCCTTACTAATTGTGATTTGAAGATTTTTAACTATGTTTAACTATGTGAGCCGTGACTGAGCCATCACAAACCCTATTGTCTTGAAAGCTTTCAAATGTTTAACTATGTGAGCCGTGACTGAGCCATCACAAACCCTATTGTCTTGAAACTCTAGGAATCTATAACCCTTCGTGTATAATAATCCATTAACCATTGATCCTTTAACCCTTCAAAACTCATATATAAAGCTAAAGTAAACCCTAGTTTCCAAAACCCATAGTGTGTATATACCCAACTTTAAAAAGAAAGTGTACTTGAAAACCCAAAAGGAGATAACCCTTGAGATCTACTTTCTAACCCTAAGAACCTAACTTAACCCTAGAAACTAACTTTAAACCCTAGAAAGCCAATTTCAAACCCCTAGAAACCCTTAAATAATTAAGTAAAAAATCTATAAAAAAACCCTAGCTTGGAACCTTAGAATCTTAATTTTTCTAACCAATGCCTTGTAAGTAGAACCCTTGTATATACATAATAATAATCCTATGTATGGTAATTTACCCCATGATTTTAACCTCTAAAAAGAACCCTAGTATATACATTAATGACAAATTCAATTAAAACCTTAGTCCCAAAAATATAAAGTGAATCACATCTTTGTACATGGTAGGCCACCAAAGCCCACTTTGCAGAATTTTTTGGTGTGTAAGATCGGCTGCAAAATATCCACCATAGGGTATTGAATGTGCCATAGCAATAACCGAGTTTACTTCGTGTGGTGGGATACAGTGAATAAAGACACTAGTATGATCCATGTAGTACAACTGTCCTACAATCAATCGGAATCTGTGATTGTAAACTGCAATTTTTTCGCCACATAGCAGGAGGCGTATGAGGAGGAAGACATCCATCAGTCAAAAAAGTTAACAACGTATCATAGTAGGTAGGAGACACAAGGGGGTCGGCAGATTCGCCACGAGCTGGGTCAACGGTGTAAATTGCTGGTGTGGTATCATCAACGCCCACCGGAGCTTCACCGGAATCCAATCGAGAGAGAAAATCTGCTAAGGCATGTGCTGTACTAGGCCGATGAATCACTTCATAGTAGAACTCCTGTAGCAATAAAACGGAACGAGCCAAGCGACCACCTAAATGTTGCTGCCGGACCAGATATACAAGTGTGGCATGATCCACGTGAAAGGTGAATTTTTGGCCTAGCAAATAATACCGGAATTTCTTCACAGAATACACCAACCCGAGACATTCTCTTTCGGTCACTGAATAGTTTCTTTTAGCAGGAGCTAATCGGTGACTTGCATAATATACCGGCCGAAACCATTTATCCGTTTGCTGCATTAAAACACTGCCAACGGCTATATCCGATGCATCTACAAAGACATGGAATGGGTGGTCCCAATCAGGATGTTGCAAAATTGGAGCCTGCGTCAATAATCCTTTTAGACGATCGAATGCAATTTGGCATGCTGGGGTCCATTCGAACTGTCGTGGAGTACTAGTCATTAACCGACTAAGTGGTGTTGCTAAATGGGCTAGCCACCGTAGATGTCTGCCATGCCACCCGATTTGACCCAAGAAGCGCATAACTTCTTTTGGCGTTGTAGGGACGGGTGCTTCCAACACAGCTGCGACTTTGTCTGGATCGACTTGGATACCTTGTGCAGATATAATATATCCAGGGAGTCTACCACAAGAAACCGCAAAAATAGATTTTGTCGGGTTCAGGCAGAGTTGGTATTCACGGCATTTCTTAAAGCAGCACCATAAATGATACAGGTGCACCGCAATCTTGCCAAATAAGGAGAAGTCATCTAAATAGACTTGCATAAAAGTAGTCAAGTAGGGTGAAAAGATTTCCTGCATACAGCGTTGAAATGTGCTGGGAGCATTCCTTAACACAAACCACATGACCGTACAAGCAAAAACACCCCAGTTCGTAATGAAAGTTGTTTTCGGTATGTCTTATTCAACCATTCTGACCTGGTTATAACCACTGTAGCCATCCAGAAAGGAGTACATCTCGTGCCCGGCCACTCTGTCGAGCATTGTGTCAAGAAAGGGAAGAAGAAATGGATCAAGTACTGTGGCCGCATTCAGTTTCTGGTAATCCACACAAATTCGTAGCTGCTTATTTTTCTTCGAAACAATTACGATCGGAGATATCCATTCAGCGTGTTCGATTGGTACAATGAATCCCACCTTCAATAACCGATCGACTTCTGCTTTGACATGTGCTGCATAATTGGGATTCATTCGGTAACTAGATTGTTTAATTGGCTTCGCTTCTGGCTTAAGCACGACCCGATGTTGATAGATCCGCGGATCAAGACCTTTCATATCGCGATAGTCCCAAGCAAAAACATCAGAAAACTCACGCAGGAGTCGAATCAAATCATCTTGAAATGCCTCGGACAGTCCTGCCTTAATCTTACCAGGTCACTGGTTAACTTCATCACCCAAATTATAGGTTATTAACTGGTCTTCCGGGACATAAAATTGACGAGGTTTCCCCAAGTCGTCACTTGATTGTAAAAGTTGATGTAGGGTGGCTCCATCCATAGCAACACTATCATCTGCATCTTCATCTCTGGTCACGGGAACAACCGTACAGGCTGTCGGACTCCAGTTGTCTGCTACAGCTTGAAGATCTATAGTACCTAAGGAAATCAGATCTTTATTGTTCTTCAGAAATGCCTCTTCTTCATCGTCAGATAAACCATCCAACATGTGGACCGGCTCTGCTACATAGGGTCTGGCATGAAGCTCACAGGGCTGAATGGCATCCAGTTTGACAACATATTTACAGTGATTATCTTTGAAAGTGAATTCCTGCGCTGACCAATCTTGTATCACTTTGGCCTGTTTCAACCAGGGTCGACCGAAAAGAAGATTATAGTCGAGGCTAGATTTTGGTAGTTCTAAGACTACAAGAGTCATTTTGAACGTGGTACCCTACAAAGTAATCGGGATATTCCGTACGAGTCCCGCCGGATGGACTCGGGATTGGTCGGCCATTCTGACAAAGAATTGGATGGGCTCGATTTGCGTCCATCCTAGCTTTTTGCAGAGAGCTGTAGTTGCTATGTTCACACCCGAACCACCATCAATTAACACTTGCGTAATTTTGTGATTTTTATGCCAGACAGTTATTAAGGGGACTGAATGATCCACCGTAGAGTCAGTTTTTGATTGTATTGTTGCAGTCGCCGGAATACTGGGCAATCCAGGACTGACCTGTTGCTAGAATTGCTGCCTAACTCCGGGCACCAAGGCGAGTAGCTGCCCCAAAGTGAGTGTAATTGAAGCCTTAGAGAGAATATCCCATACCTGCTCTGTTTGAATTGTACTCTTTACCGATTCTGATGATGATTCTCCCATTACTGGGGTAGAGTCTTGTTCATGTGCTCTCGCCTTTGGCAGGGGAGCCTGTGTCACTAGAACTGGATCAGGGAACACCGTTGGCTCTTTAGCAGCCCATTGACTAGCTTTGGTATACATTCGCTGTTGTTCACGGATACCTGGTTCAAACATCTCGGCGGCGGGTTGCAGCTGCTTACCCGATCTTGTATGGACCACTGCTGCTTGTGATTCCACTGGTGAGATATAGACCATGTTGGTCATCGGATTTCGACGCTCTTTCTTTCTTTTGTCATATTTGGCGGCATCCTTGCAAAATCTCCGGATGTGGCCAATCTCACCGCAAAAATGACATCGAGGTGGTGGTAGAGAAGTACCTTCCACTGATGTACCCGCCTGCCATCGAGTTGCATTGTAGTTAGTATTCCGCTGACCCCGGTAATTTCGGTATCCTTGTGGCTGATTGTTTCGCATCTGCGGTGGCACATAGTGGGTTGCTGGCTGACCTCGTTCTTGTATAATGGCATTTATAGCTGCTCGTCCCTGCACTTTGGCATTATACGCACAGTTTTCCATTGAGTGTCCAGTTGTGTTGCAGATGGTGCAATACATCTGATTAAGGACACATGTAGCACTAGTGTGCCCTGGATTTTCTCACTTGGTATAGTACATCTGTTTAGCTAGATCATCTGTAATGCTCTTGCTGGCTTTTAGCCACTCCAAGTCTTCAGTGAATCCTCCAACCTTATGCTCTAGTTGCAGGGCCATCGCGATAACAACATCGAGTGTCATAGCACCCACATAGTGGATGATCATGATTTGTCTTAGCTGTGGGGTCAGACCATTAATGAACCACTGGGTTATAACATCATCCGGTAAATTAGCATGTGTTGGAGGCAATTGTCTTAAATGAGTCCTAAACAATGTGGCATATTCCTGAACAGTCTGGTGCGGCTTCTGTCTATTGTTCTGCAAGTAATCAAAAATTTCGACAGGGTTCTTCTTCAGTCGGAACCTCTACAAAAATGCATCCCTTACCGCCTCATAGGTAACAAAATGGTTGATATCATACTCCGTTAGCCACCTCGCTGCTTCATTGACCAATCTTGACTGAAATACGATGGCCTTGTACACTGGATTGGGTGGATGGTTTAGCACTGCATAGCTTATTTCAAAGGTACGTACATGTGCATCAGGGTTGTCACTTAGAAATCCACCGAACTTTGTGTAAGTTACCCCTGTTGGAACCGGTCGCAGTGGAAGTGGCTGTTGATGTTGTTGTTGTTGTTGTTGCTGCTGTTGTTGTCCACTCATGGTGCTATTAGTGGTACCGTTGCTGTCTCCCGAGTTCTGAGGAGGTGTTTTTGGTCCTTCGGAATCTGTGTGGTCAGACTGCTCACCTTCCAGCTTGAAAATAGCGTTCAATCTCTTACGGAAAGAGCCTATCCTCAGCCTTGATATCCCAAGTAGGCAAATTTGCCCCGAACAGTGGTGTCCGAAATGAAGATTCACCAGGGAGTATCACCCGGTCACCGAAAAACTGTAAATTCGCTCCAACTGGGACCGAACTGTCCCCGGAATTTGTCGAACTTTCCCCAAAACAGGGTATTCTTTCACCGGCAATGATCTCTTTGGGTAACACCACTTTATCCTCAAAAAAGTTTGAATCCTAACCAGACCGTGTCAGGTCAACTGCACACTGCGTCCCTGTACACTCTGAAGTTACTGTACCTTCTTCAGACTGCACCGAAATTACATCGGAATCTATCGGAATTTCTTCATGTGTCACCGGAATTCTATCGGAATCACTGCTATCGGGCTCCGCTCCTTCGACAAGTGGGCTTAACCGGTCTATACTTCTGCCGCCTAGGGGTGTCCCTAACAAATTAGGTACCACCCAAGGATGCTGGTCTCTCTTGTACTTTGGATACGACTCGCCGGACCGAGTAACCGGCATATATCACCTCTGCACCACTTGCATACTACTCCACCTTACTGATTATTCACCGTCTATGCCACCTTCCCACAGACGGCGCCAGTGTTAAAAGTGTGTTTCCGTCACAGACACTTTTAAGTTCTTTCGGGTTCTTGGGAGTGGTAGGGGTCTGATAAATCAGAGGCCCTATAACTTAATTTTCCCAATTAACTTATTCAATCCGCAATACGTTAATGTTCAGTATTGAACTCTTATACAGGTTAATGTTTAAAACTCTGGTTAGACTTTTCACGGTTCGTAACACCGGAGTGATTCATTACCATCGCACAGACTTATTATCCGTACTTAACCTCACTATGTTAATCACAACTTAATGTAATTAAACAAAGGTAAGAACAATAATACTCTGATCTCCCGAACGCTACACTATGACGACGTCTCCACAGACCGCAATCGCTTAGACAGACAGTCTGGCGATCCCTCTTGTCGTTACCAGAGAGTCACCGCAATGTCTTTTCATTAATTGATAAACAGATACATGACTTCGCAACGAACTTTTAGTTCATGCGGGATAGGAAAATATAGGAATTATGAAAATATAGAATGCTAATCCGGCGACTTTACAATACACTATCCCAGTAGTGTTCTTGAATTTGTAGAGGATGTAAAAGACCTCTTGTCTCAACCTTTCTACTTTGTTGACATGACACATAAATCATTATTGACATATCTGTGGACATCTATGGCTAATCTAGGCCACTTGAATGTTATTTTAACTAGCTGAATGGTCTTGTCAACACTAGGATGCCCTGTATAAGGAAGATCATGGTTATCATACGTGACCTTTCTTCAAAAATCTTGTGAATCTGGTACGCAAACCTTTCCTTTCCATTCAACTACTCTATTCTCCATTGAGGAATTTGAATATGGACTTGAATTGTTTGCTTTACTAGGGGAAGAAGAAAATAGAACTGCCATGTCTCCCATAATAGAGTCATCATTGATGGATCTAATAATCTATAACAAATTTGGATCTTCCACCTACGCTTCCTTTATTTCTTGAAGCAATGAGATTTCTAGAACTGTAAAACTCATGTAATATATTATCCAAGATAATGCATCATCTACAATATTCTCTTTGCCTCTTCTATACATATGAAAATCTTGCACGAGTGTTGGCACTCAAGGTCAAGCACAAGGCATAGGAACACATCAAAGAAGTGGACACACAAGAAGAGGAGCATGTAGGGATCTCCAAGAAGTATATGTCAAATTTTTAGAAGAAACCCCTATAAAAACAGTGATTTTGATCACTAAAAACCATTGTAAATACAATTTCATATTTTTTCAATTGCATTTTGTTCAATCCAAGCATTTCTTGAGTTTGAGGACTATTATAAGTATCTACATACCAATTTTCATAATTTCCCTTTGTGCCCTCAAAATAAGCCTTCAACTAATTTTTCACTAGGTCGGACATTAGGTCTGCACAAGGCCAAAACTAGTCAAAAAACTATAAAAAGAGCTAGAGAGCTCATTTTTTAGGTTGGTTAGTTGAGTTTAGCATTTTGAGGTTAGAAAATCAGAGAAAGAGCTTCTTGAAGAGTGTAATTGAGTTACTAAGAATCAAAGCTTTCAATGTTCCTATCTTTGTTACCTTGCCTTGTGTGTGTGTGTGTGTGTGTCTATGTGTGTATGTTCATGTATGTGCTTGTCACTCACATCTTCTCACCACAATTGCTCAGGATCTTCATGTCCTCCTCATGTCTCCATGGATGAAAAGGAGGTGGTACTTATGCTTGGGCTACACCAAATTTTGGTGTCATTGCCTAGGAGCGTTGCTCAAAGATGAGCATTGTGATTGTAAGATTATAGATTTGCAACATTGGAAGGTAAAAAATAGCCATTTTCTATTAATTTTTTGTTTTTGTTTTCTCCACGTTCATCATCATCATCACCATCTTCTCCCATCTTCATGTTTGTAGAAATTTTTTGTTTTTTTACTGTATAGTCACTATTTTCACCTCATTTTTCATTCATGGCTATGCAAGACAAAGGGAGTGAGAGAGATAAAGAGAGAGATAAAGTGTTTGTGTGTGTGAATTTCTATGGTTTTCGCGACCCTCTGCACAACATGCAAGCCTCGGTGCTTGATTTCGAAGTTCCTGCCAAAATTCTCTAAAAATCATGATTTTTTGGAAAAAAATGCTGACCTTTTGAGAAATTCAAGTTTTTTTTAATATCGCGATTCCCTTGTTCTTGCCTAAAATCACTCAAAAATTTGTGATTTTTTTGATCTCCAACTGTGAAAAAATCACGATTTTCTAGTTATCTCACATTTGAAAAAACGACTTTTTGGAAGGCAACTTTTAAGAAAATCGCAACTTTCTACAATCCCATTTTTGAGAAAATCGTGACTTTCTACAATCCCATTTTTGAGAAAATCGCAATCTTTTGCAATCTCAATTTTTGAGAAAATCGTGACTCTCTACAATCAAGTTTTTGAGAAAATCATGACTTTTTGCAATCAAGCTTTTGAGAAAATTGTGACTTTTTGGAAGGTAATTTTTGAGAAACTCGCGACTTTTTGGAGGGCAACTTCTAAGAAAATTGTGACTTTTTGCAATCCAATTTTTGAGAAAATCACAACTTTTGGAAGGCAACTTTTGAGAAAATCACAACTTTCAATCCAATTTTTGAGAAAATCATGACTTTCTGCAATTCAGTTTTTGAAAAAATCATGATTTTTTGGATACTTATTGGGAAAACATCACGACTTTTTGGTTTTTGGATTTCAAAAAATCACAACTTTTTGGCTTTTGGATTTCATAACATCACAACTTTCTGGTCCTCTGACTCTCAAAAAATCATAATTCTCTAACATATCATCTTTGTCTGTTTTGACTACCAGGAGGCTGAATTGACATAACTTTTTCATCCAAAATCCATTTGTTGAGCTCTAGAGTGCATCAAAAAGCTTCTTTCAATTCCTAAAAGTTGACCTTCATAGGGTAATTTGATGTTGACCTTCAAGTGGGATTAGGAAGCCAAGGGGGCTCCAAAGGATTTTGAGCAATACAAAGGGGGAAAATAGGTCTTTCAAAATGCTTGAATCAAACTACCCCCTCCATCAATTCTTACCTCACGCTAAATACAAGTAGTGATATTGAGTAATTAGTGTTGTCATAGGTACAAATCAAGTTCAAGAGAACCCTAGTTTCTCAAGTCCAATCGTAGCTAAAATATTGTTGCAAAAGACTCTAAGAGAAAAGAACAAGTGCTTGTATGAGAACTTTGTTGCAATAGAAGTGATTCCATTGTCTTACTCTCTTTGTTCTTGCCGTGTGTGCGCATGTGTGTGTATGTGTGTGCATGTTAGTGTGCTTCTCACTCACACATTTGTGCCTTCACTTGCTCGAGGTCTTCATACCATCCTCATGTCTTCCCGGATTGACATTAAAGGAGGTGCTACTCATCACTGAGCTACACCAAATTTTGGCGCCGTTGCCGGGGATTCGAGCTTTGAGGACGAGCGTGTGATGGTAAGACGTAGAGAGGACGCGTTGGAATGGTAAGTAGTCGGTAAATTTCTGATTTTTCTCCATATCCATCTCCATCTTCACCTCCTTCTCCATCTCCACCTCCACCTCCTTCTCCACTACATATTCCCTCTTCCTTGTCATTCCCCTCATTTGTTGTGTGCGAGTTTGAGAGAGAGCGAGCGTGTGTGTTCTTGTTTTGTGTGTTTTTGCATGTTTCTTGCAGGTTGCAGCTCCATCATCATCTCCAGCAAGCTCAGCAGGTACGGAATCTGTCTGCACAGTCCCCGAAGCGTCGAGCTCGAGCTATCGCGACACTCCGAAAACTTCACCCAATCACGATTCTGAGTGCACCACAACACTGCGTAGGCATAGAGCTCCCAGGATCACTAGACAGAACAGGAAAATTCACCATATCCCGAGCTATCGCGACACCTCGAGGTATCGCGACACTCACGACCTATCGCGATACCTCACGAGCTATCGCGACACTTGGGAGTATCGCGACACCTCACGACCTATCACGACACCTCACGACCTATCGCGGCACTTGGGAGTATCGCGACACCTCACGACCTATCGCGACACCTCACAAGCTATCGCGACACTTGGGAGTATCGCGACACCTCACGACCTATCACGACACCTCACGACCTATCGCGACACCTCACGACCTATCGCGACACTTGGGAGTATCGCGACACCTCACGACCTATCGCGACACCTCACGAGCTATCGCGACACTTGGGAGTATCGCGACACCTCACGACCTATCGCGACACCTCACGACCTATCGCGACACTTGGGAGTATCGCGACACCTCACGAGCTATCGCGACACTTGGGAGTATCGCGACACTTCGACCCGACCTATCGCGATACATGGGCTTAACGCATGAAAATTTAGAGTAATTTAATTGACTGAATTAAGGTATCTTTGGGCTTAATCTTGGACACATTGGGAGGATATAAGAGCCTTAAGAGTGGGCAAAAGACTTAGAAACCAGGGAGGAATTTCCTGAACCCTGAGAGCCTGTTTGGACCCCTAAGTGCCTGAATGGTCATAACTTCACCATATGAACTACGATTAATGAGATTTTGGTCTCGTTGGAAAGCTTGTTGAAAATCCTACGTGGACCTCGACTGGTTTTTTGTAGAATCATACGTGGAGTTTTAGAACATGTATTTTCAAGTTGGCCTTTAGGTGAGACTAGGTGGTCCTAAGATTGAGGGGGTGCAGTGAGTTACTCCAGGGGGGACTACAAATATTGATGTGTGTCTGTCAATTACTTGTGGTAATAGAGCTATACTGACAGGTGAGCTTTTGCACGAACATTGTGTGCACTCAAGGCAATCCAAAGCAAGCTAGCAAGGGTGAGTACCAAGCTTGGGAGAAGGCTTCCTGGGCTTGTGTAGCAGTCTGGTCAACCAGCTAATTGAGGTTGGAAGATCTCTCAACCCTCCTTTGTCAATTCCTAGCCTAGGCTAAGTACGACTTAGGTGTGGTAATTAATTAGGGCAACGTTAGGCACGAATCAAGTCCAAGAGAATTAATCAACCAAGTGCAAGAATTAAGTAGATCTTAAGTGCGAAAACCCTAAGGGACAAAAGGTAAACTGGAGTCGATCACTTATCAAGTGCGAAATTCACTTAAGTACTCCTGACGACTCGATTTCAGACAAGATCATAAACATAATATTCAACTCAAAAGAACAAAGTGATTGGTGCAAATTAACCTGCAACGAGAGTGTGCTTGGGTCCAAGGGGGTAGATAAATCGGGCATATGAACCTTAGATCAGGCAGACACTTAGGCCGAGACACACAAAGCCTCAGATCTTCTGAAGCTAGTGTCAATCACACTGCCAAGTCTTGGGCCCAGCAGTTGAGTGATTACCCATACACTCCCAGATCAGAAACAAGTGATTCTGAGATGTCCTATCACATGGAGAGACCAGTAGGTAGTTCAGGGGTGGCTTATCTAGAAAAGCCAGAGGGACCTTACAAGACTCAATTGGAATACATCAGGACAAATCGTCTAGGTGCTCGCATCTACGAAGATGGACTGAGAAGATCTGTGGTCCAAATTAAGAACCCCGATCAACCCCATGGACTAGAACACCCGGTAGTGAAGTTTGAGAATGGAGCATACCTAGATAAAGAAGGGACTGTATATGTAGTCACCACTCTTCCTGATAGAACTGATGAGTTTGGAAATGTGATTGCAGAAACCGATATGGGTGATATAGAGCAAGGAAATTTAGAGAAAGAGCCGAGAACTCCCCGCGGTAAATCTGTATTGACCAGAATCATGACTCCAGAATTGATTCCATAGGATAATAAAAGCATAGATTTGCTTTTAAACCGAGAAACTGATGAGGCCTTTTGGAGGTATAAGCCTACCTTGTCTCATGAAGTAGGTGCTCTCACAATCTATGAGTTTAAAGACCCTGATAGCCCAGGCAAAGTAACCTACTTAGACAATACATCAAAGAAGATCTTCGTGGTCACCGAGCATGGCAGACATGCCTACACATGGAAGGGTGAATTTGTTTTTCCCCAACCTCGGACTAATGTGTCATACAGTCACCAAGGAGTTGGGACCTCCCAAGCTCATGGAGCTCAAAGAGATAGAAGTAGAGACAAACCTGAGGTAAGTTTTGCCAACTCCCTGGGAAGAGAAAGAACGGGAACGGAAAGGAATAGAGTGGGACCTGAGGGACATAGAACCCCATGGAATCAAAGGAATGATGACGATTTCCCTTTGCCAAGACCAAGAGAACACACTAGGACCCTGCGACCAACTCAACTGGTGAAGTCCATGAAGAATTACTTCGATGGCACTGGAGACCCTTATGACCATGTGGCAGAATTTTGGCAAGTCTTGAAAGCGGAACAGGTAGAGGACCTATTCACACAATATAATGCTTTTGGTCTAACCCTTAGGAACACTGCCCTTACGTGGTTTCAACCACTGAACGAGAGGCATTTCAGAAACATAGACCAGCTCTTAGAGGCATTTATCATTGAGTTTTCTAAGAGTGGAATCAGGCACAACACTTCCTCACTAATTCATAGCTTCAAACAAACACCTCAAGAGACGGTCAGACTAGCTGGAAGAAGATTTAGGCAGTACCTGGAGAGATGCTCGATGCCCGAGTTACCCACACCAGCCAAACAAGTGGCCTTGTTCTTAGATGGATTGTTGAGCACCAAGCTCAGGTCATATATGTATCTGAAGGACCCCAGAACGATAGAAGAGTGCGTGCGCATGTGCATAGACATTGAGGACAATCTAGGTGAGGAATTAGAACTATCAAAAATCTATAAGGATTCTGATAGCTCTAGTAGCCTCACATCTGGTCAATCCACATCCATTGAGGAACTTGCTGAGAAGGTAGCTCAAAAACTAGGTGTCTCTAGCAAACAAATTCTGAGATTTGCCCCAGTTAAGCGGTGTTACACTTGTGGCGGTGACCATATGGCAAATGTATGTCCCATTATGGCCCAACCCCAGGCGAATCCTAGTAGCCAGTACTGCACCATAGAGCGCAGGTACACCAACCACACTGCACAAGACTGCCCATATAACAAACAAACTGTTAGGCAAAATTACCCTCAGCCATATCCACAACAGGGTAGATACCAGAATCAGTACCCACCACAACAATACAACAGACCACAACAAACTTATCAGCCACCTTATCAAGGGCAGCAGAGACCCCAACCAGTCCTAGTGCAGCAACCCCCCGCTCCAACCAATGTGATCCCAGTGAAATATGCATCTGCTGAAGAAAATCCGAATAGAGCCATAGTCCCAGTCACCCCATTGCTATCAGACAGTGATCCAAGTGACCATAGTTTTGACTCCACACATATTGATAGCCCACAGGCTTACTACATGCAGTCACCCGAGCATAACGAGTCATACTATTATGAGGACCCAAGTGGAAGTAGTGGGGAACCTGAGTATGCCAATGTCATGTACACAAACCCCAACTCTAGACCTCAACCTAGGCAGGTACGACCCCCATTTCCTAGAGGACCATGCTTCAGATGTCAGGGAGATCACCTTATACGTGATTGTCCACTGCCTGCCCCTACACAACCTCAACCAGTAACAATTCAGGGTTTCTGTCAAGACTGCGAAAAAGAGCATCTCCTACGAGATTGCCCAAAGAACCCTAATAACATGCCTAAAATCACTCCTATCAATGTTGTTGGGTTAGTTGTAGACTCCACAGGGAGTGTGACGTCCACTGCACCTGTGCAAGTGATCACAAGAGCCCAGGCACTACAACAAAACCAAGGTGTTGGTCAGGAAAAGAGCCCCGAGGTGAGTGAAACAGAGAGCATAACCAAAAAGAGGACTAGAGCCTGGAAGGATAGTCGTGAAAGAATGAAAAGGCAATGGGCAAAAAAGATGAGCGAACTTGAAGAAAGCTTGAGAGAAACCAAAGCAAAAATCATAGAGATCACATCTCAACCGCACTCTCACACATTCCCACCGCTACCATCCCCATCACCCTCCATCCTTCCACCCTCTAATACACCCCACGTAACCCACCCACCACCCCGAGTAGGATCAGTATTAGCTGATCCCACTCTTGAAGACATAGACATGATGCTTAAAGCATATCAGGCCAGAATCCAAGAAGGGCCAAATGTAACGGATCATGACAAGTGCTACCCTAGAGTTGACCTAGAGATAGAAAGAACCAAGCTTTGCGCGAAAATGGTCGCATTGGCTCAGACTATGTTTGAAGCCAGTCACCTTTTCAATTACTCGGGCTCAGCCAAGACACAATTACACTTGGATGGACTTCTAGAGAAGCTAGAGGGCATAATTGCAAGATCTGCCAAGGAAGAAAAAAATCAAGAAAGAGATAAAGCAAGCAAAAACATGATCCATCCCCCATCGAAAGCTTATGTGCCCAATTCCCCTGAACCAGACAACCCCCCCTCCCTAGAAAGAATAGAGAGGCTAACTGCACAATCAGAAAAGGAACCCGCCTCTCAAAATAAGGGCAAGGCAAGTGAGAACGTGAGCCTACCTCCCCAGGAAGCCTACGTGCCTAACTCTACAGAGCTAGACACATCATCTTCTATGAATCGGTTCACACCAGAATTCCTACGCGAGATTCAAGAAGAGAAATGGGCTAAAGAGAGTGAAGTCCCTCCTCCTTTTGAACTTGTGGATGATGCACGCGACCAATTCCCACAAGACATCCCATCCATGTATGAGGAGCAGGAGAGCACCCACTCTCAGGAAAGACTAGACTTTGAGTCTAACTCTCTACAAGAATTACCCCACTTCACAGGCCCATGGGAAGCTAAGTCTACTTGTATGCGAGCACCCACGGTCATGGTACGAAATGAGGACTCAGTCTTACCTAGGAACACAGAGGTAGTGAAAAACACTAAAGTGTAGTGCGCTCTCAAGTTAGAAGAGCTACTCAAGGTTAGACCTGAATTATGGAAACATGTCGCCAAACAAGTACCAGCGATAGTGAAACCTCATTCCCAGGTAGGATCACATAGGACAGTGCCAGAGATACCCTTGGATAAGATAGGAGATATGTGTGAAGGTGAAGAAGGGAACACCTATCTTCCCATTACCTACCAGGAGTACACCACCAAGGCAATTTTGGACTCAGGTGCAGGAGTTGCAATTGCCACCACTTCCCTATGGAAGCGTTGGGGCAAGCCGGCACTCCGACCAACGAGAATGAAATTGCAGATGGCTGATGGTCATATTGAAAGGCCCTTAGGATTGCTAGAAGGAATAACTCTCACTACATGTGGGGTGGAGTTTGAGCATACTTTTGCTATATGTGACTTTAGCAAAAACCAAGCCTACAAGATGATTTTGGGAAGGCCATTTATGCGGCAATTGCAAGTAGTCCAGGATTGGGGAACCAATTCCTTGTATATGCAACATCTAGGTGTTACAACCAAAGTCAATCTTAAGGATTACTCTCATAGAGACGTACCGCCTATTCAATGGAATCCCATCCATAGAGCCAAAGATGAGACTGAGTCTGTGCATTCCATAGGATCTGGATCCTCGTGGATGCATGAAGACACCCACTTATGGATGTGTAAGGTAGCAGTAGAAGAAGAGAAGAGAGAGAAAGCTAGAGAGGTAGGTGCAAAAGAAAACCATAGATCAGTTCAAGACCCAGCCTATGCACCTGTAGTCTTTCCTGATGAGGAATTTGAACCCCATGGCTGGGCAGAAATCCTAGCAACAATGACGTAGCCATCAATGAAGAACAGTGGACACCTCACTGTGACGAGGATGGCTATGACATCTCTGTATTCTCCATAGAGCCAATCATGGGAGATGCAGTTTTAGAGGAATGCGAACCTAGCCCTGATGCATTTGAAGATGCAAGTGACTCAGATCTAGAGTCAATCATTATGGACCCACCCTTTGCATCAGATGAAGAATACTTCTATGAAGTAGAAATTCTACCCCAGAGACACGGAGAAATCACGAATGAGGTGAGGTTAGCCACACAAGTAACCACCAAGAGTGGAGGAAAGAAAAGAAAGAAGAAGGAAGTCGCTCCGGAGGCAGAAGAGTCCTTGTTTGAGGTCCCTGAAAACTTTAAAAAATATGAGATAGACGATAGGAGAGTCATGATAAGAATGCCTAAACATGAGGCACAAGTAGGAGAAGCCTATGATAGCAAGGAAACTACCAAGAAAATAGTTGTCGCCATCGAGGAAGGAGAAGAAAGATGCACATACATAGGTCATGACCTGACAGAAGAGGAAGAACAAGAGCTGACAGCCTTGCTAAGAGAATACCGAGATGTATTTGCTTGGAGTTATAAGGACTTGAAAGGGGTAGACCCTGATATATGTTCACATACAATCCCCATGACCTCAGACGCCAGACCCTCGAAACAGAAGCCCTACACATACAACGATAACTATGCTGCTAAGATCAAAGAGGAGATAGATCGACTGGTTGAAGCCGGATTCATCTATGAAATTGAGCACACTGAGTGGGTATCCCCCATTGTTGTGGTGCCCAAGAAAAATGGAAAGCTGCGTGTGTGTATTAACCTTAAAAAAGTTAATGCCGCCACGATTAGAGACAGTTATCCACTTCCTATCACTGAGCATCTATTAGAAAGGGTAGCAGGCAAGGAAGTGTACAGCTTCCTAGATGGGTTTTCGGGCTACAATCAAGTAGCCATTGCTCCAGAGGATCAACATAAGACGGCTTTTGCCACGGAGTGGGGCATATTCCCTTTTAGGGTAATGCCATTCGGGCTGACCAATGCTCCCGCAACCTTCCAAAGGCTGATGTGCCATGTATTTAAGGAGTTCCTGAGGAAGAACTTAGAAGTCTATGTTGATGATCTTTGTGCTCATTCCAACATAAGGCAAACCCATATTCCCGAACTCAGACAAATCTTTGACAAATGTAGAGAATATCAAGTCTGCCTGAACCCAGAAAAGTGCGTCTTTATGGTCAGGCAAGGCAAGATTCTATGACACATAGTGTCAAAGAATGGCATATCCACTGATGAAGAGAAAGTGAGAGCCATAGCAGAGCTACCTAGGCCAAGGAATGTCAAGGAAGTACAAGCTTTCATGGGGCATTCTGGTTACTACCGCCGGTTCATTCACATGTATGATGTCATTGCAAAGCCCATGTACGGACTTCTGACTAACTTTGAGTGGACTGATGAATGTGAGAATTCCTTCTAGGAGCTTAAACGAAGATTATGTTCAGCACCAATCTTGACCACACCAGATTGGAACAGGCCATTCCATGTTCATGTGGATGCATCCAATTACGCTATTGGATGTGTACTCGCACAACCTACTGGTGAAGGTAATATGGATCTCCCAATTGCCTATGCCAGTAGACAATTGAATGCAGCTGAACGAAATCACACCACTACTGAGAGAGAAGGATTAGGCATGGTGTTGAAGCGCAAGGTCAAGGACAAAGCATGGAAGCACATCAAAGAAGTGGACATAGAAGAAGAGAGAGCAAGTAGGGAGCTCCAAGAAGTGTATGTCAAATTTTCAGAAGAATCCCCTACAAAAATAGTGATTTTCATCACTAGAAACCATTGTAAATACCATTATCTATTTTTAGTAACTCCATTTTGTTCAAGCCGAGGAGTCCTCGAGCTTGAGGAGTATTAGAAGTACCATCGTACCAATTTTCATAATTTTTAGACTTCGTTTGAGCCCTCAAATAAGCCCTGGAACCTAATTTTTAACTAGGCCGGACACTAGGTCTGGACAGGGCCAAAACTAGTCAAAAAACTATAAAAAGAGCTAGAGAGCTCATTTTTGGGGTTAGCTTGTTAGAGAATAGAACTTTTGTAAGAGAACTCTTTTGCAATCTAAGCTTTCCATTGTTCCTCTCTTTGATCTTACTTTGTGCGCGCGTGTGTGTATGTGTGTGCATGTTTGTGTGCTTTCACTCACGCACTTGTGCCTTCACTTGCTCGTGGTCTTCATACCGGTCCTCACGTCTCCGCGGATTGACAAGTAAAGGAGGTGGTGCTTACGCTTGAGCTACACCAAATTTTGGCGCCGTTGCCGGGGAGAGAGCTTCGAGGACGAGCGTTGTGATGGTAAGATCGTAGATTTGCGACGTTGGAAGGTAAAAAAACTGTCATTTCAGTTCATTTTCTGTTTTTTCCTCTTCATCTTCATCATCATCATCATCTCCACCTTCTTCCATCTTCTTCTTCATAGAAAATTCTTGTTTTTTAGTGCATTTTCACCATTTTCATACCATTTTTCATGCATTATTGTGTGGGAAGGAGTTAGGAGGTGCAAGGGAGAGCAAGCACTGCATTTTTTTCATGATTTTCTGCTCATACGGAGCTTGCCATAGCCGGCGCTCAGAAATTTGAATTTCCCGCCAAAAAACGCGATTCTGTGATGAAAATCGCGATTCTATGAAAATTCAAAATTTTTTGAAAAATCACGATTTTCAGTTTTCCCGCCTAAAAGTTGGTTGAAAAAAATCGCGATTCTGTGTTTTTCTCAAAAAAACACGATTTTCTGCTCAAAATCGCGATTCTCAAAAAAACACGATTCTCTGCTCAAAATCGCGATTCTCACCAATCACGATTTTCAGCAAAAACACGATTTTGTGAAAAAGGCGATTCTGTGAAAACACGATTTTTTGCTCAAAATCGCGATTTTCAAAAACACGATTTTCTGCTCAACATCGCGATTTTCATGTGAAAAATACGATTTTCAAAAAACACGATTCTCTGCTCAAAATCGCGATTCTCAAAAAAACACGATTCTCTGCTCAAAATCGCGATTCTCACCAATCACGATTTTCAGCAAAAACACGATTTTGTGAAAAAGGCGATTCTGTGAAAACACGATTTTTTGCTCAAAATCGCGATTTTCAAAAACACGATTTTGTGCTCACCATCGCGATTTTCATGTGAAAAATACGATTTTCAAAAAACACGATTCTCTGCTCAAAATCGCGATTCTCACCAATCACGATTTTTAGCAAAAAACACGATTTTGTGAAAAACACGACTTTCTGCTCAAAATCGCGATTTTCAAGTCAAAAACACGATTCTGAGAAAACACGATTTTCAGTCAAAAACACGATTTTGTGAATCACGATTCTCTGGGTCAAAATCGCGATTTTCAGAAACACGATTTTGTGATCAACATCGCGATTCTCTGAAACACGATTTTGTGATCAACATCGCGATTCTCTGAAACACGATTTTGTGATCAACATCGCGATTTTCAGGAACACGATTTTGTGATCAACATCGCGATTTTCAGAAACACGATTTTGTGATCAACATCGCGATTTTCAGAAACACGATTTTGTGATCAACATCGCGATTTTAAAATCACGATTTTCTGCTCAAAATCGCGATTTTCAAAAACACGATTTTGTGCTCAAAATCGCGATTTTTTTGACTTCACAGCATCGCGATTTTCAGAAAGTTCACAAAATCGCGATTTTCTCCAAAGGTCCTGTTTGCCTGTTTTGACCCCAGGAGCCTGATTTGACATAACTTTCTCATCCAAAGTCCATTTTTTGAGCTCTTTAGCTTGTTGGAAAGCTCGTTTCAAATCCTACACGATCTCAACTGTTTTTTTCAAGAATAATGCGTTGATTTTGAGATAGGATAATTTGAAGTTGACCCTCAGGTGGGACTAGGGAACCAAGGGGGCTCTAAAGAATTGTGAACCATACCAAAGGGAAAATTTGGACTCTTGACTAAAGCTTATGAACCTGAGATCTGGTAGACACTTAGGCAAGGATAAACAAAGCATTAGACCTTCTGAGGCTAGTGTCAACCATCCATCCAAGTCTTGGGCACAACAACTAAGTGGTCATCTTTTACTCAGATCAGACACAAGTGATTCAGAAATGTCTTTTAGTATGGGAAAACCTGTAGGTGGCTCAGGGACTGCCCATCTACAAACACCGGAAGGTCCCTATAAGACACAGTTGGAATATATTCGGACCAACCAATTAGGTGCTCGCATCTATGAGGATGGTCTGAGGCGATCAGTGGTCCAACTCAAAAATCCAGATCAATCCCTTGGACTTGAACACCCGGTGGTCAAGTTCGAAGAGGGTTCATACATTGATAAGGAAGGAACCATGTATGTGGTTACCAACCAACCAGATAGGACCGATGAGTTTGGAAATATCATTCATGAGAATGAGATAGGAGACCTAGAACAAGGAAATATAGGACAAGGACCCCAGACTCCTAGAGGCAAGTCAGTTTTGACCCGAGTGATCACTCCAGACTGGATCCCTCAAGACAACAAAAGCATAGAACTATTTTTGAATAGAGAAACAGAGGAAGCCTTTTGGAGATTCAAGCCAGAACAACCTAGCCAATTGGGCATAGTCATCATCTACGAGTTCAAGGATCCAGAGATACCAGGAAAGGTTGTCTACCTGGATAACACATCAGAGAAAATTTTCTTGGTAACAGAACATGATAGACATGCATATACTTGGAAGAATGAATTGATTTTCCCCCCACCAAGATCCAATGTTTCCCACGGCCTCCAAGGAGTAGGGTCATCCCAAGCTCAGGAAGCCCAGAGAGAAAGAACTAGAGAGAGACCGGAGGTAAGTTTTGCACACACAGTGGGCAGGAATAGGTCAGGATTTGAAAATGAAAGACCTGAAAGAGAGAGATATCAAGCACATAGGCAACAAAGAGACGATCATGATTTCCCATTGCTTAGACCAAGAGAGCACTCAAGAACCCTTAGACCCTCTCAAGTGGTTAAGACAATGAAGAACTACTTTGATGGATTTGGAGATCCTTATGATCATGTGGCGGAGTTCAAACAAGTGCTAAGAGCTGAACAGGTTGAAGACTTGTTCACCCAGTTCGAGGCATTTGGTTTGACTCTTAAGGGGACTGCCTTAGCTTGGTTTCAACCTCTAAACAGTCGCAACTATAGAGAGATAGGTCAGCTTCTAGAAGAATTCATTGTAGAATTTTCCAAGAGTGGTATCAGACATAACACATCATCCTTGATCCACAGCTTCAAGCAGACACCCCAAGAAACAGTGCGACTTGCAGGAAGAAGGTTTAGACAGTACTTGGAAAGATGCCCTGTACCAGAATTACCCACATCAGCCAAACAAGTGGCACTGTTTTTAGATGGCCTATTGAGCACAAAATTAAGGTCATATGTATACTTGAAAGAGCCTAGATCCATAGAAGAGTGTATACGGATGTGCATTGACATAGAAGACAACTTGGGTGAGGAGTTAGGACTATCCAAACTCTATAAGGACTCTGATAGTTCTACAAGTCATACCTCTAGAGCCTCCACTGAGATAGATGAGATAGCTGAGCAGGTGGCCAAAAAGCTAGGAGTTCAAAATAGACAAATGCCAAGGGTCACCCCAGTGAAGCGATGTTATGCATGTGGAGGAGATCACATGGCTAATGGTTGCCCGTTGACGACTCAACCCCAAGGAAACCCTAATGCTCTATATTGCACCATTGAGAGAAAATACACAAATCATACGGCCCAAGATTGTCCCTATAACAGGCAGGCTATTAGACAAAATTATCAGCAACCTTACCAGCAGGGTAGGTATCAGAATCAGTACCAACAGCCATATTATAGGCCACAACAATATCAACCTCAATACCAGCAGCAATATCAGGCACCATATAGGCCACAACCTGTCTTGGGAAACCAACCACCAGCTCCAGCCAACGTGATTCCAGTCAAGTATGCTGCGGGAGAGGAAAATCCAAATAGAGCTTTGGTGCCACTAACCCCATTGATACCAGATAATGACTCTCATGCCCATAGTTCAGACTACTCCCATGAAGGTAGTCCACATGCTTATTACACAGAGTCACCTGAACATAGTGAGATTTACTCGTATCAATATGAGGCACTGCCTATGGAGCAAAATTGGGAGCCAGAATACTCCAATGTCATGTACACAAATCCTAACCCTAGGCCCCAGTTGAGACAAATGAGACCACAAGCCCCTAGAGGATCTTGTTTCAGATGTCATGGTGACCATTTCATTCGTGATTGTCCCCACCCACCATCTCCGAGTCAAGGACAGGCTATCACAATACAGGCTTTTTGTCCTGATTGTGGCAAAGACCATCTCCCCAGAGATTGTCCAAGAAACCCCTCTAGTGCACCCAAGATTACACCCATTAATGTGGTAGGCTTAGTGGCAGACCCAAGTTCAAGTAGTAGCAATGTGGCTCCTATACAAGCTGTCACTAGAGCACAAGCCTTAAAACAGGATAAACCAGTAGAACAATCAGAGTCGAGTGAATCGGGAGAGCCTAGTAAGAGGAAAACAAGAACATGGAAAGATACCAGAGAGAAGGCCAATCGCAAGTGGAATAAAAAGTTATCAGAACTAGAAGAAAGCTTAAAAGAAGCGAAAACAAAAATAGAAGACATTGCATCTCAAAGCCCCTCGCATGCCGAAACTCCATCCACTCCACCTCATCCCACCCCTCCACCCATTGTAAATAGACCGCAACCAGGGTTTGTTCTTGCAGATCCAACCCCAGAAGGCTTGGACATGATGTTCAAGGCCTACCAGGCGCGACTTCAAGAAGGGCCTACAGCGGCAAACCTAGACAAGAGTTACCCTAGAGCAGATTTAGAGATTGAACGGATGAAAATGTGCATGAAAATGGTAGAACAAGCTCAAGCCATACTTGAGACTAGTCAAAAGTTCAATCAGACAAACTCTATCAAATCGGATTTGCATTTCCAGGGCTTACTAGAACGATTAGAGCAGTTGGTAAACAAACCACAAGTTTCTCTACCTCCACAGGCTCAACCAGTTATTGAAAGAGGAAGCTCACCACCAAGGGGAGCTTATGTTCCTAATTCCACGGATGCTGGAATACCTCCTTCTATTCAACAGTACTCTCAAGAGTTCTTGCGGGAAATACAAGAGGAGAAATGGGCCAAGGAGAAGGGTAATTCCCCTCCTATTCCTGAGATTGATGATCTTCATGATCAATTTCCCCAAGACATTCCATCTATTTACGAAGATGAAGCAGAACAAGAAGACGAAAGATTAGATTTTGAATCTAATACCTTAGAAGAACTGCCTCAATTTCCAGGCCCATGGGAATCTGAATCACTCCAGATTAGAAGTTCTCCCAAACTATATTAGCGGATGCAGAGTCAAGTTGTATCAGGAACCCCTCACGGAGGACATGCTAAGTCGACTCAATACTGCTAAGCAACGTAAAGAGGAGGAAAAACGAATTTGAGAAGAGGCACAGGCAGAGGCCTTAGAGCGCATCAGACGAATGAAGTTGAGGAGACAAGGGAGGGATCAGCCTATGACTGACACTCAAGAGTCTCCAGGCTATCACATGGCCATGTGTGAGGCTTCAGGTGAACGTACCCATAAGATAGTGGATCGACGACCTTTTGTGACCCTAGAAATAGGACAAAGAGACAGCACAACAAGCGTGAGAGCTTTAATTGATTCAGGAGCAGCCACAAGTGTAGTTCGGCTTTCTTATTGCCAGCAGCTACAATTGGAGGTAAAACCCCTAGAAGCATATCTGATAGGATTAGGAGGTGTTGAAACCCCTTGCATGGGAGAGGTGGATCTTCCCCTCTACATACAAGAGGTCCTCATGCCAGCAAAAGTGCTAGTGTGTGAAGACGAGGATCTGACCAAACCTCTTGTCTTAGGCCAAGACTGGATCTATGATCACGCAGTCAACCTCAACCTAAGAAGTGGACTTCTTCAGGCTTGGGTAGGCCAAAGCCGTCTGACGATCGAATTAGAAAATCAAGCACTCAAACCAATAGAACAGGCACCAACTCCTGGTCCCTCCAGGAATCCACATAAAGATAATGTTGCTCTTCTTGTCCAAACTTCTATGGTGCAGAGGTTTGTCAATCTTACCAAAGGTACAGGAGTCAATGAGGAGTTCGCAGCGGGGTCAAAGAAGATTCTAAACGGGCAGACCGAACATCACTCGACACGAAGGAGGCCATTGATCAAGAAGCAGGAGCGCCAACCCATGCAACACGGAGCACCTCGTGGCGCGAAGCAGATCTGGATACGCAAGGATGGAAAACCCACAACTCTAATAGCAGACTCTCAAGGAGACAACAAACCAGCCACACCATCACGGACACAAGTGAAGGAGTACCCTAGGAAACCTCCTAGGCACACCACATCTATTTGGGTCCCTAAGCGGTCAAGGAAGGCTAGCCCCAATGCTAGACACATATGGGTGTCCAAGGCCTGTTTACGAGCCCAAATAGCTCCAACTCTAGTTACTGGCATAATTCAACACTCTCAAGTCCTCTCGACTAACAACGCAGGAACTCTACCTAAATACCACTCTGACCCACACTCAGTCACATCGAGGAATGTCTGGAAATGGGTACCCAAAAGGTCCCAAATCCATCACAACCTAGTTCATAAACCGTTGCCTGTCTTTAGCTCTAAGAGCTACGAATCCCCTATCAAAGTTTGGAGACCTAGACCATGTATCAAAGCCCCTGACCCAATTTTGTAAATCCGTCCACTCTAACACAGGAGCATTCTGGGCCCATTGCATAACCAAAGTATGCATCTAGGATGACACTGACCTCTAATCACCACTCACACCTATCACAAACACTTCACCACTAACCACTGACCTCCGGGATTGTCATGTTAGTATTGTGAAGGGAACACCATTACATCTTGTTTCCTATGCAACACTAATGTGCCTTTCTTCTTCCAGCAGATAAGCACCCGATTCCCATGGCAGCAGTAGCAGGCACAAGCTCTCAGGCAGGCTCTGGTGCTCAAATCAATTGGGATGCCATGCCGGTGGAGGCCCCACCAACAGCTCGGCCTGAAGAGTTCGTGAATGTGCGGAGAATTCCTATTTCAGATCCACCAAATGGCCTAACCGAAAGAGTAAAAGGGCACTCTCATTTGTTCAATGAAATGCCAGGAGACTTGGGAGACGCAGATCATATATGGGAGTCCAAGATGGAGTGTGGAGGAGTGTGGTGGACCTTCCAGTTCTTTTCAAGAGAATTCGAAACCTTACAGAATGCAGCTCCACTTCAAGATATCTGGCAAAAAGGAGGATTACAAACTTATTTTAGTGCAACTCTGCCGAAACCCGATTTCCTGAGGTGCTACTACCTAATTGCCACACTGAAGCCGATAGGTGATAAAGATCATTCAGGCACATTCTGGGTGCCCTCCTTGTCAAATCTGGAGGAAATGAGGAAGTTTGAATTGAATGTTACTTTAATCAGGGAAGCACTTCAGATGTATGGTACGCATGTACCTTCTGACCGCGACCCCTTGATACCTGAGTCAATGAAAAGCAACAGAATCAAGAAGCTAAAAGAAATGTGCGCCCTCACCCCCAACATCGCCATAAAGACCTACTCACGGAAAATGGGAATTACACAGGATTTTGAGATAGTTCTTTGTGTACGAATGTTTTATGTTTTGACTCATTCATATACTACAACACTTTATTCTTTCTTGATTGGAGTATATAAAATTGACACTTTAATATTAAGAATAATTGTATTATAAATAGGTTATGAGGGTCATCCTCAAACTTAAGAAGTTAACATAGCAAGTAATATAAATCGGACTTGAATAATTCCCAAATTTCTTGAATAGGTCTTCATACGATTGCGGATGTGCCTCCAACACTTCGCATTCCCAGCTCAGGACCGTTTCACCCAACCTCACAAGAAAATATGGTATGGGTTATATCTAGCAGAGACTGGAAGCTTGCCCATTAAGATGCCTCTATGGATCTTGGACCAAGTGTATGAGGCAAGCAAGCGGGGAGTGAGGAAGCCTAGTTTACATAGCTATTGTGCGCTTACAAGAATTATCAATCGATGTCTTGCATATGATGTGCCGATTGCCAGAGCCCTAAAATATGCACAACTGGAGTTGTTCAAAGGGCGGAAGTCAGGGAGCCAGCCTGCAAAACGAATGGGTGGATCGCTCTCCCAGGTAATGATCCCTCACGAAGCCACGACCGAAGCTTCCCGCAGACTAGAAGTTCAGGTCGCACCTTTCACGATCCATCTTCAAGGAGTTCAAGCTGGGGATGTGGTACAACCCGCTCCATCCGCCCCTCCACTACCTACCGATGCAGAGTTTGCATCTATGGCCACCTTCACAGAGGATCCAAACTTCGATTTTGAAAGATTCCTACAGACGGTCCACCTATCAGACAGTGAAGGTTCCCCTGACAATGTTGATCCGGGAGCATCAGTCCAAAGAGAACAGCCACGGGGCGAGACAAGCAGAGTACATGGGGAAGAGGTGGCACAACATCCTCATGACCCAAACACACAAGTTCAGGAAGGTGCACAAAGAAATGAACCAGAAGACAGTGAAGAGGAAGCCCCTGCCTATACCGCACAACTCAAAAGACTATACCGGACAATCAAGCAGGTGCAGAGGAGACACAAGATGTCAGAAGAAGCGAATCGAGCCCTAGTAAACCACATGTTGCAATCGGAGAACATCGACCCACATTTTGTAGAATCGTTGAACCTTTTGGCGGACACATGTGGCATCGGGGAAGCCATGAGAACATTGGTCTATCAGGCGAACCCTACTTATGATCAAAGAAGGATAGATACAAGGCCACGGCGGGGAAAGATGATTCAAATGGAGGTATCTACCGTATTGCCTACTTCAATGACAGAAGATGTTCAGATGGTTAGCCCTAGTCCTAGTGACGAACCAGATGTAAATACACATTCACCACCTCCGCCATCACCTCCCAGCCAGCCTTCAGAACCCTTTTCCACGAGTCTTTCTGAACAACCGATATCCACCCATGGTGAAACCAATGTACACACCTCCTTTTCTACAGCCTTCCCTTTACCCACAGCCATCACTTCTGCCCAAATTTTTGAACCCCACACAGGTCATCCTGCCACCGATCAAACCATAATAGGTCACCCCTCTTATCTCCCCGCCCTGGGACAACCACTTGCCACTAGCCCAACCTTATCCCAACCTTTTCCATTCACCCACACAGTTCCTTCCTCCCAACCCCTAACCACTGTACCCCTGTTAACCCCCTCATAATCAACCCAAATCACCCAACCATCATTCTGGACAAACCTCGTAAATATACTCCAACAAGTTGAGAATTATAATAAAAAGTCCCTTCCCCAACCCCACTCCCCCACATTCACTGCCACCACTAACACACCACCTACCGTTCCCGTATTCACAATTCACACTTCACACACTATCACATCCGATCCCATGGATATTTCACCATCCACAGGAGCACCCACCGCCACGTCTGTTCCACCATCATAACATCTCACTTCACTCATAGGCACATCATCCACTTTTCCCTTCCCCATTTCCCGACCCTTTGCATGTTCCACCTCTACCCATGCATCCACATCATTTAGTAATGCACTAGACACCATGGTTGAAGCGGCCACTCAGCTTAAGCAAGAGTATAAGCTATTAGAAGAAAATAACACAGAGCTGTGCAATCTCTCGGCTCAACTCCAGGCACGAGTCGATGCCTTGGAACTAGGTAATACAGCACTACAACACCAGGTGACTGACCTCCAACAATCGAAGACACAACTTGAAGCTAAGTATGCAGAGACAGGCAAAGCTATGGACGAACAACTCAGAGAACAAATGGGCCGCAATGTGAAACTTCAACGCAACATGGCCCTACTACGTCGTCATCTAGCAGCGGCTCAAGAAGAGAACCAAAGGCTACAACAACAAAACCAGGAGAACCTAGAAGCGGCCATGGAAAACACCCCGGGAGCACCTATAGACCCTGCAAAATTCCAAGCTGTCCCCTCAGAGCATATTCAACAGATTTTAGAAGGTTATGCAACCCTCTTGGAAGCCCATGATCAGTTGGCAGATCAGATAAAGGAATTACAAGGATCCAAAGTACCGACAACACACCCACCCACACCTAAAGAGACGGTCGATGCCGCTACTTCGCCAGAACCTGAACCTTCAACGAACAGTGAGGTACTTGAGCTACGGCAACAGATTGCAGAGTTGAAAATCAAGTTGTTACAATATGAATGACCTCCTTCCCCACCTGAGCAACCCATAGAAGAAGAAGCAGTTATTATTCTAGTGGAGGAAGCATTTGAAGAGAACTATGAGCCTCAACCACTTCCAGGAGGACGAATCACGGCGGAAGGGCAAGATACCTATGAGGAACCCCCATTAGCCTGGATGAAAAAAGTAGAAGAAATGGGGAAAACTCATCAGGAACGTGTCTCCACTCAGATGCTAGCAATGAAGGCCATTGAGGAAACCATACTTCAATCTGAGTATTTCAGGCACCTTGCTCCTAGACGACTCATCACGAGCTCAGAATTACAATATAAACCATATTTTGTATTGTTGGCCGACTATAACGCAGAGATCAAAAGAGTCACCAACAAGTGCCCTACTTTCGCCACCCAGTTCGAACCAGAAGATATACCAGAGGCAGCCAGAAAAGGGGCGATATTCCAACCTACTTGGAGGCAAAGATTACTTGAAACATACCCGGAAATGCTTAGAACATGGGATCACGCTCCCATGCATTTGAAGTATAACCCTTGTTATGGGCCAGTACAAAGAAGAAGATCATGGAAAGCCTTCGCCATCAAGGTTCAGAACAATGTAAACTGTAGAGAATGGCTCAATTACCCCGCCATTGCACCCCCAACCGGCACCCCCACAGTATCATACATGATAGCAACCATCAGACATTGGATGCCACGCCTCCAGCCCATGCCAGATGTAGCTGCCCAGATGATGCTCAAGATATTCGATATGATGCAGGTTGTGCTCAAAACTTTCCGCAATGTATGCCATATTCAGCCTCCGATTCCCGGGTTTGTTAATGGTAATTATGACCTGCTATATGATATGAGCACCACCCCGAGCATACGTGTTGCTTATGCATGGCATGCATGCATCAGATATCTCCCTGCCTGCTATAAGCAAACTTTCGATGATATGTTCACCACAGGGTTCTGGGAAGCACACTCAGAGGTGTTCGCGCCAAGGCCCACCCATTTGTTACACCTCTTTGCATGCGAACAAACGATGCACTCAGAACTCTACACAACGCCACAACCGGACATACCGGGTGCAGTCAATTGGGATGCCCTCCAGAGCGATTTGGTCCGGGGACTACGTATAAAAGAACAAGAATTGGCAACCGACCTCCTGCAGAAGTACATCGATCAAACAGTGGAGCAGAGGTCTGTCAGAGGCGACAAACCCTAGGGGGGGGAGAGTGTTGACAGTATACGAGAAGAAGCAAGTACGGACACACATGCAGATCTAGCACTAAGGAAACCCTTCATTTTTTTCAAAACCCTTACATCATTTTAAAGTGATTCTCATCACTAAAAACCCCTGTAAATACCATTTTCACCTTTTTGTAGCTCCATTTTGTACAAGCCGAGGAGTCCTCGAGCTTGAGGAGCCTTAGAAGTAGTTGCCTGTCAATTTTCATATTTTTTAGATCTCGTTTGAGCCCTCAAATAAACCCTGGAACCTAATTTTTAACTAGGCCGGACACTAGGTCTAGACAGGGCCAAAGCTAGGCAAAAACTATAAATAGAGCTAGAGAGCTCATTTTTGGGTAGCTTCTTGTAGTTTTGAGCTTGTATGAGAACTTTGTTGCAATAGAAGTGATTCCATTGTCTTACTCTCTTTGTTCTTGCCGTGTGTGCACGTGTGTGTGTATGTGTGTGCATGTTAGTGTGCTTCTCACTCACACATTTGTGCCTTCACTTGCTCGAGGTCTTCATACCATCCTCATGTCTTCCCGGATTGACATTAAAGGAGGTGCTACTCATCACTGAGCTACACGCATCTTCTCCAAGTTAAAAATCCTCAAATGCTTGAGTAGATTGTGAGAAATGACTCAGACAATGTACCTATGTCTAAAATTGTCTCTCTGTAATGACGACTTTGACACCTGTAACTTCTAAGCTATGGTTCTCCCAAACTACAGCCCGTTTAATCAAATGCTTTTAGCCATAGATGGCTTACCTCTCAACTTAAATTTTGAATCCTCATTTGTGTAAAACTTTACACTATGCACTGAGCACTGTCCATTTCTTTGACCATCGAATCTGCGCCTGTTTGAGAAGACATTCAGAACTTTCTACATATGAATGTTCCTATTCAAAATTTTCTCAGCCTGTTCGCAATTGGACTCTCAAATTGTAACCATAGATGGATTAACTATAGACATGTTCAAAAGGATTTCTCAAAAGATTAACCACAGAAGGAGAATCAGAGAAAAGATCGACGCGCAATTCTCTAAAGATTTTTCCTTTTCATACATCTGATGGATGACATGCATAATGTTCATCTCATACTCTCCTATTCTTCTATTCTCCACTTCTATTGTCTTCTCTATCTCTTCTATATCTCTCTCTACGACTATGAACATGTATCTATATACATATATACGAGTCTTACTCGTCAATTTTCCAAATACATTGAAAATTACAAGAGTAATGTACAAAAGAACTTTGTTTTTGAATCTCCTCTTTCTTGAAAGTGATCTTCAATCTTCCAATCATTTTTCCACTTCTGGATTTTATGTAATCACTAATTGTTGATTGTTCTGCTCCAACAGCTCCCCCTCAATCATCAATTGTGATTACCTGTATCTTCTTTATTCCTGCCATATCTTTAAACCTCTGCAACTTTGGTCCATCCAAACTTTTTGTCATCATATCTACAAGTTGATCTTTTGTAGGAGTATGCATGATTTCAATTTCTTTATCAATAACCTTCTCTCTCAAAAAATGATACTGAATTTCAATATGTTTAGTTCTAGCATGAACACAGGATTTGCTGCCAAATATAAAGAACTCATATTGTCTCCACGAATGATAGGAGTACTTTGAATAACATCAAAACTCTTCATAAGTGTCTTTAGCCATATTACTTCCTTTGCAGCTTCCACCATGCCTTTGTATTCTGCTTCTGTGGATGATAGGCAGCTGTATGTTGCTTCTTAGAACACCATGAGATTAGCTTATCTCCCACATAACACAAATAGCCATGTGTTGATCTTCTATCATCCAAATTACCTGCCCAATCTGCATCATTGTATATTTTGACTCTTGTATCTAAAGTAAACCCATAGTACAACCCTTCTTTGAGTGTACCCTTGATGTACCTAAGTACTCTTTGTCCTGCAATCCAATGTTCCTTTCTAGGACAATGCATGAATTGAGATAGAACTCCAACTGCATATGACAAATCAGGCCTTGTTAATGTATCATAAATTAAGACTACCAACCAAACTCTGATATAGCTTCATATCCTTAAATTCTTCGCCACCATATCTGCTCAATTTGTGATTCACCTCCATTGGAGTAGGTGCTACCCTGCAATCATTCATTTTAAACTTGATTAACAAGTTCTTCAAATACCTTTCTTGAGTCACATACACTCCATGTTGAGTGTATGAAATATCCATGCCCAAGAAATATGACAAGTCTCCCAAATCACTGATTTTGAACTCTTTCTCCATTTGCTTCTTTAGGCTTTGAATGCCTTTCTCATCTGTACCTGTAAGAATTATATCATCAACATATATGCACATATAAATGAACCCACCATCACTTGCTTTAACAAGCAAGCTACTATCTACCTTAGATACTTGAAATCCAAGTTCTTTCAAGAACTTTACAAGTCTAGAATTCCATGCCCTTGGGGCATGCTTCAACCCATACAAAGCTCTCTTCAGTTTACATACATGATCTGGATACCTTCCATCTCTGAATCCTTGAGGTTGCTCCATGAAAACATCATCTAAAATGTAACCATTTAAAAAATCATTATTCACATCTAATTGACATAATTTCCAACCTTTACATGCAGCAATGGCTATGAGTGTCTTGATGGTTGTCATCTTTGCCACAGGACTATAAGTCTCATCATGATCAATACCATATGTTTGAGCAAACCCTTTAACAATAAGTCTAGCTTTGTACCTAGACACACTTCCATCTGCAAATCTCTTTGTTTTGTAGACCCACTTGCATCCAATGATTTTCTGACTATTTGGTTTAGGAACCAAATCCCATGTCTGATTCTCCATCAATGCATCATATTCTTCCTGCATAGCTTTCTCCTAATTTTCCTTACCTTTTGCCTCTTCATATGTAGAAGGGTCTTCATCTGCTTTTATCATGTAAGCATAATCTTTGGTAGCCAAAAAAGAAGTATCATAGCTATACCTTGTAGGTTGCCACTTGTGTCTTGATGACCTTCTAAGTTCTCCACTCCTTGAGGTTTCTGGTTCTTCACACTCAGGATCAAATCTTGGCATTTCTTCAACTTCAACCTGCACTTCATTATTCTCCTCTTCATCAAATATTTGAACCTTTGATTTACCCTTCTTTTGACTCACAACTTCTTCATCACCTGTATTAATATTGATTGTACCTGCATACCAAGTACCTTGCTCATCAAACGTAACATCCTTAGACACAATGAATTGCTTTGTGGATGGGATCCACAATCTATAACCCATCTGCTTGTCATCATAACCAATGAACACATACTTTTCAGCTTTAGGTTCCAATTTGTGTCTTAATTGTGATGGCACATATGCATATGGCAAACATCCAAATACTTTGCAATGATCCAAGGTAGGTCTCTTACCCCACCATGCCTCATATGGTGTCATACCCTGCAAGGCTTTACATGGTAACCTATTAACCAAATAAGTAGCTGTATTTACAGCCTCAGCCCACAAATAATTTGGGCAATTTTTCTCCTTCATCATTGACCTTGAAAACTCATCAAGATTTCTATTTCTTCTCTCTGCTACACCATTTTGTTGAGGAGAGTACCTGCAAGTAATTTCCCTTTTTATACCTGCATTCCACAAGTAATCACTGAACTCTTAGAAAAATACTCTCCCCCTCCATCTGACCTTAGTCTTTTCAATTTATGACCTGTAATTCTCTCTGCATATGCATGATAGTGTTTAAATGTATTAAACACTTCTCATTTGTCTTTAATCACATAGATTGTGATCCACCTGGTAGCATCATCAACATATATAGCATAATATCTTGAACCATTTATATTAAAGTCCTTTGAAGGATCCCACACATCTGTATGTACCAATTCAAGTCTTTCTGAATACATAAAACCATGCTTATTGTATGATCGCTTATGAGCCTTACCTAACTGACATGCTTCACATCTATATGTCATGTGTTGACCTGCAATGTTAGGCAAACCAAGTACTGAACCATTGTTTATCATTTCTTTGATACCCCTCTCATTAAAATGTCCAAGTCTTTTGTGCCAAAGATCCAATTCTGACACCTTTTGCTCTCCATATGCAAACATAGCATGTCCAATATTTCCTTGTACCTTTAATGTGAAGAGACTTCCTTCCTTCTTCCCTGTAACAATCTGTTTATACCCTTGACTAGGGTCTTCAACATAAACTCCATCATTAGTGAACCTTATCTCATATCCTTTTTCCACAATTTGTCCTACACTTATCAGATTTTTAGGAATTGTAGGAGCATACAAAACCTTACTCAAGAGAGTGCTTCCATCTTTGGCTTTGACTAAACCAATTGACTTTACCTTGTGCTTTGTATTATCACCTGTTTGGACTGTATGATTAATTGCATTATAATCTAGATCAGTCATCAAGGCAATGTTTCCACTCAGATGGTTGCTTCCTGAGTCAATATAAAATACTCTCATGTCTTCATGTGAAGCTTCACATGTTGCATTCATAATAAGAGTCGAGTCTTCTTTTTTATCTCATGCATAATTGTAGTAGGTGTTATTATATGATTGATTTTGGAAGTTTCTTCCTCCACCTCTTCCAAAAGAATACCTACCACCTCTACCTCTGAAGTTTCCTCTTTGATATCTGCCACCTCTTCCTCTTTGATTAAAATTTTGATTAAAATTACCATTGCTTTGATTATTGTGCCAACAATCATGAGATAGATGATTGGTCTTACCACATATCCAACAAGCTCTGACATTATCTTTGTTATTGAAGATGAAGGTACTCCAAGCCAAGCAAACTTCCTAAGAGGAAGAGGAAGTGGCAGAAATAGAGGAAGAGGCAGAAATTGATTGTTGCTTTCCTTTGCTAGCTTTCTTCTTATCTTTAGAATACATTGCATGTCCTGCACTCTTATCAATATCTCCTTTGATATCATTCTCAAAAGTTAGCATATGTCCTAACAATTGATTTAGTTCAGGAGTGAAATTATCTAATGAAAGTTCTGTAGACAAAATAAAAGGCTTCCCCTTCTCATCTCCTCTTAGCCCTGTGAGAATTTGTCTTACCAATTTATCTTCTTCAATATCTTCATCCACTACACCTAAAGAATCTGCAATGTCCTTCATCTTTGTCACATAATTAGATATTGATTGTGAAGCCTTCTTCTTGAAGGTAGTGAATTCTGCCCATAATGAAGCTTTCCTTGATTTGGTTGTGTTCTAAAAATGCTCTTCCAAAGCATTCCAAATGTCACTTGCACTTTCAAGTCCTCTAATATGAGGAAGCAAATAATCATTGACTGCCATGTAGATTATACTCCTTGCTTGAGCATCCTTCTTCATCCAAATCTTTACATCTGCTAGCTCCTCCCTAGTTGGAACACTAGGATCTCTGAACTCTGGCTTTTCTTCCTCTCCTATGATATATCCCATCAGATCTTTGCTCATAAGATGTCCCACACCTCAATTACCTACACAAGCAAAATAAGTTTCCTTGTCTTTAGATGGACTTCTGAGAAACTTAGATCATATGTATATCTCAAGGATCCAATCACACTAGATTAATGCTTGAGAATGTTTATTGACATAGAAGACAACTTGGATGAGGACTCTTAGAATTGTCCAAACTCTATAAGGATTCTGACAGTTCTACTAGTCATGCATCCAGTCCTCCACTATGATAGATGAGCTAGATGAGCGGTTGTCAAGAAGCTAGGAGTTCAAAATAGACAAACATCAAGGGTCACCTCATTGAAGCGATATTATACTTGTGAAGGGGACCACATGGTTAATGTATGCCCACTGCAAAACTAGAACGTGAGGGAACTCAATGTTCCATATTGCACTATTGAGAGAAAATGCACAAACCATATTGCTCAAGATTATCTGTACAATAGCAATATCAACCTCAATACCAACAGTAATATGAGACACCATATAAGCCACAACCTATCCTAGGAAACCAACCGCTGCCTCCTACCAGTGTGATCCCAGTTAAATATGCAATCGTTATGGAGAACCCTAATAGAGCATTAGTGTCGATGACCCCTTTAGTCATAGAAAACAACCCTCCTGATGAGAGTTTTGACTACACCAATGAAGATAGTCCATGAGCCTATTACATGGAGTCACTCGAGTAAAGTGAGACTTATCTGTATCAATATGAGTCACTACCTATAGAACCAAATTGGGAGGCAGAATACTCCAATTTCATGTATACGAATCTTTACCCCAAACCCCAATTGAGACAAATGAGACCACAAGCCCTTGGAGGACCATGTTTTAGATGTCACCATGACAATTTCATTTGTGAACGTCCCCACCCACCAGCTTCGAAACAAGGAACATCAAAATACAAATCTTTTGTCTTGAGTGCAACAAGGAACATCTCTTGAGAGATTGTCCAAGGAACCCCTCTAGTGAGCCCAAGGTTACATCTATCAATGTTGTAGGTTTAGTGGTGGATTCAAGTTCAAGTAGCATTAGTGTGGCTCTTATACATGCAATCACTATGGCACAAGCCTTAAAATAGGATAAATCAATTGAACAATTAGAGTCAAGTGAATCAAGAGAGCCTTGTAAGAGGAAAACAAGAACCTAGAAGGATACCAAGGAGAGGGCCAATCGTAAGTGGGTGAGAAAGTTATCTGAACTAGAAGAAAGCCTGAGAAATGCAAAATTAAAAATTGCATACATTGCATCTCAAAACCCCTCACATGCCAAATCTCCATCCACTCCACTTCATTCCCACCCACCACTCATTGTGAATAGACTGCAACTAGGGTCCGTTTTCACAGATCCAACCCTAGAAGGCTTGGACATGATGTTCAAGGCCTACCAAGCTCAACTTCAAGAAGTGCAAACACCTTCAAACCTAGACAAGAGTTACCCTATAGTAGATTTAGAGATTGAACGAACAAAGTTTTGCATCAAAATAGTAGAACTAGCTTAGGCTATGTTTGAGGCCAATCAATTGTTCAATCAAACAAATCCTATCAAATCGGTTTTGCATTTCCAAGGCTTATTAGAAAGATTGAGCAGTTGGCAAACAAGCCATAGGTTTTTTTACCTCCACAAGCTCAATCGATTGTTGAAAGAGAAGGCTCACCGCCAACAAAAGTTTATGTCCCTGATTCCATGGATGCTAGAACACCTCTTTCAATTGAATAGTACTCTCAAGAGTTCTTGGAGGAAATACAAGAAGAGAAATGGCCAAGGAGAAGGGTAATCCCCCTCCTATTCTTGAAATTGATGATCTTTCATGATCAATTTCCCCAAGACATTCCATATATTTATGGAGACCAAGTAGAGCAACAAGAAGAGGAAATATTAGATTTTGAATCTAATTCTTTACAAGAGTTTCCACTATTCACAAGCCCATGAGAATCTAAATCTCAAGATCTCCCACAATACTAATAAGAAATGAAGACTTAGTGGTTCCAAGAAACACTGAAGTCATGAAGAACACTATGGTGCATTGTCATCTCACCTTAGAAGAGGTGCTCAAAGTAAAACTGAGTTGTGGAAACCTCTAGAATAAATAGGATACATGGTGAAGGTCAAGAATTTAATACTTATCTTCCAATCAACTACCAAGGTTACACAACCAAAGCTATCTACACAGATCAAGGAATGTTCCTTACACAAAGGAAATATATTAAGGATATGCTTGCAAAGTTCAAAATGCAAGACACTAAGGTTGCAGGTACTCCCATGGAGTTCAACCACAAGTTAAGTGCTCATGAAGGAGAACTTATTGAAGACATTACAAGCTACCAAAGTCTAGTTGGAAGCTTGAACTATGCTACTCTAACTAGGGTGGATATTGTTGGAGTTAGATGTCTGCGGAAGCACATGAACAGCACAAGGAAGAAGAAGAAGCTTGGAGCACAACACACAATACTGAATGTATTACTAGAGAATGTACAAAGATAAGTAGCCCATTAGGGCAATAGGCATATATACAAAGGGGGGGAGTCGAAACCTCCTAAAGAGGGAAAAAGTGCCCCAATGGTCCTAGTGTATTCACACACATGACTACCTAAATATATCAACAAATCCCCCTGGGAGTGATGCGGTGAACAAGGAGCTGGCACTCATGTATAAGGAAGTGCCAAGCTATGTGGAAATCACTCCACAAAAGTAAGTAAGCCCAAAACTTTGCGGAAAGCTTCAAACTTCTCCCTAGGCAGAGCCTTTGTATGAAGGTCTGCAATGTTCTCCTGCATGGGCACATATGCCAAGCTGATCTCTCCAGCAGAGAACCCCTCCCTGACATAATGATAATGCACCTCAATGTGCTTAGTGTGAGCATGGAACACAGGGTTCCTCACAACTACCAATGTGCTTTGACTGTCAGTGAAGATGGTGGTGGCAGAAGACTCACCAACACCCAAATCAGCCATAAGGCATCTGAGCCACACACACTCAACAGTCTCACAAGTGGAACTGGCCACAGTAGGCTGCTTCTTGCTCAACCAAGATATACATGAGCTACCAAGCATGAAGCAAAAGCCACTAGTGGACACACGAGTGTCATAGCAACCAGCGCAATCAGAGTCAAAAAAAGCATGCAAATCTAGCGGTAGTGATCCCCCTTTAGGATAAAACAACCCAAGTAGAGGAGTACCACTCAAGTAGCGAAAGATGTGCTTAACCACCTGCCAATGCTTGACTCCTGGGCAATGCATAAACCTGCTCATCTGTGAGACAACAAACTGAATATCTGGCCGAGTAATGCATAAGTAAATCAGGCATCCAACAGCCCGCTAATAGAGAGCAGCCTCAAGTGCATCTCCAGCATCATGAAGACTCAATCGTAAACATGTCTCCATAGGAGTGGCAATATGTTTATAGTCTTCAAGGCCAAATGCTGCAATAATGTGTCAATATATTTCATTTGACACAAAGTCATTCCACCATCAACGTGCATAAACTGAATGCCTAAATATTGATGCAAATGCCCTAAATCAGACTTCTCAAATGAGGCATGCAAATCAACCTTAAAAACAACAATATGCCTCTCATGAGGACCAATGAGCAGCATGTCATCAACATAAACCATAATTATTAGAAGTACATCATTCGCACGCTTAACATATAGGGTGCTTTCAATTGGATTGTTCTCAAAACCATGTGCGACCAGATAGGCATGTATCTTTTCATACCAAGCACGTGGTGCTTGCTTTAAACCATATAATGCCTTCTTTAACCTGCACACCCGGTTCTCATGCCCTTTCTACACAAAGCCACGAGACTGAAGAACATACGCTTCTTCATGCAACTCACCATTCAGAAATGTTGTTTTGATATCCAACTAACTAATGTACATTCCAACCATGATGAGCTGCAAGTGCAAAAATGCTACGATAGTAGTCATTCGGTAAGTAGGTGCAAAGCTCTCATCAAAATCAATGCCTCTTTCTTGTGCATAACCCTTTGCAACAAGCCTAGCCTGTCAACTCTTCCATCAGGTTTACGCTTTAGCTTGTATACCCACTTTATGCCAATGGCCTTCTTGCGATGAGGCAAGTCACATAAAGACCAAGTACCATTCTTCATTATAGCATCATATTCAGATTGCATTGCAACCATCCAATGTTCAGAATTTTGTGCTACATCAAACGAAACAGGTTCAATCTCATCAGAGAGATTAGAGGCAGCCATAGCATAGTAATGTGATATAAAAGAGGCACTATGAGAGCCTGATCGAGTATGATATTAAAGAGGTGTATCTGATTTGTTGTCATGCAAAGATTGCACCAGCCATTTTGGCATAGTTTTTGCCTGCTCAATATCAGCTCTCTCATCAACAAGTGTGTTTTGTAAATCTACATCAAAAATGGAATGATTTGCATCATCACATGAAGCCTGCAGAGGTTGAGAAGTTGCCTCATTAGGACAAGCATCAGACTTTCCACCTGTAAAAAGAGGCAACAAAGTATCATACATGTCTTTGGAGCTAACAGATGTTTCCTTAGTACATGAAAGCAATGACTGAATAGCATCTTCCACAAAAACAACATCACGGCTAACCAGAATGCATTTAGTATGTGGATGATACAGACGATTGCCTTTACTTTTAGAGTTGTACCCAATAAAAATACATTTTACTGCTTTATCATCCAATTTTCTGTGATGTTGTTCAGGCACTAATGCATATGCCAGACAACCAAAAACATGCAGATGAGCAACAGATGGCTTGCGATCATGCCAAGCCTCATATGGAGTGATAGACTACAGTGATTTAGTGGGACACCTGTTACGTACATATGTTGCACACATAACAGCCTCAAGCTAGAAACTCTGTGATAAGGCCTGACTCTTGACCATACAGCTCGCCTAGCTAGGAAGTGGTAATGCATGACGAGATTCCAGTTCAGCTAGAATATATCATTGTTATCATCAATGCCATTGATTGTACCTTGATACTTGATGAAAAACGGGAGCAGAATTACTATAAGGAGCTCTAGAATACCTAGCGAACCTTCAAATAGTTGCATTAGCAAGTACAACCCAAAATAACAATCCACAAAGAAATGAAGTTTCTTTTGCAATAATCAAGATAGTGCAAACATATATCAAGATAAGCTCAGATGTAAATTTTGATAATAGCAGGTCCTTGAAGACCTAATCAAGTACTTTTCAATCTACTAATGCCCATCAAATCTCACAGAAATCTGAAACAAATGAGCAAAGCGTGCTGATGAGTCATATCAAGAAGTAACAATGTGCTATGATATCAGTTGGAGTTTAGAAGAGTTTAACAGCACAACAAAGTGATATCACTGTTGGAGAAACACTCACTAATTGGACATATATTTGAAGGTCAAATCTCAGGAAGAAAACCACATGCCTATGTGAAGGGACAAATTCACAAGTGTATTATATTTGTAAAGTTAGTTCACTTTAGTTCTAGAAGTTTTTTAAAAAATCACGAGAATGAAAAAATCTATATAACATAGTTGATGCGGAGAGAGAAAAAGTGGAAGAGAGTGAGAGAATTGAGAAGGAGTTCAACAAAATGACTGAGTATAGTTGGGCTTCTCTGAGTGAGAAAGCACCTGTAAAACTCTTGAGTTTTTAATAGTTTTGAGAAGAACTAAGTAAAGTTCTGTGTATGAGACTCTCTCCATCATCTCCATGATTACCTACTGTGTGATGAGTTCAAAAGATCAAGTTTTCCAAGCAACTTGATGCCTGGCATCGAATCTCTATTGATAAGTCATAGTTTCATTTATCTATTTCATTCACTGCTGAAGTGTTTGCAAATCATGACTTTGTTAGAGCAACTTGATGCCTGGCATCGAATTCCAGTTGATAAGTGATGTTTGAAGTGTGCATGAAATCATATATCTTTTTTGCATCTGAAAGCTTGAGGTTTTATGCGGAAAGTCGATGCCTGGCATCGAATCCCTACTGAAAAGTGGATAAAAACACCCCAAGTTGATGCCCGGCATCGAATTCTTGTTGCAAGTCGATGCTAGACATCGAATTCTATTTTTAGACATACGCTTTTTACTATAACAGGAAGAATTTCTAATTTTGGTAGTTATACATAATCATCTTGTGAAGGCCATAACTTGAGTTCTAGAGATCCGTTTCTAACAAATAATAGCTTGTTGGAAAGCTCTTCTCTTCTGCTTTCATGTACCAAAAAATCTTGGATAAATAATATTTGTAAATTAGCAAAATACTGAAGGTATGTCATTTCAATGACTAGAAAGTTTTGTATAAGTAAAGTTCTTGGTTTTGGCTATCATTTCTCAAAGTTTGGAGTTGCAATGAGTTAATGGTGACCATACAAGTTGTCTTGTGTCACATTAATTCATTTCTTGTGGTGTTTTACACATCAACAATCACCAAGCACAGCAAAATAATATTGCCAAGTGTGGAATGTACAAAGATAAATGGCCCATTAGGAGTATGGATGTATACAAATGTCAAGAAAAAAGCTCATAAAGAGGGGGGAAGTTCACAAGAACACCTAATGTGTTCACACGCATCACTATCATTGGGGGAGAGAGAGAGAGAGACAAATGTGATGCATGAAACTCTTATAACGTAAATTTAGTATCAACTGAACATTTGAGCAAATATGATTTCGCCAATGGAATTGAGAAATGGATTATTTATCATATAGATCGAGAAAAAAGTTGAGATCTTTTTAGATAGGATCATAGAATTCACATGGGTTGGAAAGAAAATATGCTAAAATTAGACAAGACGGATATCTTCTATGAGGCCGCACACATCCAAAATGATGAAAAAACAATGGAGGATTAATCAATATGGACATACTCAATGAGGTGGCACCCATTCAAAGTGATGAGCGAGATGTAGGGAGCTTCTCCCATTTATACCTAGATAAAACAAAAAACCATTGTAGATTTAAAACATGGAACAGATGCAAGATCATGTGATATTTTACTAGATGTAGTCAGGAGAGATGTGCCATACAAGGAAGCACCTTGTTGATCTGATGGCCTAAATGGAATCACCTTATCCCTGATATGTGCCATATAAGGAAACATCTAGTTGGACTGGTAGCCAAAACGGAATCCCCTTAATGAGCTTCTCTCATGTATCAAATGTGGAATTCATACCTCGTTATCAACATAGCAAGAGCCAAGACAAACCACTTATGCAAAACTCCCTTGATTTATACATGGGTCTAGAAATGCCCAGTAATGAGAATACTCCTCAACCTCTTCGTGAATGATGAATATTCAGAACGGCATGTCTTTACAATGCAGGAAAAATTCAATATCAATGCCCGATTTCACTGGGAAGAGAGAAAGAAAGATGGTTTACACGTGCCAGGAAAGATTGTCACTTATTCAGTAAAACAAAGCTTATATTTTATTCAACAAACAAGGATGTGGCATATCCAACACTAACTTGTAAATCTGTAACAAATCAAAACGTAAAAACCACTCGTTTAAAGTAAATCCAAGCATCTACACGAATCAATCATGATATAGCTTCAGCATTTGCCCAAATCATGATTTGATGTCAACTTCGACAAATAAACGGACTTGGGCATTCCTGATGCTATAGTTGTGATCCGCATTGCAGTGGAAGGTAGCAATGTACGTTGTGAGAGGCCTATTGGTTAAACAAAGAATAGAAAAATCTGGAGTTAAGAGTCAATGTCGCTTCTCCAGCACTAACGAGGACCATGCCCAGAGCAAAGAAACTAAAGGCTAGAAAATGAAGAAGAAGCACATAATGGTATATCAGTTCTAAAGCTTCTGTACATGAGGAAATCTTGAGACTGTTAATCATAGAAGTTGACCATCAGTGGCCTTCTTGTCCTTCACTAGCCCAAGACATGGGGAAGAGAGGGCTCCCGAAATCTGTACAGCATTTGGGCCTTCAGCTCGAAGTCTCCTTCAATGGACGAACGTCCATTGTCAGCTTAATATGCCAGTTGTTGAAAACACACCAAATACCCAGCTGCTTGCCCTATGTTTGAATGATTCCATCTTCAATGCTGGATATTCAAGCTGCAACGGCATCTCAGCCAATGACACATTTCCGCTTGCGTACTACATAATTTCTGCATCGCATTGTACATAGAAACGTATGATAGTACATGAATCATCTTGCCATCACCAACCCAATAACCAGATTTTTAACTTCTGAATATTACACAAAGTAGAGACCTGAATTCTCAATCTCTGCTTGGAGGACTTTGCATGGCATTCATGTGGCCTGAATAAGACCACGTTTGACCAAAGCGTAAAGGAGACATTCTGAGCAGCTCCACACTTTTCTTGGCTTCGTCAGAGGGCGCCTTGTCACTCCATTGACCAAAATCAGGCACAGACTTGTTCTTTGGCAATCTAACCTGTGAATCTGGCATAGTAGCATGTGTACTCACAGACTTCATAAGTCCAGAGTAATTTACCTCCGTACTTTTGCATGTATAAGAAGCTTTATGCAAGCTCTGCGGAAGCCTAGACCTTGCAGCATCATCTGCATGCAGTACATCATCTATCCTTGAGAGAATGTTGAAACTTAGACTCTCGAGCACTCTGGAATAGCTTTCCAAAATTGACTGTCCGACATCCTGGGCACCGAGATAAAAGAAATTAATCACACAAGGAGAGCCTCTGAACAAACCACAAAATGAATTCAAATGATTCAGGTCGGTACCTTATTGTATTGAATTTTGTGAATGTCAAGAATTGTTTGGGGAAGGCCAGGAAACTTATGTCTCAACAAAAGCAGGATACTCTTTGCTTTCTCAGCTAGCATCTCTCGCTTTTCTGGATCAACAGCAGCCTCTTTTGAGAGTCCCCAGGATGACTTCGACACAGCCTTCCCATCCTTCATGGTCAGCAGTTGCCTAGTCTGAATCTTTCTCCGCCAAATGTGGACGGCAGCTTCTACAGAATTAACTAGCTCTAAAACATCATGTTCATGACCAAAATTCTGAGTGGCAATGATGATATCAGGGGAGAAATTCTCTGACATGATTTCACGATAGAGCCCCTCTCCAAGGATTGATCTTCCATTCTGCAGCCATACAGAGATCTTAGACAAATTACCCCCCATGCTGTGTCATACGGGCTGGGGCTGTGCACTCATAAAATAAACAACGTTCACATACCTTTGGAAGTGCCTCCCAATACGTTTTCGGCACCTCCATCTCAGACAACACGTGTGCATTGATGGCCAGTGCAGCTTTCAGTATTTGGTTGATGCTCTCCCTCTGTTGCTGCAATTGTCTCCTTGCATCCTGTGACAGCCCCTCTGAAGGAACACGGGGAGTAGGAAGCCACCATTTCTCCTCTTGCCTTTTGAGTGTATCACCGTCTTTATCAGTGGCCCGATCATACCAGAACTCTGTCTTTGTAAAGCTATCAAGAGAATCCTAAAGAAGAAATAGGCCAAATGGTTAGAAGATTTAGACACCTCAAAAATGGTATGAAGTTAAAAAGATAAAAGATAGAGCTTACTATCAACATTGCATCTAGTTTACGCAAAGCAGGAAGGTTCACATTCAAATCAGATCTTTGTTTTGTCACCATAACCTAAAGACAGGTTGAGCGAGATCAGGTCATGGAGCCGAAATCGCTACAAGTAGAAAGATATTACATACCTCCCGAATACTACCATCTTCTAACGTCTGAGATGAAGGCACGAACTCTACAATGTGATCACAAACAGACAGAAGCCAGCCGATCTCCCTTTTCCACCTGATCTTGCGCTCGTTGGATAAGGGCTCAACGCGATAAAGCTCCCCGAATACAGAGGCTGATTTTTTATCCAAACAACACGAATTCATATCTCAATGATCAATACAAAACAGAATCACACCACTGATGGAGTGTAGCAATTAGTACCTGAAAGGTTTGTTATCGCGTTGGATATGGCAAGCGCACTAGAGACTCCCTTCCCACCACCAGACAAATCCTCACCAAGCAGAAGCTTAGCAAAGCGCTCTTTCATTGTTTCCATCTCTATAAAACGCACAGCAGAGCAGTTTAAGGAAACGGACGTTATCGATGCTGCAAAACTATATGCAAGATGCAGTAGACGAACCAGAGGCGTCATCAGGAGTGCCAGCGTCTGTGTTCTTGTCTTTTCCAGTACTCCATTGAACTTTTTGGTTCCTGTCAAGCGTCTGCCGAAGCGAATGAAGCTTTGCCGAGCGAGGCTTTCCCTTGGCTGCAGAAGCCCAACCAGGTGGAGATGAACCCATGGATGTGATCGTGCTCGATTCATCTGCGTCCCATAAAGAAGCGCATGTGCTATCCATTAAATGCACATCACAATGAACATCAGTGCAGAAGCAATCGAGACTCGTTTTTGAGCTTTCATCGGTGCTGCCCTGATCTGTTGCTTCATCTCGGATACCACCCGAAGAAGTTTTTTCCAATCGTGACAAAGACTCTGGCATCAAGCCTTTCATACTTGAAGAAGCTGTTAGAAAGAACTCCGTAATCACTGGTTCATCTTCATATCCGCCCAATCCAAACCTACGAAAAGATTCGATCAGTTCCATGACTCTGCACCATAAAAATATATCAAAGTTGCTTGGAATCCTAATATGCAGATTTCCAAAGAGGCCCTTAGTGGCATGCATCATCAGATATATGGTCTGGAACTGTTATCTCCTTCTCTAGAAAGATTAATAAATTGCGATACCTGCCTCGAGCACACTGGCGCAGTCGTCCTACAATGATTCACATGATGCATACCTCTATTGCTCGCAGTTGGATTGGTTGATGTATTTCTTGTACAGTTAACCGATGAAAACAGAACGATGGAGCAAGGGTACTGGAACATTCCTCCCCGAGACTGCATGTGTTTTTTCTGACAGGGAGAACTGGATGATGATAAGAAACAATCGCTGCAGAGAGAATGTTTGTCTCGTTTGCGAAGGTTGACGGTCAATCCGATGAGCCAGGTGGGATGGGTAGCTGAATGGGACTACCTACGAGTATCATGAGATAAGCTATAGCTACTACAAGCTACTACAGTTCCACAATGCAAGCCTTGGACTGACCAAGAAACGCGAGAGCATGCCAAAAAAGCGGATTAAGTTTTAACCAAATTTAAACTGAGAGTTTGAACAGAAGAGAAAGCGGAACGTAGTGGGTGATTGAGGCAGGCCGCAGGAACGTAGTGGGCGATTGAGGCAACGGATATACGCAGACGCACACACAGATTAATTAATTGAGGAGAGCAGCTTCATCCACGCACGTATGTGATCGTAGCTTTCAACTACATTCCTTCCCATATGACGCACATACCCCTACACTGCGGGCTACTGCTCTCGTACTTCGCGCAAGGCACTGAAGTCGAAGTCGATAAGTAAAAGCGCAGCCGTAGCACTTTGATGGAATAGGTGCAATTGCAATACTACTGACAGGAGAGCTTGTAAGAAGTAAGAACACAAGGGTCAAGGTATGTGACATCTGCATGAGACGAGAACGCGAGAGAGAGAGAGAGAGAGGTGGCAGCCGAATGGTGACTACCCTAAGGGCGCGAAATCGGGCTGCTGAATCTGGTCACTGGTGGGTTTTATGGACGGTTTTATGGGCAGGTGAATCAGAAGTTGGTCTGCAGGAAAAAAGAGAGAAAGACAGCCATTCTCTGCATTTGGATCCCGCTTCAGACTCCAACTTCCAAGTGCACTCAAGACAAAATAGAGAGAGGGGCGAAAGATTTGTCCTTTCTATAGAACAGCACCTGAATAATTTTAAAAAATACACAAGATGTTTTTTTTTTTTTTTTTCATAAAGGAAGTTCGGCCTTAGCCTAGTCTCCCGGACTTTAATTATATTAAAGAGAAAAAGTTACAAGTGAATGGGACTAGTGCCCATGGGACCCCCCGAATCCCACAACGCAGGGGAGGAATCTGGCAAGCTACAAGGCATTACAAATGAGGTGGATAACATTATCATCACCCTCATGTGGGACCCATTTGGGTTTCAGCTTGTTGTTTTCCATGAGATAAATACAGTGATGTCTAAACGGTGGTGATCTCTTGACTCGGGAGATTCTTTTACCAAGGAGAAACAAGGATTTCTCGATCGACCATTCCTTGGGAGTTTGGTCGAAATTGACGGCACATCGTTCTCTCCAAATCTTCCAGAGAGCCTCGCCTCTGATAGCATTCCATAGCCTCGATGAGCATCCGATCGCCTCACCCAACATCACTTGTTGCCAGTTGATTTGACTCGTTAGTCTCAAAACCCGGGACACGTGGTGCCAGACAACACGGGACTTGGGGCAGTCAAAGAACAGGTGGGCTAAATCTTCGATGCACCGATGACACCGCTTGCACCATGGCGGCAAACCACAGATTTTGTTAGCCCTTGCATTGGTCCAGATTCCTTTATGCAAGACCTGCCACATAAGAACGGACTTTTTGACCTCAATTAGGGGGTGCCAAAGAGACATGAATTTTAGCTCCCACCGAAGTTTGGTCCAAGCAAGGCACCATCTCTTGTTAAGGATGTGGTGGACCTCCAAATCCCCTTTGAAGTTCGGGATTCTGGACAGCTGCTTACCATTGCTCCATTTGAGGCCCTCCGAACACGGAGGATCCTGACCGCAGAGAAGGCGAGTAGTAGAGCGGTCCCAGGCTAAACACCTGCTTTGAAGAAGAGTCCATTCCTCAAAGGTAATGCTAAGTCTCGGATTCAAATCTTCGAACCTAATCCACTGGCGGGTCTCTTGTTTCCAGAGCTGCTTCCACTGTTTGAATCCCTTGTTCCATAACCGCCTTGCAGTTTGGAGGTTCCAAGATTCCACTCCCCTAATGCCACTGATCGGGAACCAGATAGAGTCATTTTGTCTTATGCCAGCTGCCCATTTCCAATCATCGCTGATTCTGATGAACTGTTTGGCCTTGTTCCAATTCTTCCATAAGGAGCACACGAGGCTAGAGCCTTTAGGGCAGACTGGGTGGGGGGAGAACAAAAGCGTGAGAATCCCTATGTCCTTCCAACCAGGGAGGCCGACAAAGGTAAAGTCTTCCGTGTTTCTGAAGATCAATTTAGCCCAAGAGGATTCCCCATTGCTCCAGGCCTTGATAAGCCATTTAGCCGCCAGTTTGTCAGCTAATCCAGCAACATCCAAAATACCCAATCCTCCTAAGTCTTTAGGGCTAATGCAAGTTTCCCATTTGATTTTGGGAACCCCCCTTCTGTTGGGGTCCCCAGTCCAAAGGAAGTTCCTGCAGATTCTTTCTACTTTGGCCAAGTCTTTCTCCTTAGGTCTCCAACACGAGATAAAGTAAATAATTGTAGACAACATAAAGGTGTTAATAACCATAGCACGTCCTGCTAGGTTGACTTGCATACCTTTCCATTGATTCAGCTTGCTATCCAACTTGGATAGCACCCAGTTCCATCGTTGGTCCATTGAGATATCGAAACCCATCGGAATGCCGAGGAGACGGAAGACTTGACCGCTAGGGATAACTTGACATCCCTGATCAACCAACAATTGGGGAGTAGGCCCGCTGATCGCTCTAAAAGCAGTTTTAGCATGGTTGATTTTTGAGCCTGATGCCATACAAAAGGTGTGAAGGCACCACCAAAACACCTCAATGCTATTTATATCGTTATGCACAAAGGCATTCATGTCATCAGCAAAAAGTCTCACAACCATTTGGCCGTGATTTCGAGGTAAGGAGAGACCCTTGAGATTGCCGGCGTCCATGTGATGTTTTAATAGGCAACTGAGTCCATTTGAGGCGATAGCGAATAGTAACGGAGCCAGAGGGCAGCCTTGCCTAATTGATCTTTTTAAACGAATGGGCTCAGAGAGCTTACCGTTGATGTTTATTCTAGTTGAAGCATTTCCAAGAAGCGTGGAAACCATCTTCGTAAACTTTTGGCTGCAGCCAAGGTCTTTCAAAGATTGAAGAATAAAGTCCCATTCCAATCTGTCATACGCTTTGTCGAAGTCGATCTTAATGAAAACAAGATCTTGAGCCGACTCCTCAGCAAAAGCAAGGCCTTCCCAAATATCAATAATTGCTTCAAGTATAGATCTACCTTTGATAAAACCTTTCTGGTCCTCGCACAGCCATGACTTTAAATGACAGGAGATTCTGTTGGCGATAACCTTTGCAATTATCTTGTATCCAGTTTGGAGCATGGTAATCGGACGCCAGTTTTCAATTTTGTTCTTATCTCCCCGTTTGTGGATTAACTTGATGACGCCATTATTCAGGCACTCAGGGAGGGCACCGAAGGAGAGAGCCTCTTGCCACACGAGGCGCAGGGGGGTGGCCACCTGAAGTTTGAAGGACTTAAAGAACTCATTGGTAAGGCCATCCGGACCCGGACTTTTCCCATTGGGAAGGGCATCAATAACCTCGATAATTTCATTCTCGGAGATGTTAGCATCCAGAAGAGCAATCAAGTTCTGTGGGATTCTGGTTTGAGCAACCCTTGAGATGGTTGCCATGGATTCGCGCCTGTGGGGGGAAAGAGGAGTCGAGACCCCGAGAAGGTTGGTAAAATGTTCGACGATGATAGTTCTATTCTCCGTTTCCGTGCAACATTCAGTTCCATTGTTATCAACCATTAGGGGGATGGAATCCCTAGCTTGTTTCCTTTTGAGGATGTTACACATCTCTTTCGATGGTTTGTCTGCCTTCCCTGCCCACCAATCTTTGAAGAAAATTTGGAGATTTTTCCTTTGGACCTCCTCCTCTAATCTTAGCCTACCCCTGATTTTCAAGAGACCCTGTTGGCATTGTAGTTTGCCTTTGTTTACCTCTTCTTCAAGCCGTGCGAGCCTCCGGTACACCGATTCTCTTCTTTTTTTTCGAATTCCTCTTATAGCCTTTTGGGTCCTGATTAGAATTTTACGAGTTCTTTCTACTGCGTTTCTCCAACACTTAGCCGGTTCATTGCAGTAAGCAAAGGCTTCCTTCCAAACCTCAGAAATTTCCTAGTGGACAGAGGGGAGGGAGAAAGATGTCTGACAAGCGTGAAACCAAGGAGCTTTCTGGAGCATGCGAATCGGTTTGAAGGACAGAGTAATCGGATAGTGGTCTGAGATAGTGATGTCCATGTGTTGGGAAATCGACGGGGTGCCCCACTGATGGATGGTGTTCTGATCGATGTAGCATCTATCAAGCCTTGCTTTCCTCAAGGAGTCCCCCGACTGGAGATTAGACCAGGAGAACCCGTGTCTGTCTTTCACTTCGATCAGGTCGAGATGGAGCTTGATTTTATCCCAAATCTCTTTTTCCTGACCGTCAATAATTTTTCCTTTGTTGTTCCATCGGTCCTCAGGAAACTCAACCATGTTGAAGTCCCCACAAATCAGGACATTGTGTGAGAGGGAGTCAAGGGAAGCCCAAGTATCCATTCTATCTGCTTCGCCATTAGGGGCATAGATTGAGACTACAGTGAACTGAAAGGGAGACCCGAAAGAGACCGCAATCCAGCGATGATTCCGACCTTCAAAAGTCGAGGTCACATTGCTAGACAGGGCGTGATTGATACCGATAGCAACACCCCCTGTCCCTCTAGGGTGAGAAGTGGAGAACCAAAGGTGGTTCGGAGAGATACATTTAAGTCGTTTTTGTAGATCCTCTCCGTCGATTTTAATCTCTTGTAAGCAAATGAAATCAGGGGGAAAGCACATGTCCCTGAACCACTGGCCAAGAATCGAAGCTCTTGACGGGTCAGACAGACCCCTAACATTTAGAGATGTGAATTTCATTAATGATGGTTGCCCTCTTTGAGGGGAGGGACCCAGTCTTTTTTCTTCTTGTGGTCTTCTTTTTTCTTCCCTACTTCTTTACTTAGGATCCTACTCTTGAGGGGGCTCTTCCAAGGCATGCCGGAAGGTTGCTTACCTTTAAGCTTGGACTTTTGTTGTTGTAGTCTTGGGCAGCATACCGGGAGGGTAGGACCAAGAGCGGAGTTTTCACTATCTGGGTTGTCTTCGTTGCTGGTAGTGAAGCCTTCCTCTTTACTCGTGGTGTAGCCTTCTTGGTTATCTTCTTTGCTGGTAGAGCACCCAAGTGAATTAACAGTGGGGTCATCTTCAAAGAGGTTGTCCCCTGGGAAGTCGAGCTCATTAATCTCTTTTTCTAGGTTACAGAATATGTTATTTGAAGGGGCAGCTGTCGAAGGATTCCTTGTTTTTGGTCTTCGAGGGCTAACTTTTCTCTTGCGTCTCACTTCAGTGAAACCTTCTGAATCCGTCTCAGCCACCCGAGTTCCCTCTTCTTCCTCCAAAGGAGGGGGATGACCCCGAGTGTCGTCTTGGGGGAGGGGGTCAAGGGACCCATCTGGTTTCGGTTTGTTTTTGTAGGTATTTTTCTTCAGGGGGCAGTCTTTGATCCTGTGACCTTGAAGTCCGCATCGGAAGCACGCGTTTGGCAAATTCTTGTAAGTAACCTCTTGTGTCCAGGTCTTATCATCTCCACAGTTTATGGAGATCTTAGAGGGGAGGGCCTGGTTCAGGTCTGTTTCAACGCAGATCTGAGGATGCCATCTTGCATTGAAAGAATGTTGAGCCCCATCGTAGATTAACCCCCCAACATCCTGCCTTGCGGCCATCGGGCGCCCGATCGGTGAGACGATTTCGCGGAGAAATCCATATAAGAAGAACGGCAGATTGGGAAGCTCCACCCAAAGCGGGTAACGAAGAGGCTTTGATCTGTTCGGGACAAAGTCTGGGGTCCACTTAAAAAGGCAAAGGGTGGATCGGCCCACTTGCCAGGAGCCGGCCTGCAGGGCTTGGAAAGCCATTTCTTCGTTCTCAAAAACAAGAAGCAGGTGATTCGCCGGCAGGAATTGACATTTGGTCACAATTAAGCCTCGTGGGAACCACTCCTTACGAAGCCAAGTTCTCACACTATCGAGGGGGGGCCTGGGGCCAAACATTTGACCGATCAGGCAGGTTTTCTTCAGTTCTTCCTGCTTTGCCGCCACCGCCTCCTTGCATAGAGAGACCGCTGGGGGCGCGACGTCCACTGGGACAGGCTCCAACGCAAGGGGGGACACGGACTGAGGGGGAGCCACAAAGTCCATAACTTCCAACCCAGAACCGAAGCTTTTAGGGTGCAGGGCCTGTCCTGAATCTCGAGAGCACACCAAATAAAAACCTCCTTTTTTTTTTTCGTTTTCTTCTACTTCTTTCTTTCTTTCTTTCTTTTTTTTTTTTTTTTTTTTTTTTTTTTTTATCTGCCTCTCCTTTACGTCTTTTCTACGGAGTCCGGACTCCGGACTGAGAAGCAAATGTTTGTTTTAAGGGACACTGAGAAGGTCAGGCTGTTGCAGGCAAGGAGGACGGAAGGGGTTACGCAGATTCGGAACGCTTGCTCGACGTAATCAGAAGTTCAGAACATCACAGGTGTTTATAGGTTCGTAGAGCCATGACTGAGTTCGTGTATCTCAAGAGTGTAACCGGAAGTGGTCCGCGGAGTTGGAACTCGGGACTGACGGGACCACCAAGAAAAAAAAAAAAAAGAAAAAAAAAAAAAAAAAAAAAAAAAAAAAAGCCCTCCCCCACCTATCGCGATAATCCCCCCCCCCCGCCTGCGCCTATCGCGATACCCCCCCCCCCGCCTAACGCGCCGCCCCCCCCCCCCCCCTCCGCCTGTCGCGATACCCCCCCCCCCCCTCTGTCGCGATACTCCCCCCCCCCGGGCCTGTCGCGACACCCCCCCCCCCCGCCTGTCGCGACACCCCTCCCCCCCCCCCAGCCTGTCGCGATGCCTCTCCCCCCGCCTGTCGCGATGTCTCCCCTCCCGCCTCGACTGGCCACGCACTGCGCAGCTATGGCGAAGAAGTAGCAGCGACCACCACCCAGCTGTCAGCACGTTCCATCGTTGTACGAGCACCCGCACTGCGTCTTCAAGCAATGAGAACTACAGCACGCAACATCAACAGCACGTTCCGTCGTTGTACGAGCTCTCGCCTTAGCTATCTTTTGTTATCTGGAGGATGAACGATACTGACATGAGCGATGGCGAGTGAAAACGACGCAGTCACAGCAGGCGCATAGCTCCGGCAGCAGTGTCTTTCACTTGCGTCGTCTCTTCCTGCTCTGATATCACTCCTTGTTGGAAGCGCAGCTATCTAATACACAAGATGTTACTCACGAGAAATGGAGGCTAATAAACCGCTTATACATTAGGAGGACATGTTCACCACATCACGTGCTGAGATGAGAAACCATATCCTTTCACTGAAATCTTGGCCTTGGAGTGACTTCATTGATCTCTATTATCATCGATGACAAGGGTTGTGCTCATTGCAGAATGTCAAAACTAATCTTTTTTTTTTAGTCTTAGAGCCATCCTTACCAAGTTTCTATCTTGGGCTATGTAACCTATTAGATGTTAGATCGTTTGTAACAAGAGTTGTGCTCACTACAGCATGACGGAATAAGTCTCCTCATTCTAGCATAAGAGTTGTCCCTATCCAATTTTTAACTTTAACACACCTTTAACCTCTATAACCTAACAGATTCTAGGCATTTTACACCATTGCTTGTGTGGAGTTTTAAGGGTCCCATAGTTGTTATGATTTTCGTTGTACTTTCAAATTAATTCAAACTATGAGGAGGAGTAGATCTCAATGATGAACCTTCCTTTAAAAAGAAAACATGACAATGAATGTAATGGATGCTTTGGAGGTTGAATCACACTTGGACATGTTGGACCTTGAGGAATAAACTGGTTTTGATAACTCTACCATGGAACTTTGGTTTTCTTTAACATATTCTTCATAATTTAGTCACCATGGCTTTGTATTGTATATGAAAGTTGTCTCTAGGTTACCTTTTTATGTTCCATTATGAAAGATGTCCTTGACAGTATACAAAATTGTGAGAGACTTCTCACAAAAGAGACTTGAAAAATGCCATGTGTGCTTCTCTCCTTTCATCTTAGTTATCCCTTTGCTCCCAAATTAGATAGTGTGTAGAATAATCTAGTGTAGAGATGTGGCCATCATGCACACTTACTCTATTATCACCTTAGGAATCTTAGGATAACCCCCGAACTTGGAACCTTAGCAATTCATGCTCTTGTTCCAACACACACTGATAAACGATCTGACTTGCGTCTATGTCTAACATCCTCTCCCCCTTCTAAAGATCATTGTGCTAAATGCTAAAAAAAGAGACTTTGAGTGGAAACCTTTCCAAGTTACCAAATACTCTGGAGCAAACTAGTTTTTCATGCAATTCTCCTATCTACTATCCCTTCTAGAATATTTGGAAGCTCTAAACAGTTTAGCCTTGGCCTTAGCAAATCTTGCTAATTCTTGGTCCTTACTTACAATCATTTAGAGTATGTGGATCTTCCACCTAATACACATGCAATTTGAAGACATTCAATGTGAATTTTCTAACTATCTATCAATAGTTCCCTTGTCTTCTACATATGTCTAGGATAGTTTTTGTGGCATATATGCAACTAGGAGTTATCGGTTGTATGCTATAATCCATCTTAGAAGGAAGTGAATTGATTGCCTTCTCATGTATTATAGCTACATTTATCCCATTCTATATTCTCCTCTAACATATGTGCCCTTAGTATATCCTTTGAAATCTAGCTAATTTTCTGCGTTTGGTGCTCTATGTGTGAACCTTTTACCTTCCTGTAATTGTTCCACTATCTTCTACATAAGGCCTAAGTCTCATGACATCCCTTTTGCCAAAATAGACATCATCAATTCCTAGAGTCTAATGATATGTCATCTAGAAATCTCGTGGAAGTCATCTCTTTTAATCTATTCTTAATTCCTTTGAATCTTGTAGACATAGTGTTCCTTCAGCAAATAATGTACTCGACCCTTATGTCCTAATCCCTTTTTTTTTGTTTATTGACCTTGACACATATAGAGCAAATAATGTACTCGACCCTTATGTCCTAATCCCTTTTTTTTTGTTTATTGACCTTGACACATATAGAGCTATACATTTGAATTTCAAATTTTTTTCTTATTTACTTGTGGCCTTGTCAATACCTAGATGTCTTTGTACATAAAACATCATGGTTACAGTTCCAGTTCCTTTAAATATCTTGATTGCAAACCTTTCCCTTCCATTTATCTATTCCAATCTATATTGGAACATGGACTTGACTTGTTTGCATAAGAGAGGTAAAACCATCTTTCTCTCCTTTAATAAATTCATCATTGATGGCTCTAAACTTATGGATCTACCGTAATTGCTTATAGACTTAGTGTACATACCCTTCTTGTTGAACTTTCGGCCAACTTTGTTCTTTTTATTCTTTTTGTATTGAAACACATAACCTTGATCTACTTGACCACTTTATTTTCTCTCGACCTACTTGGTCGCTTTTTAATGATTTCCTTTGAATAAAAACATCAAACTTGTTTTCCAACTCTTAGAGTTAAGTTACTTGTTTTTTTATCTTGCCTTGTTGTACAACCACTCCCTACCAGAGATCTTGACCACAACCTTGCCTTGTCCACTCAATGCAATCCTTGCCCTTTCACTAATAGTTCATGGCTATTGCATTCTAATTTTGAAGTTTGGTGACTCAATTTTGAAGTTTTGTCTTCTTCATGGGCTATAATGTCTATAATTTTGAATGCGACGTCTTCTAGTATGTTGTACTTGCCATCGTCCACGCCTATGTTCATGTCCAAGGATGAAATGTTGAATGGCATGAACTAAAATTTGTGGAAGGACATGATTAAGGCTTGTTTTAGATGCTATAGAACTCAAGCTCAATAAGGATAGTGATCGAATTGCATGGAACATTATTGTAAAATATAAGAGAGTCCTAAGATAGCTATTGCTAGCTTGTGATGAGTTAAAAAAGAGTATATTACTTATTATAAGACATGAAATATACTTCAAGATCTTTATGACGATAAGACTCCTTCCAGATTTATGCCTTAGAAGCAAAGTTCCATAACTTCACCATTAGACCCAAGGATCTCATCACCAAGGTCATAGCCACGTTTAAATATTATCAATGTGAACTCACTTTGTGTGGCATACAAGTATCAAATGAAGATATGGCTATTAGGCTTCTAAACAAACTTCCTAAGTCATATGAAACTTTTGTAACTTTATAATCAAGGTCAAGTGTTAGCCTAGGAGGAAGTGTGACGACTCTTGAGCCTCCACAACTCGTGGGCAAATCCTTCAACATTACAAGAAGCGGCAATGAAAGTTAAGGGTCCCTTCAACAAGGTTAAGAGCTCTAGTAATCACTTTGGCAAAATTCCTACACAAGGCTCCAAAAACTCATCCAAGAAGGTTACATGTAATTATTGCAAAAAATCAAGGCATATCAAGAAGATCTCTCTATCTAAACTAAGGCCAACTTCTCTAATTTTTTCCATCTCATCATAGGAATGTATATCTGATAGTGGTGCAATCTCCCACATGTGCAAGGATTGTGTGTCATTTCAAGAGCTAGAACACCACAAAGGTGAAGTTTACTTAGGAAATAACATGAGCCGTCCAATTGAATGAAAAGCAAAGTATAAGTTATGAATCACAAAGGAGAATGCAAAGCGTTAACAAACATACTTTTTGTACCAAACCTTTGCATGAATCTCCTCTCCATCAAAGAGATTACCAATCATCACAAGTAATTTCTCTTTGAAAACACGTTTGTAAAGGTGATTTTCCTAACACTAAGGACATCATAGCCCAAGGTGTTGATGATAAAGGCTTATACAAAGCTTTCCTGCTTCCTGACCAAGGAATCAATTTCCACCCTTTTGCACCAAAGATATGGCCCTACATCCTATTTAATCAAGATTTCAACATCCCATCAGTTAAGGGGTTGCCCAAAATTAGCCAAATGCAAGATGTATGTCAAGCTTGCACTCAAGGAAAGCAACACAAGTCTCTTGTTCCCAAAGAGGCTTGCATCTGAGCAAGGAATCCTCTCGCCCTAGTCCACATGGATCTTTATGGACCAATGAATACCCCAACACTCAGTGGACCACTCTTCTTTATTCTCATAGTAGATGATCACACTAGATCCATATGGGTCTATTTCCTCAAGTCTAAGGTATATCCATTTTCTAAGTTCAAAGAGTGGGTCTGCTAAGTTAAGAATGAGACAACCAGCTCAATACAGACCATTAGATCAAATGGAAGTGGTGAACTCATCAACCATGACTTTGACAACTCCTTGAAATAGAAAGGCATCAAGAGGCAATTCACTCAGCATCACTTGCCATCCCAAAATCGAGTCGCTAAAAGAAAGAAATGTAGCATCATGGAAATGACATGCATTGTGTTTCACAACAAAGCCTTACCATTCAAATTTTGGGTCAAAGCTATACACACCATAATTCACATAATCAATAGGGGTTTCACAAGTGCATTACATAACAAGACTCCATTCCAAGCCTACTATGGATGCAAGCCAGATGTCAACTACTTTTCAGTGTTTAGAATTGAAACATTTGTATGTGTGCCAAAACATGATAGACATAAGTGTTACTGTTATTGACCATGTGAAAGGCCAAATGGACACCGGACACTTTTGTATCTGTTCTTTAATAAAACATATAGTGGCCTAGTCAACCACAGACTGTAACTTTGACCGCATTTGTGACACCCAAGAAGTCTATGTTCTTGCTCCCTGTGTACTGTGTTTTTTTGTGTATTCTACAACCTTTGTGTGGAGTACTGTGTGCGGTGCTTGGAGCTTGGTTTTCTACTCTAAGGATATCATCGTGGAGCTTTCAAAAATGAGAGTGCACTATGGTGCATCGCCATCGAAATATTTCACTAGTATCAAAGCATTCTGAGGCAAAAAGGTTTGTTCTGTGCGAGCAAAGCGAGCACCCGCCCACCTACCCAAGGTTGTGACCAAGGCATAGACCTTGGCATATCTTGTCATCCAAGTCATCGAAGTCATTGTTGGTGCCATTGGCTACACACGAGGGAGGACCTCAATGATCAAGGAAGATGGAGGTACTCAGTACTTCTTAGGAGGTCACCGATCCTAGTATTGTTCCCCCCAGAGCTCGCTTAATCGTGGCAATCTCTTGCCACTAAGCTACACTCTTGTGGTGCTTGAAGAAGGGGAAAGACTAAGGTTGAAATTATCTTCAACAAGTTTTGGGTCCCCAAAGCTTCATTCTTTGCTTTCAAAGCCTATTTTTGAAGCATTATTGGGGTGATTTTTGGAGCCATTTTGGAGTACTTTCGTGCATAGTTCTCTCCACAGAGGTCCAAGAACACCAAGAAGAGTGTTCTTTTTACTTCTTCAACAATGAATGTTCACCCTTTGAGCTGTGTTTTTAGCCACAATAGTTAATCTGCAGGTTTCTTGAAACATTGTAGTTGTGGTGGGAGCAGCCACCGCAAGTCTATGCAGGTTTTTTGAGCCTAAAGAATAGAGTTGACAAACACATGCAGGTGTTGTTGGCCAATGTTTGGGTGGTGAGTTCAGCTTTTCAGTGCCATTTTACTACATACATTGAGCACATACACATTATGTATGCTTCTGTGGATACTACTTATGTACATCCATGTGGTCATTGATATAGCGGTTATGTTTTTGCATAAAGCCTTTTATGTTTGATAAAGAGGCCGTGTTGGTGTTTTCTAGGAGACACCCATATGATTGGGATGATTTAGATGAAATGGCCAGGTTTGCCATTCAATTCCAACTGGAAGATAATGTTTACTTTACGGTATTAGACTGTGAAAGTGCAGAGGAGATTTGGAAAAACTTAAGCAATACATATGAAAAAGAGACGACATAAAATAAAGTGTATATGATGAGAAAGTTATATGAACTTTGCACGAAGGACACAAATAGTGTTGCTGCTCATCCAAATGAGTTTGATGCTTTACTCTCCCAATTACAGGCTCAGAAATTGGATATGGATAATGAAATGAAAGCAGTCTTGTTGTTATGCACATCGCCATCATCATGGGATACGTTTTGCACAGCTATTAACAATATTGCACCTGGTGTGTCAATACTTGCAATTTTATGATATTTTGACACTGGTCATATGCTCATTTTGTAGAGGATAGTCTGGCAAAAATTTTCCTTTTTTTTTGGTTTTGTCAACTATATAGTGGTTGATTTACCCCTTGCTACACTTCTTCAATGGTGTTTGGACTCTTCTAGCTCCATAGTCATTCTATTCAGTTCTCTACCCTCATGGCATCAAAGGTCTCAGGGACATCTGGTGGATCAGGGTCTAGTGCGAGTGTTCTGAGGAGGAGCTATAACTTGTAGGGCAAATACCATTTTGAGATTCAAAAATTTGATGGCACAAATTTTGCTCTATGGAAGAATCAGATTAAAGATGTGCTATTCAAAGGAGGCAATGGAAGCCAGTAAATGGAATTTCAAAGAAGCCTACTGACATGGATGAAGAAGAAATGGCTAGGTCTACCATTCGCTTGCACCTGGGAGATAATGTTTACTTTACACTATTAGAATGTGAAAGTGTAGAGGAGCTTTGGAAGAAGTTATGCAATACATATGAAAAAGAGACAACATCAAATAAAGTGTATCTGATGAGAAAATTATACGACCCTCACACCAAGGACACAAATAGTATTGCTGCTCATCTAAATGAGTTTGATGCTATATTCTCTTAGTTATAGGCTCAGAAAATAGATATGGATAATATAATGAAAGAAATATTGTTGTTAGGCACCTTGCCATCATCATGGGATACGTTTTGCACAGCTATTAGAAATAGTGCACTTGGTGGTAAACTCGTCTATGATGACATATGTGGAGCACTCTTGAGTGAGGAGATTTGTAGAAAATCTATGGTTGGCACTCACAGTGGAGATGCATATAATGTATGTGATTCTTACCAAGGAAAGAATCAACAACATGGCAAGAGCAAGAACAAGGAAAAGAATGGTCGATGGAATAAGAGTAGAAGTAAATCAAGGAAGAGGGATATCAAATGCCATCATTGTCATAAGAAAGGACACATGAACAAAGACTATTATGCATTAAAGAATGCTAAAGGTAACGGACAGAATTTTGATGGGCATGTTAAACAGTTACCTGCACCATCTACTTTGATTGCGAAGATTGAAGAAATTAATGTTATTTTTTATGATGCTGATGTGTTGAGACTTGATAGTATTGTGCCAACTAAGGCTCTTATGGTTAATTCTCTTTCATACACGTGGCTCCTAGATTTTGCTGCTTCTTTCCATGTGACACCACATAGAGAATGGTTCTCTAATTATGCAACAAAGTCTCTTGGTACCGTGAGACTTGGCGACTCTTACCAGTGTGATGTTGTGGGGATTTTAGATGTGGTTGTGCAGTTCATTGATGGTTCAAACTTTACTATGCATAATGTATGCCATGTACCTTAGTTATCATGCAGTCTGATGTCAGTTGATCAACTTGATGACCTTGGTTACAAGGTGGCCTTCTATGCTCATTCCTTTCATATATCAAAGGGCAATATGGTTATTGCAAAAGGAAGCAAAGTTGGGTCACTTTATCCTTTATTTATATTATAGAAAGAATACTTGTTAGTTGTTACTGAACAGCCTATGTTCTGTATTTGGCATGGTCGTTTGGTCCATATATCTCATAGTGGAATGGAAAATCTTTCTCGTTCCGCCTACTTACATGTGTTATCTTTCTCTAATTTTTCATTTTGTGAGCATTGTCGATATGGAAAGCAAACTAGAAATGTGCATAGAATGCACATTGACTCTTCAATTCAGCCTTTAGATCTCATTCATATAGATATGTGTGGTCCTATGCCCACTAAGTCCTTAGGTGGTTCTCTTTACTTTGTCACTTTTGTAGATGATGCTACTAGAAAAGTTTGGGTATATCCTATCAAATTGAAGGATGAGGTATTCCCTACTTTTAGAAACTGGTTTGCTTTAATTGAGACTGAAAAAGGAACTAAGCTTGAAGCTTTATGTTCAAATAATGTGGGTGAGTATACCCCACATGAATTCAACCTTTTCTGTCACTCTAGAGGGATCCTTAGAGAGTTTACAACTCCTTATACCCTAGTACAGAATGGTGTAGCTGAAAGGATGAATAGGACTATTCAAGATAGAGTAGTTTTGTATGTTGCATCATGCAAACCTCTCACAAGGCTTATGGGCAGAAGCAGTATTGACTGCAATTCATGTGATTAACCTTTCACCTAGTAATGCCAAAGTTCTAAAAGTGGCACAAGAGTTATGGACAGGGAAGCAACCATATTATGACTATCTTTGAGTTTCTTGGTATGAAGTATATGTTCATATACCCAAGAATCTTAGATAAAAGTTGGACCATAAGTCAAAAAAATGCATTTTTCCAGGATATGGTCGAGAAGGACAATTTGAATATCGCTTTTGGGATCCTGAAACACGGTCACTAATCAAAAGTAGTGATGTCATTTTCAATGGGTCTAAGATGCATAAACAACCCATTAAGGAGGTTGAAGTGAGAAGAGTGGTGTTTGAGGATACTAGTCTTCTAGTTAGCATGCATAAAAATGCTGCACATAGGGATGTTCAAGAGAATGTCCAATTAGATCAGTCTGCACATATTCATATTCAGCAACCATTAAGATCCTATGCACGTGTCCCACATCCACCTGATAGATATGTTCTAGGTTTAGATTTTGTTATGCTAACAGATGCTGGTGAGCCTTCTTGCTATAGAGAGGCTATGCAGATAGAGGATCATGTCGAGTGGGAGCATGCCATGAAGAGTGAATTGGATTCCATTTACAAGAATGGTACCTGGGATTTAGTACCTTTGTCAAAGGGCAGGAAAGCTTTACCATGTAAATGGGTATACAAGCTGAAATTCACATCCAATATTGTTTCTCCAAAGTATAAAGCATGACTTGTTGCAAAGGGTTTTAATCAACAATAGGGTGTTTCTTTCAAGGAAATCTTCTCTCTAGTGGTCAAGATGACTATCATGCACATGTTGCTTGGATTCGTTGCAATGGAGGACTTAGAGATAGTCCAAATGGATGTGAAAAGTACTTTCTTGCATGGAGATCTTACAGATGAGATCTATATGGAACAACCAGAGGGTTATGTAGTTCCTGGCAAGAAAAGCTCAAGAAAAGCTTGTATGGACTTAAACAGTCCCCTAGACAATGGTACCAAAATTTTGATGCTTTTATGAAGTCTCAAGGCTATTCATGAAGCAATGAGAATCATTGTCTCTACACAAAGAGATGCTCAGATGGTAGCTTGATATGCTTGATACTTTATGTTGATGATACGTTGATTGCTGCGAGGTCCTATTATGACTTGTCAATTCTCAAAAAGAAGTTGAGTCAGACATTTGATATGAAGGATTTGGGAAATGCCAAACATATTCTTGGCATGCACATTACTCGTGATAGGAGTAAAAGATGCATATACTTGTCTCAAAGTGAGTACATATCCAAAGTACTCCACAGGTTCAATATGCAGGGTGGAAATGCATTGAGTACACCTTTACCCACATATATAAAATTGAGCAAGGATGATTGCCCTAATCAGGTGAGGAAAAGGGATTCATGTCCAAAATTCCCTATCAATCTGTTGTTGGTAGTCCCATGTGTGCTACGGTAGCTACGAGGCTAGATATTGCATTTACAGTGAGAGTTATGAGCAGATATATGTCTAATCTTGGCAAGAAACATTGGGAAGCGGTCAAGATGATTTTGAGATATCTAAGTGGCACTAAGGACAAGTGTTTATGCTTAGGTAGAGGGAAAACACATATTCTGACTATGTTGACTGTGTAGACAAACATAACTCTACATCAGGGTACATTTTTCATTTTGTTGGAGGTGTTATTTCTTGGAGATCTCGTCTTCAAGAATGCACAGTAGTTTCCACCATAGAAGTAGAGTATGTTGCAACAAGTGAGGGATGTAAGGAAGCATTGTGGCTTTCTCATATTGCTTGAGATATGGGTTTACCTCAACATGTACCTCATTTGCCCAATGATAGTGTCATTGCTTTGGCTAAAAATCCGTTCTATCATGCAAAGACCAAGCACATTGAGGTGAGGTATCACTTCATTAGAGATTGCTTTGCCACTAAGTGCATTATTCTTGAGAAGGTTCACACTCAAGATAATGTTGCAGATGCTTTGACTAAAGCTCCACCACAAGATAGCTTTCGACACTATTGTCACTTGATGGGGGTTACTTGATTCATGCTCTTACACAGTCACTTGTACATTGTGTAACATGCCCATCAGGTGGGAGGTATAGTTTGCATACTTACACTCAGGTATTCTTTATCATTATTTATTTTTCTCCCATAGTTACTTTGGCCATATTGGCCTTTAGTGGGAGATTGTTACCGTTAGTGTCCATGTGAAAGGCCAAATGGCCACCGGACACTTCTTTGTATATATTCTTTAATAAAACATATAGTGGCCTGGTCATCCATAGACTGTAAGTTTGACTGCATTTTTAACACCTAAGAAGTCTGTGTTCGTGCTACCTATGTACTATGTTTTTCTGTGTATTCTACAACCTCTGTGCGGAGTACCGTGTGCAGCCCTAGGAGCTCGAATTTCTACTCCAAGGATATCATCGTGGATCTCTCGAGAAGGAGAGCACATTGTGGTGCATCGCCATTGAAATACTTGAACTTCGACTATGAAGATTGAAGAAATTAATGCTATTTTTGATGATGCTGATGTGTTGACACTTGATAGCATTGTGCCAAATGAGGCTCTTACGGCTGATTCTCTTTCCCACACGTGGCTGCTAGATTCTGGTGCTTCTTTCCATGTGACACCACATAGAGAATGGTTCTCTAATTATGCAGCAAAGTCTCGTGGTACCATGAGACTTGGTGACTCTTACTAGTTTGATGTTGTGGGGATTGGAGATCTAGTTGTGCAGTCAGTTATCATGCATTTTGATGTCAATTGGTCAACTTGATGACCTTGGTTACAAGATGGGATTCTATGCTCAGTCTTTTCGCATATCAAAGGGCAATATGATTATTGGAAAAGGAAGAAAAGTTGGCTCACTTTATCCTTTACTTGTATCACAGAAAGAACACTTGTTAGCTATTACCAAACAAGCTATGGCTTGTATTTGGCATGGCTGTTTGGATCGTATATCATATACTAGAATGGAACTCTTTCTCATTCTAGCTATTTACCTATGTTATCTTTCTTTAATTTTTCATTTTGTGAGCATTGTCAATATGGAAAGCAAACTAGGAATGTGCACAAGATGCACATTGACTCTTCAATTCAGCCTTTAGATCTTGTTCATACAGGTATGTGTGGTCCTATGCCCACAAGGTCATTAGCTGGTTCTCTTTACTTTGTCACTTTCATAGATGATGCTACTAGAAATGTTTGGGTATATCATATCAAAGCAAATGATGAGGTATTCCCTACCTTCAGAAAATGGCTTGCTTCAGTTGAGACTAAAAAAGGAATTAATCTTAAGGCTTTAGGTTTAGATAATGGGGGGAGTATAGCTCACCTGAATTCAGCCTTTTTTGATAGTCTAGAGGAATTCGTAGAGAGTTTACAGCTCCTTATACCCCAGTACAAAATGGTGTAGTTGAAAGGATGAATATAACTATTTAGGATAGAGTAGTTTCTATGTTGTATCATGCAAACCTTTCACAAGGATTTTGGGCAGAAGCAGTATTGACTGTAGTTCACGTGATTAACCTTTCGCCTAGTATTGCCAAAGGTTTGAAACTGGCATAAGAGTTATGGATAGGGAAGCCACCAAATTATGATCATCTTCAAGTTTTTGGGTGTGAAGCATATGTTCATATACCCAAGAATCTTAGTCAAAAGTTGGATCATAAGTCAAAGAAATGCATTTTTCTTGGATATGGTCGAGAAGGAAAATATCATTTATGGGATCTTGAAACACGATCAAAGATCTAAAGTAGTGATGTCATTTTCAATGAGTCTAAGATGCATAAACATCCCATTGAGGAGGTTGAAGTGAGAAGAGTGGTGTTTGAGGATACTAGTCCTCCAGTTAGCATTCATCTCCCAAAAGAAATACTAATCTTATCTTGTTTCAAGGTATATCATGGACCAGTTTGTTCAGTATGTACACCACTTGATCCAAACATCACGATCACACTAGAGGATGCATCATCACTTGTGGATGTGCATGCTTATCAACAACTATTTGGATCTTTGCTTTACCTAGCCAACACCATACCAGATATTGCTTACATAGTTTGCATACTCAGTCTGTTTGCACATCAACCTCATCAAATACATTAGGAAGCTACTCAAAGATTACTTTGGTATCTTGCCCTCACTCAACATCATTTGCCTTTGGTATATATGGGCCATTGATCTCACATGGTATGTCGATTCAAATTGGTTTGGTGATCTTGATTCCCGATGATCTACTTTTGGATACACATGCTTCCTTGGCTCAAGAACTATCTCTTGGCCAAGTAAGAAGTAGACTACATTTCCTTTGTCAACCACTGAGGTTGAGTACCAAGCATCCAACTAAGCAACATATGAGGCCATCTGACTTCAATGTTTATTATCTAACATTGTATTTTGTAGGATACTCTGACATGCATATGCGTCGACACTGAGTCAACCTTGGACATCACCAAGAATCCTGTGTTCCATGTTGGGACCAAGCACATTGAGATCCAATACCACTTCATCTATGAGAAGCTTGTATCTTAAGAGATTACCATGGAGTAATGTACCTCTCAAAAGATTCTAGCATACATGTTCACAAAGGCTCTACCTCCAGTTTTGCTCAAGTGCTTGGTGGACCTCTATACCATTCAACCACTCTAAAAGGGAGTTGTAGAGGGGATGTTGATGACATGAGTTCACCTACTTCATTTCCATTTGTGTTTGTATGAGTGCATGTCCATTTTGCATCCATGAGACACTCCATTTCATATTATTTCAGTTGTATCTTATTGTATTTGGGTACCTTGCCATTTGCTTCTACCAGTGTATTCATTCTCCTTCACTAGAAATTATCCCACATATGATGTACTTTGGAGAGCCTCCTCCCATTCTATATAAGGAGGGTCTTTCCCCTACTTTGTACTTTTTTAGAAGCTTGTAGATCCTACTTCATGATTTTGGCAAGCTCATTTCTAATCCATGTAAGTTTACCAATTTATGGAATTGTTTGTTCTCAATTGAGTGATATATCATGAGCAATCACTATGAAGTTCCTAGGACTCACCTCTGAACCTATTTATAATCCTTCCCTAATCACCAAGTAGACTCCTTTATAGGTCCAAAATCTAGAGTTTTGTTTAGATGTTGGCCTTGGATATCCCCTAAGATAGGAAATTTGATGGCTTGTTCTTCTATGTCCATGCACATACATTCCATAAAGGCTTTGTTGGAATCCAAACTAGAGAGCTGCCAAAGGAAGAAGCTGAAGATTCAAGAGGTTGCTGGCTACATTTTCAAGAGGTTTAAAAAGGACAAGGGTTCCGTTAAGCAAATTCTTGCTAAACTTAACTCTAGATGGCAGGTCAATTGGATAGCTCATCAGTGGACTTACAGATTTAAAACTTTGTGGGCATTCCCACATTGTAGCAATCACTCCTTCCTTCAATGGATGATGATTCACCATGGTCTGTGGATTGGCCCCAAAGTCAGGAAAGTCTCTATTAATGGAGGACTCTGCACATTCTGTGGCATAGTGGAGGATGTTTCCCACTTATTTTTTGAATGTATTCATGCCAAAAAGTTATGGCAACCTATGGAGAATCACCTATAGATCAATGGTTTTCCCCAATTAAAAAAGTTGGATGTTCTCCTTGGGTGCTGCAGAAATATGGATATATTGCTATGGAACATATGGAGACACTACAAGAAATAGGGGGGCATAGCGACGCCCCCGAATCGGAAAAAAATGAGGACCGTCGCTTATGCGATGCTAGCATCGCATAAGCAACGGTGATGTTTTCAAATTTTTTGTTTTTAAGTGGGATACGTCGCATAAGCGATGCTTGCGTCGCTTATGCGACGCTCAATGCATGCGTCACAAATAGTGTCGCTAGCTAGCGACGGGATGTGCGATGTGGGCAAATTGGATAGCATCGCATATGCATCGTCCTTTCTAGAGCGTCGCGTAAGCGACTCTCTAGAATGTTCAAAAAAAATTTCGATTTCTCTCGGCACATTTGTGCCGAGATCTGGACGAGAGCAAGAGAACGAGAGAGAGAGAGAGAGAGAGAGAGAGAGAGAGAGAGAGAGAGAGAGAGAGAGAGAGAGAGAGAGAGAGAGAGAGAGAGAGAGAGCATGAAAGAAAGAGACCAGGTATGCGCACACACACACACATACATATGCATACACACATACATATACACATGTAGACACACACACACACATACACATATACACATACACACACAAATACACACACATACACACATAATGATGCATACACACATATACATACATACACACACACATATACATGCACACACACATATATGCATACACACACATATGCATACATAATGCACATGCAGACATACACATACATAATGCATACACATGCACACACATATACACATACACATACACACACATACACATATACACACACATACACACACACATACACACACACATACACACATACACACATACACACATACACACACATATATGCATACACACACACATAGAGAGACATGCACACACATACACATACATGCATACATATGCATACATAATGCATATGCATATGCATACATACATACATACTTACATACATACACACACATATGCATACATAATGCACATGCATACATACACATACATACATACACATACATAATGCATATGCATACATAATGCACATGCATACATACACATACATAATGCATACACACACATATGCATACATAAAGCATACACACACATATACACACATATGCATACATACATGCATATGTGTGTATGCATACACATACACACATAGACACATACACACACATAGACACATACACACACATAAACAAATACACACTCATAGACACACACACATACACATAGACATGCACACACATACACACACATATACACACACACATACACACATAGACACATACACACATAATGATGCATTCACACACATACACATGCATACACACATACAGATGCATACACACATACACACATAATGATGCATTCATACACATACACATGCATTCACACAGGGATACAAGTCTTAAATATGACCTTTCCCCCTGGTGTAGAGTACACATATTTAGGCAATGTAGTTGTGCATGACAGCGAGATAATGCAGTGTCCTGTTGGCAATAAACGGTTAACAGATTTCCATACGGGAATTGTCCCAAGTCTTTGCTATAAAAAAGAGACTGAAACTGCTCTTCAGTTCCTAACATGCCTTCAAAATGTTCTGCATGAATGGCTTTTCCAAACAGGGTTCAGTGTTGGCTTGAAAGACATGTACTTAACAGTTGAAATCAGAACATATAAAAAACCTCTTGAAGAAGTTCATATTGTTGTAGATGATGGTAGATTGTCTTCTCAGAGAGTTCTCACTTTGGAAAGGCAGATCCGATTAGTCCTGTTAGGAAAAGAGGAACTCATTCCAAGAACTTTTATCAATCCATGTCATAGTGATATCCTTGACTATGGTTACCAAGAAAATTTTTTTAGCTTAGTTTAAGAAATCAGTGCTAGAAGATCAGCAATTTGTGAATTTCAACGTGTTCTTGGGGAAATACCAACCGTTGTTGAGAGGCATAGCTGTCCATCCAATTCCATGATGGCAATGATAAGGGCTGGAAGCAAAGGATCATTGTCAAACTTGATACAACACTTTGCATGCTTAGGTTTACAATCTGCACATGATTTAACTCAAATATGATTTTCTCCTGTGAGTAATTCACATAATTCGCTGCTAATGCTCCCTTGTATATGCTTTCTATCAATGGTGCACACTAACATCTCACTCGTACGCGTGCCTACATGTAAACAAAGCCTCATTACACCTCATACAGTGACCTAATGTAATATCAGAGATTATTAAATCTAAGCAAAGAACCTGAGCTAGAAACTGTGTCTTCTGCTTCCCATCAGTCCAGGCATATGAATTGATGTTCATCTCTCCATAGCTGTCTGCCTCAAAAATACCATGCAACTTTTTATCAATGTAATTAAACAAAAATAGTGGCATCCCTAGTCAGACATTCTTTACATAGTTGATATGAGAAGCTCGAAGACTTGGACATGCGCAAAAGCTAATGATCAAGCTACTGTTCGAGCCTGCAACCATCAACATCTTCTCCTTTGTCCCTCGACATGGACCCACGTTGTAAACCCACAACCTGTCTACTGACACTCAACGAGTTTCTTATGAAAAGAGATATAAGTTTATCTGTATGCACATGATTTAACTCAAATATGATTTTCTCTTGTGAATAATTCACATAATTCGCTGCTAATGCTCCCTTGTATATGCTTCTCCTTTGTTGATGGACCCACACTATAAACCCACAACTTGTCAACTGAGACTCAACAAGTTTCTCATGAAAAGAGATATAAGCTTATCTTTCTGCACATGATTTAACTCAAATAGGATTTTCTCTTGTGAATAATTCACATAATTTGCTACTAATGCTCCCTTGTATATGCTTCTTCTTTGTTGATGGACCCACGTTGTAAACCCACAACCTGTCTACTGACACTCAACGAGTTTCTCATGAAAAGAGATATAAGCTTATCTGTCTGCACATGAATTAACTCAAATAGGATTTTCTCCTGTGAATAATTCACATAATTCGCTGGTAATGCTCCCTTGTATATGCTTTCTGTCAATGGTGCACACTGACATCTCACTTGTACGCGTGTCTACATGTAAACAAAACCTCATTACGCCTCAGACAGTGACCTAATGTAATATCAGAGATTATTAAATCTAAGCAAAGAACCTGAGCTGGAAACTGTGTCTTCTGCTTCCCATCAGTCCAGGCATATGGATTGATGTTCATTCTGTGGGTAGAATATTGACACCAATGGATGAAGATATGAAAGATATTTGTGATTTCAAATTTTAGATTGATGGAAACAATTTTAGATTGATGGAAACAATTTTAGATTGATGGAAAAAAGTTAAAGCAACTTGTTCAAATTTTCCTCTTGCATAATTTTTGCTATTGTGCACGTCGATGATTCCTGTTGAGAGTTCCATGCTCCACCCTTTTTTCCAAAGCTAGTTTCATTCTCATGCAAGTTCACTTATCCCACATGCAAGGGAATTCTCCCAAACTCCATATAAGCAAGGCCTCCCTTCACTCCACACAATTCATTCCACTCTAGCTCATTGCCAAGAGTGTGCTTCCTCTCCTCATGGAGGCTCCATGCTCTCAGAACATCTTATGTAAGTCATTTCCATTTCCATTTTAATTCATTCATAATGTTTTGTTATCTTTTGTTCCTTCCTCCTTAGCTTGTTACATTTGTGATTGTGTTAGAGTAGGAGTAGTCCTTTTTTCATTTCAACATGGTATGAGAGCATAGGTTAACTTTCCTTTTGAGTTTTGTTTTTGTTATCTTCATCATTAGTATGTTTTTTTTCTTAATCCATCCCTCCCTCCCATATTCCTTTAATAAGAGTGCTTCTAAGCACTATTACCTTCTTCACTAGGCATTATTAGCACCATTTTTATCTTTCCTGTCCTATGATCGATAAATATCTCATAAAGTGTGCAAGTAAGCTGTCCCGTGCTCCAGTGCGACACAAAAAGAAAGCATTGTAGTGAGCGTTGGGGCAGTGGGCACGTCTTCTGTAATCCAGAGTCATGGGGGTTACCAGTCTTCTCCAAATGTTCCTCAGACCAGCATTCACGAGCTCACTGTCAAGGATGCAGCTGACAATGATGTGGATAGCAATCTATGGAGCATGTGCAAGAGCAAGGCTAACTGGTTCAGGATGTTGGGTGTTCTGTCGGGTATGATCACCATTGGGAAGTGGTTTTCTGATATTTGCAGATGGAAGAACCCTATCACCACAGTTCTTGTCCATTTCCTCTTCCTCTACATGTTCCTGATCGGAGTTCTTGTACCTTTTGCTATTGTGCATGTCGATGATTCCAAGGGTGAATTAATGAAGAGAGTTCTTGAATATCAAACATCATATTCATACTAGCTAATGACACCCAATATGTTGTTTTTTTTTTATTTCAATATTTTTAAAAATTCTCTTTGGAGTTCTCCAAATATCATGACACCTATATCCATGTAAGCAACTACTCATGAATTCAGAACCACTCTAGTAAATTGTGGATGATTGAAATCTTAACCAATATATCACAATAAATATACCGATGCAAAGCTGCATGTATGTAGTGTTATTTTCTCCTTTCTTTCGTTCATGTTGTATTCTCAAGATGTAGATATATAGATGTTGGCAAACTTGAACTTCTGTAACATTTCAAGAACTAGAGTCAACAATTAGGAGAACCAAGAAGAACATTTCACTCAAAGTACTTAGGGTTGACTTCATATTATGCTTAGGATATTGAGCGACAACGAGAAACAATCATTTCAAATCATTCACAAGTGTTCTATTGATTTTTATTATTGTTTATATTAAGCATGCGTTTTAATACTTTAATTATATAATTCATTCATATGTGTGTACCTAAGTGTATATGTATGTATGTGCATGTGTATCTGTGTGTGTATATGTGTGTATGTCTAAGTGTATGTGCACATGTATCTGTGTGTGAATATGTGTGTGTATGTGTGAAAGAGCATCTTCATCATGTATAAGTATATAAGTGCATATCAATAATTGTGAGTATGCTATCTAATGAAAATAACACAATTCAAATGATATACAAAGAATAGAAATTGTACTTACAATAGTTAGCCATACTTTTTGCTTGGTTAGCTTCTTGAATAACCTGCAATAAAGAGAGAGACAGAGAGATAGAGAGAGAGAATTCAAAGAGAGAAAGATGTAGAAAGAGAGAAACAGAGACAGAGGGAGACAATAAGAGAGAGCTTAGGCAAAAAAACAATTCTGCATATACTTGCTTTATCTCGTAAGCATAGTGCAATTGCGAACGTTGGAAAGCTCTTCGATCAGATATATGAAAATGCCGATCGAAGAGCCTCCAACGTTTTAATTTTTTTCCATCAACAGACCGTCGTGTAAGCGATGCTACACGTAGAGTTGGCGTCGCATAAGCGACGTCAAAAAAGCGTCGCTTATGCGACGTCAAAAAAGCATCGCTTATGCGACGTCAAAAAAGCGTCTCTTATGCAAGGTCAAAAAAGCGTCACTTATGCGACACTTTTTAAAACCATCGTGTTAGCGACGCTCTATGGGAGCGTCGTAGACCCCGTCGCATCACAAGTTGCAAAAATCGTCGTTCGGGTTGTCGTTTAATCGACGGTCCGCACGCGACGCTCATTACAACGCATTTTGTAATTTTATAGCGACGAAATTGTGTCACCTTAACCGTCGCTATACGCCCGTATTCCTTGTAGTGAGAGGGCATATTCTTTGGTCCATCTCGATGAGTAGGAATGATGCCACCATGAGTAAAGGGAATAGGAATTTTCTCATTTCCCTTCATATTAAGCTTAAGAAAGCCTCTGACAAATGTATTCAGAAAATCAACTTTGTTCCAAGCCCCACTTCTGATATCTTTAGGATGTTGTCAAAGAACAAGTTTTCCAGTTGGAGATCTATAATCTCCCCTTTGTATTCCGATATAAGATTGTCTATGAGGATGTCATTATAATCCTTTTTGCGTTTAGTGGCTCTTGCCCTATGCACAGAATGTAACTTCTTCCTATTAATTTAACTTTTCTATTCTTTCAAAAAAAGAAGGGTCTTAGGGCTATGAGACATGACCCTCATGTTGATAAACTTTATATTCTTCTTTTTCATCATCCAATAAAAATGGAGCGTCAGGCTGGTTTCCATTTGTTGCCCCATAAGTTATGTCATGACGTTATCTTGTTCGGATAACAGCTGATGCGATTCCTACTATGTCCTGACTCCTCATGAGGAACTTTCTATTTCTTGCTTCATAAATCTCCCCATAGCCCATTGTAATGTTCCCAACATTTTGTAACACACCACATTTTGTAAACCTGAACTTGCTTGTTGAGGGCAACAAGCTCTCCAAGCCAGGGGAGGATATGATAGCCCCTGTATTTCTATCCAAGGCATTTCAGTGCTTGGGGCATATGCTCTACAACACTTAATTGTGCACAACTATGAGTGGTATTAGTACTCCTCATGACAAGCTCTCATTGCCGTCACTTGTAAAGTGAGTTGCAAACATAATATAAAAATGTGTTCTTTGGCAATCACCTTGGCATCCCGTGTCCCGTTTCGTGTATGCTTGGGTTGAACGTCTCACACGCAAGAGGAGAAAAGCGCTCAACACACAATCTCACAAAGCAGAGCTCGAGCAGGGCAAGCTTCTTCTCCTGTCACAACCGTTCATCATTTTCTCTTCAAAGCCATTTCAAGGAAATCTGCTGACATAAGTGTTAGGGGCTATGAGACATGACTGATAAACTTTATATTCTTCTTTTTCATCATGCAATAAAAATGGAGCGACAGGCTGGTTTCCTTTTGTTGCCGCATAAGGCATGTCATGACGTTATCTTGTTCGGATAATAGCTGGTGCGATTCCTTACTGCATCCTCATGAGGAAGTTTCTATTTCTTTCTCAATAAATCTCCGCTTCTTCAGAAAAAAAACCCTTCGAGTGGTTACAGAGCAGTTGATTTATTAATTCTTCCTGACACGGTAGGCCATTTATATTTCATATTTTGACAGCATGCCGAAAGAGGTCTGTCTAAATATTTAATCAAATACAATCTTGCATTTGTTTGTTTTCCTGATGTTGCTGTTTCTCCATGTTCCCTTCCCACATAATTGGCAGACATGTCCCCACCATCACAATCCATGCCATGTTAGCCATCACAATCCAAAGCCCGCATGAATGCTGTAACAGTCCTAAGTGAGTGAGAGTCAAGGAGTGTCAAAGTGGCCATGATCATAGGTCATAGTAGTACTCCAGGATGCACAATGCGATCATGCTCACTCTCAGATTGATTTTGGTCAATCAAGGAGTGTCAAAGTGGCCATGATCATAGGTCATAGTATTACTCCAGGATGCACAATGCGATCATGCTCACTCCCAGATTGATTTTCATCAGAGTGATATTCACGATTGATGGTCATGATCGTATCAGCAGCGCAAGCGGCGATGGTGGTCATCGGCGGGAAGATTTTCTACAGTCTTTCTACAAATGGGTCCATGTACACTCCACTGTAAGGGTCACGGGAGGAGGTGCGCAAGATGTAAATAAGCAGTTCCCATTGGCGGTAGCACCATGCCTGCTGCATCGGCCTTGTCTTCTTGCCAATGGTGAGACTGTCTTGTCGGAGCTTTAATCGCAATTAATCAACCAGGCTTCCACATGCAAGCGCCCACTATTATGAGCCTTTACACTCTTCAACCTAAACTCTGCATTTGCATTGAAGGACTGTCCTCCTTGCTGCAAGCCACTCCTCTGGAGGCGCAATCCCCTGTCCACAGTATATCCCTTCTCGGGTTTCGTTGACTTTACTTGAGTTGTAAGATGTACACGCAGAATGGCGAATCGCGATTCGAATCACCCTGGGTTAACCTTACAGAGGTCAATTAACCTTACAGGGCTCAATTAACCATGACTCTTATCCATTGCGACGCTAAAAAGGACATGACTTTTAGAAGGGATATGGCCTTTCAGAAGAATGTCCATGTAAACAAAGTGAAAGGTGGAGGGGCTGGAAGAGTATCCATGTGTTGAGCTTACACACATGAGAATAAGAATAAGATCCCCGCCATGGCTGGAAGAGTATCCATGTGTTGAGCTTACATCACTAATTCTCGCATGTGACCGATTGTTTGACCTAGCTATTATTAGTGATGGATGATAGGTGGACGTACTATGAGCTATCTCTATCTCCTCTGTGGGATGTGAGCTGGAAGGTGTACCATGTGCTCTAAGCGCAAAGCTTTGGTCTGTCTCGTGTGGCTACTTTTGGTAAATTGTTGGAGCCAAACTGAAAAAGTGAGCTTTTTCTTAATATAAAAAGGGGGATCCACAAAGCTTCTTTTCGTTGGTAGGACAAATGGAAGTAAGTGTAAGGCACATGATGATCAAGCATGGCATCATGCATGTCATCTTCACCTTGCCGAGGCCTTTTTGCTTATAGGGGATACTGATTTAATATAAAAAACAATAAATATATTATAATGCATGGTTGGAGATTACTCCTAATCCTCACTCTTAAGGCTTGATTCAACCATTTCCTACTAGGATTATGTGACAACTAGATATCTTTTTCTAGTCTCTCTCATAAGCTATCACTCTCTTGTTGAAGTTTCAAATATATTCGGCCTATATTTGTATTAGTTGATGTTGTGCGACATGCTTATCATTAGGAACACACGATCTAAGTAATCTTACATGAAAAACATCATGTATTGAAACATGATGGAGTACTTTAAGTTAATTAGCTTAAGCTCTTATTTTCTAAGTGATATTCAAAGTTCTCAACATCTATAACTATTTTCCCTACCCTTCCCCATGGGGAGAGAACTCTGGCGTAGTCTTGAATTTTATGAAAGCTCTTTATTAGTTCAGAGAACTAAGGGATTGTTCAAACCTCATCCAAGGAATTTATCAACTCATAGTAGAATACATCTAGATATTTTTAAGCTTAATGAGCTTGGCTAAATGACTAACGTAGTTAGGTAGAATGTAATTGTTGAATGATAAAAAACTCTTCCTCGTCTAAAGTTCAGATTTTGTGAATGAGATGAATAAGATACTTTACAACTGATCCTAAGGTTCTCACTACCTAAAGGTATAAGGTAACTCCATTCCAATTATAGGTCATATATCTGATAACAAGAAAGGTAACAAACTAAGATATATTGATTTTATAATCAGGGCATTGGCATCCAGTTTAACAGTGTTTTTTTCCCCTTCTCTTTTTTCCCCTTAAGATTTTCTCTTGAATCTTACTGGAGAATAGTTTATTTGTATACATGAATACGGGAAAAAGATATAAGTCAAAGAATTTCTCTTGGATCTAAATTTTAGAGCTCAGTAATCAAAGTATTTTGAATTCCCCCCCTCAACCATTCTATTTTTTGAAGTTTTTCAAGTCGCAAACTCCCAATATGCACAAAATTCAGAACTTCACTAATATGCATAAGACTTACTCCTATTATTGACATAGTTTCTATCGTAAGCTTATTGGAGTTTTTTGCATATACATTAGAATTTTGGAACAACTTTGATTAGGGTGCAAAGGAGCAAGTTATTTTCTATTTTACCCAATGGAAACTCTAGAATTTCCTAGATTTTCATTCTTAATATCTGTGGAAATAGTTTAAGTGGTATAATTCTAATGTATAAATTTGAGAATAATATATTGCTAATGATTTTTTAGTGTTTGTTAAAACTAAATCTAATTGAAAAAATGTCCAACTTTATTAGTTTGTCTTATACTTATGTGTTCGTCAAGTAACTTTGATGTGAACCTTTTCCCTATACATGGGCACTTTTTACTCTAGTGTTGGCTAGAGGTTTTTCACCATGTTATCACATACATGATTCACTCATATGTGATGGTATTTTGTACCTAGGGATATTATTCAAATCTTACTTCAATTCTAATCATCATCAATAGAGTGAGGTATTCTAGTCATCCATCTTCTCCATGTGTCTTGCTGTGTTTGTGCTCCTTGTGTGTGTTTCTTGTGTGTCTCTCGCACTTCTACACACACCCAACAATGGTATCAGAGCAGGTTCAACTCCTTCTGAAGCTTTGGTTTTTCGCATCGTGGTGCGCATGCACTTTTAATAGTGCAATTTGAGTTTGGAGCATCGAACAATGATTTTCAGCAGGCAAGAAACATTCCCACCAGCTGCGCCCCCATTTTGAAGCCACTCTTGTAGCCAGAATCACTATCAGAGTGACAAATTGTGAGCTAAAATTTCTGCATTCGTTTCAACTTTCATTGAAGTAAAGATCGTATCACATTCTTGTTCTTTAATGAAATGGTGGGCAACACTGACTTATTTGGCATGCTTCAAGATGAAGATAAGCTTGATGGGACCAACTATCCAATGTGGTCTTACATGATGAAACATTTTTTTGTTGCAAAATAATTATGGAACATAGTGGAAAATGTAGATCGAAGACCTGCAGGTTCTTCTACTTCAGAATCTACCATCACAGGTGAAGCGTCTTCTTCAAATACAGTGGTTACTCCTTGTCCATCTACACAGGAGCAACTTAGATGGGATGGAAAAGATGCTCAAGCTCATGCATTGATTGTGCTTTCTATGAAGGCATCATATAGTTCCACACATTCAGTCATGTTCTACATCAAGACAAGCATGGGACACTCTTCCTTCTTTGTATGTTGTGCGTAATAAAGTATGTATTATATACTTGAGAAAGCAACTTGAGGATGTATGTATGGCTGAAAATGAGTATGTGGATTTGTATGTGACACGCATCGAGGACTTGAAAGAGAAACTGGCAAACATAGATGAGATAATTCTAGATGCATCACTCATTTCTACATTGTTGAAAGGATTACTAGAATCTTTTCAAAGTGTTGCCACTACACACTCTTGGTTGCAAAAGGGAATCCAAATATGTATGCATTTGATGAGATTGTGTATCTTCTTTTGCAAGAAGATCAATCTAGAGGCAATAGGAGTGGTTTGATTGAGGGAACATAAGCACTTGCTATCTCACAAAAAGGGAAAAGCAAGTATGGTTCAACTTTGGCTTCATCAAAACCAAAGCCTCAACCTTCCTCTTCCACTCATTCCTCTAATCATGTTGATTTGTAAAACAAGAAGAGATGTAAATATTGTCGAAAGGCTGGTCATGCTATTGATGAGTGTAGAAAGCTTGCTAAGCGCAACGAAAAGAAGAAGGAATCCAGGATGTCTATTGCTGAAAATTATTCAAATGAAAAGAATGATGAGGCCAACATGGCTCAAGATTGTTGGGCATGTGTTGTTACATGTCATTATGATGCATCATTGCATTCTAAATGTATGGTTGTGAGTGAGGTTGATTCGGACTTGTTCTTTGATAGTGGTGCTTCAAAGCACATTTCATGCAAAAGGTTTTTTGCATCTTTGAAAGATGCACCCAAAGGAGGACATGTGATATATGCAAAGAATGTCTCTTATCCTATCATTGGAGTAAGAGAAATTGATCTTATAATTGCAAATAGAGGTGTGATTCTCTTGAAAAATGCATTATATGTGCCCGATATCAAGAAGAACTTAATTTCAGTTCCATTGATTGCCAAAGCTAGATTTCATGTACACTTTGTTAATGATAAGTGTATGGTTCATGATTTCAACAATGGTGATATTATCATGATATCTGGTACACTCAAGACAACAAAGTTCTTATTTGAGAATGTCTTTACAAGGTATGGATTACCTATAGAACTAGTGAGTGATAGAGGGACTCACTTTCTAAACAAAGTCATTGAATATTTGTTATAGGATTTTATGGCAGGAAGTCCACACCATATCATCATCAAACCAATGGATAGGTAGAAAGTACTAACAAGATCCTTTGCAACATATTGACTAAACTCATAAACAACAAACATTTAGATTGGGACAAATAGAACACCATGCGGTTTGGGCATATCGAGTGGCCTACAAGATGGTACTCAATGTAGCTCCCTTTCATATGGTTTTTTAACAAAATGTAGTGCTTCCCTTGGATTTTTTGATTCTCACCCTTAAGCTTGCACAAGAGCATCAATGGACTGGTCACAAGTTATCATCAAGGATCGTGGACTTAGAACGACTAGGAGAGATTATGTTAAGAGCAGTGGCAAGAATATACGCAACCAAGAAGAGACAAAAAGCCTATTTTGATGCACATGTAAGGATAAAGGCTTGAAGTTAGGAGATTTAGTCCTAGTCTATACACTAAAGCAACACGCATGGAAGCTAGAGAAACGTGGTTATGGACTTATGATTATAAATAGGCTTTTAACGAGTGGAGCAGTATAGTTAGCCACCTTGGAATGGGAGATAATGCCTAATTATATTTGTGGTTGTAGAGTCAAGATTTATAAAGAACGTCTCATTGAGGAGATGCTCATATGACTCACTCTAGCAAAGAAGCGCAAGGACGAAGAAAAAAAAATCAGAGAAGGAGCTCATGCAAAAGCTCTAGAACACATCAAACATATGGAATTAAGAAGACAAGGACTAGGGAGGGAATGTTGTAATCAATTAGAAGGCCTCCAAGTAACCCCCTGTACCAATGGAGAAGCCCCTAGATATCCTATGGCAATGTTTCAAACAAAGTCAAATGCTCACCCTAGCATAGTGGATAGGAGACCATTCATTATGGTTACGCTAAGGTATGGCACTACTCTCAAGTAGATTAGGGTGCTAATTGATTCAAGTGCTGCAACGAGTGCAATTAGGTAGTGTCACTTTCAAGACATGGGACTAGAAATGAGTCCTATGAAGGCATACCTCATAGGGCTAGGAGGCATGGAAACCCCTTGCATAGGAGAGAGAACATAGAAGCTATGGTGCTATCAAAGACCATTTCAAAATTTGAAGAAGAAAAGCAGAGAAATAGAAGCTTCTATGGGTGCATGATTGATGGAGTGTAGCAAGGATGCGTACAAGGAAAAAGGAGGAATAAAAACACCATGTAATCATGATTGAATTTACTTTTCATTCTCGGAGTTAGGGGGTAAAGTATTGATGTTGCTAGAGTTTTACATACTTCCATAGTGTTGCCTAGCTATATCTTTCCTTATAAGTGACATCTGGGAATTTTCATCATCCATCATTTCACGCATAAAAGGTAGTTGGCTTGCTATGGGTATTGCTCTTTGAGATTTAGATTTGAGATTCAAAAACCCCATCAAGTCAGACACCAAATCTAAGGACCAAGAGAAACCCATGTGATTGATCCATAAGGATCCAAACAAACTCCAATCTATAGTGTTTTTGTTCACAATAAAACTTCCACGATCTAGAACAAACTTCTTATTGTATTTTTCTCATTTCTCTCATGCATTATATAAAATTCTTTGCTGCACTTGTTAGAGTGTTTTGATGTGTAAAAGGGGGAAACTATTGCAAGAAACCTAGAGCACATTTTGAACAAAATAATTCATTTTGTAGTTATGATGTGATCAAGAACAACTTACACATAGATCAGTGGACAATGATGCTTTTCACAAGAGCATTCTTTGAAAGGGTACTCTAAATATAAAGGAAACTTATGTGTTTAAAGGGAAAGGTGACCTATAGAAATTGGACACACAATAACAGAGAGAGAGAGAGATGAATGGAGAGAGAGATAGGGTAAAGATTTATTTTTTCTTGTTTTTGTTGTTTGTTTGTTTATTATTTTAATTATATTGATTATCCATTAATTATTTGATTAATTTGTAAGTAAAAATAAAGAAATCAAATGAATAATAATATAGTAAAAATAGTTTTATAACTAGGAATAAAATTAAAAGAAAAATTATGTCAAATAAAAGAATTTTAGAGAAAATGAAATTTAAAGAGAAATAAAAAGAAACAAAAAAAAAGAATTTAGAAAACAGAAAAATAGGAATACATGAAAATATAAAAAGAAATAAAAGAGAATAAAAAAAAACAAAATAAAAAACAAAATATAAAGAGTAACAAAAGAACTAAGGCATTGTTTTTATGAGTAATTTTTTTTGACACTAAGTGTACTAATGGTTGATTTTTTATGTTCTCCTTTTTGCAGACTGAATTGAAAGCAAAGGAGTAAAGCAAAATTTTCTTTCTACTTGTTGCAAAAAAGAAAGAGTGAAATCCACTTGTTATATCCACGTATAGCAGAGCTTACATCATCTAGGATCCTTAACTATTTTTAGGATCTTTACATTGCATTCACTTAGTTTATATTAGTGTGTTCACACACATCACTACCTAAATATATCAACATTACCTTCTTCAAATTATTTGTCAGATTCAACCCTAGAGTCCCTAAACCCACTAAGTTGTCTGTGTGGGTTTAATACCTCTACCTCCTAGTTGTGTTTTATCCTTGGCTTGAGGATGGCCTAAGAAGATCCATTATCCAGATTAAAAACTTTGATCAACCCCTTGGATTAGAACATCCAGTGGTCAAGTTCGAAAATGGTGCATACCTAGATAAGGAAGGGACAATGTACGTAGTCACCAACCAACCAGATAGAACATACGAATTTGGTAATGTGATTCCAGAGACAGACATAGGTGACATAGAGCAAGGGAACTTAGGAAGAGAGCCTAGAACTCCCCGAGACAAATCAGTCTTGGCCAGAATCATCACTCGAGAATGGGTCCCCTAGGATAATAAGAGCATAGATCTTCTCTTAAACCAAGAGACTGATGAGGCCTTTTGGAGGTACAAGACTGACCAGTCTAATGAAGCAAGAGTGGTCACACTCTATGAGTTTAAAGATCCTGATAGCCCATGCAAAGTGACCTATTTAGACAATACTTCATAAATGATCTTTGTGGTCACAGAGCATGGTAGGCATGCCTACACTTGGAAGGGTGAATTTATTTTTCCCCAACCAAGATCTATCATCTCTTATGGTCACCAAGGAGCTGGAATATCTCACACTCATGGAGCTCAAAGGGACAGGAGTAGAGATAGGCTAGAAGTGAGCTTTGTTAACCCTCTAGGAAGAGAAAGAATGAGAACAGAGACGAATAGAATGGAAACCGAGAGACCTAGAGACCCAAGGAACCAAAGAAATGCAGATGATTTTCCCTTGCCAAGGCCTAGAGAACACACGAGGACCTTGAGGCCTACACAACTAGTTAAGTCCATGAAGAATTGCTACTATGGCACTAGAGACCCATATGACCATGTGGCAGAATTCAGGCAAGTCTTGAGAGCCGAGAAAGTTGATGACCTATTCACACAATACAATGCATTTGGCCTAACTCTTAAGAACACAACCCTTACATGGTTTCAACTGCTTCACCAAGGTCAGTTCAGGAATATAGACCAACTTCTAGAGGCTTTCATCATAGAATTTTCTAAGAGTGGCATACGCACAATACTTCCTCACTGATCCATAGCTTCAAGCAGACACCTCAAGAGACAGTTACACTTGTAGGAAGAAGGTTTAGGCAATACCTATCCAAAGTTACCCACTCGAGCCAAACAAGTGGCTTTATTCTTGAATGGATTTCTAAGTACCAAATTGAGATCATATCTGTATTTGAAGGACCCTAGGACCATAGAAGAGTGTGTAGGCATGTGCATAGACATTGAGGATAACCTAGGGGAGGAATTAGAGCTCTCAAAAATCTACAGAGATTCAGATAGCTCTACTAGCCTCAATTCAAATCCATCCACATCCATTGAGGAACTTGCAGAGAAAGTCGCTCAGAAGTTGAGAGTCTCAAGCAAACAAATACCAAGGTTTGCCCCAGTGAAAAGATGTTACTTGTGGAGGTGACCATATGGTGAATGTGTGTCCCATTATGGCTCAACCCCAAGTGAACCCTAGCAACCAATATTGCACCATAGAGCAAAGATACATTAACAACACTACACAAGACTGTCCCTATAACAAACAAGCTGTCAGAAAAAATTATCCTCAGCCATATCCACAACAAGGAAGATACCAGAACCAATACCCACCACAAAAATATGACAAGCCACAACAAACCTATCAGCAACCCTACCAAACCCAACAAAGGCCTTAGCCTATGTTAGCTCAACAACCTCTAACTCCAGCCAATGTGATTCCAATGAAGTACGCAGCTGCGGAAGAGAATTTGAATAGATCCATAGTGCCAGTAACATCATTGCTTTCAGAGAGTGATCCAAGTGATCATAGTTTTGACTCTACTCACATTGATAGCCCTCAGGCTTACTTCATTCAGTCACCTGAGCATAATGAGTCCTATTATTATGAAGACCCAAGTGAACCTAGTTGGGAGCCAGAGTATGCAAATGTCATGTACGCAAACCCCAAATCTAGACCTCAACCTAGGCAGGTTAGACCCCCATTTCCTAGAGGACCATGCTACCGATGTCAGGGAGATCACCTCATTCATGATTTCCCTCTACCTGCACCTACACAAACCCGATTGGTGACAATTCAAGGTTTCTGTCCAGATTGTGGGAAGGAACACTTGCGACGAGATTGCCCTAAAAACCCCACCAATATGCCAAAGATCACTCCTATCAATGTTATTGGGTTAGTGGTAGACTCTATAGGAAGTGTAACTTCCACTGCCCCAGTGCAAGTGGTCACAAGAGCTCAAGCTTTGCAGCAAAACCAAGGTTTAGGGTAAGAAAAGAGTTCTAAGGTTAGTGAGACTGAGAGCAAAACAAAGAAGAGGACTAGAGCTTGGAAGGATAGTCACGAGAGAATGAAAAGGCAATGGCCAAGGAAGATGAGTGAACTCGAGGAAAGTCTAAGAGAAACGAAAGCCAAGATAATTGAACTCACATCTCAAACTCATTCTCACACTACTCCACCGCCACCATTCCCAACTCCCTCCAATCGACCACCTTCCAACCCAACTCACACAATCCCACCACCCCTTAGAGTAGGATCAGTCTTAGCAGATCCCACTCCCGAGGACCTAGACATGATGCTTAAGGTATATTAGGCCAGACTTCAAGAAGGGCCAAATGTAACGGATCATGAAAAGTGTGACCCTAGAGCGGAACTAGAGCTCGAGCGAACTAAAATTTGTGCTAAGATGGTGGAATTGGATCAAACCATATTTGAAGCCAGTTGCCTCTTTAATTTCTCTAGTTTAGCTAAGACACAGTTGCACTTTGATGGACTGTTAGAAAGATTGGAGAGGCTAATTGCAAAATCAGAAAAAGACCCCGCCTCCCAAGGTAAGTACAAGGCAAGTGAAAGGATAAGCCTTCCTACCCAGGAAGCTTATGTGCCTAACTCCACAGAACCAGATGCTTCTTCTTCTATGAATTGGTATTCACCAGAATTCTTGTGAGAGATTCAAGAAGAGAAATGGGCTAAAGAAAGTGAAGTTCCTCCTCCCATTGAACTTGTGGATGATGCGCATGATCAATTCCCACAGGACATTCCTTCCATTTATGGAGAGCAAGAGAGTACCCAATCTCAGGAGAGATTAGACTTTGCGTCTAATTCCTTACAGGAACTACCCCATTTCACAGGCCCATGGAAAGCTAAGTCTACTTGTATGAGAGCACCCACACTCATGGTAAGAAATGAAGACTCAGTAATACCTAGGAACACAGAGGTAGTGAAAAACACTAAAGTGCAATGCAATCTCACTTTAGAAGAGCTACTCAAGGTTAGGCCAGAACTATAGAAACATGTAGCCAATCAAGTGCCAGGAGTAGCAAAACCTCATTCCCAGGTAGGTTCTCATAGAATAGTGCCAGGAATACCCTTGGACAAGATAGGTAACATGAGTGAAGTGGAAGAAGGAAACACCTATCTTCCAATTACCCATCAAGGTTACACCACCAAGGCAATTTTGGACTCAGGTGCAGGAGTTGCAATTGCTACCACTTCCCCATGGAAGCATTGAGGTAAGCCAGCACTCAGGCCAATGAGGATGAAATTGCAGATGGCCAATGGTCACATTGAGAGACTATTAGGACTGCTAGAAGGGATAACTCTCACTACATGTGGTGTAGAATTTGAGAATACTTTTGCTATATGTGCCTTTAGCAAGAATCAGGCCAATGAGATGATTTTGGGAAGACCTTTTATGTGGCAGTTGCAAGTGGTACAAGATTGGTGAACCAATTCTTTGTATCTGCAACACTTAGGTGTTACAACCAAAGCCAATCTTAAGGATTACTCTCATAGAGAAGTACTGTAGCTCAATGATGAGTAGCACCTCCTTTAATGTCAATGCGGGAAGACGTGAGGATGGTATGATGACCTCGAGCAAGCGGAGGCACAAGTGCGTGAGTGAGAAGCACACAAGCATGCACACACATACACACACACGTGCACACACGGCAAGACAAAGAGTGAGAAGCAATGGAGTTCTTAGATTACTTTCAAAAAGCTCTTACAAGTTCATTTCAATTACAATCTAACCTCAAAAATGAGCTCTCTAGCTCCTTTTATAGTTTTTGGCTAGCTTTGGCCTTGTTCAGACCTAGTGTTCGGCCTAGTTAAAAATTAGGTTCCAGGGCTTATTTGAGGGCTCAAACGAGATCTAAAAAATACGAAAATTGGTAAGCAACTACTTCTAAGGCTCCTCAAGCTCGAGGACTCCTCGGCTTGCACAAAATGGAGCTACAAAAAGGTGAACATGGTATTTACAGGGGTTGTTAGTGATGAGAATCACTTTTAATTTGTGTAAGGATTTTGAAAGATTAAAGGGTTGCCTTAGTGCTAGATCTGCGTGAATGCTCGTACTTGCTTCTTCATGAAGAAAATTATTGGCCTACTTGCCAGATCGTCGTTGACTCCCTTGTCTGCTTGTGCCTTCTCTCCCTTCTGACTCTCTTCTCTGACTGCCATGCCTCGTCAGTCCTTCAGTTCCTTGTCTGCTACTAACACCCCCCCCTCTCTCGCGTCTGTCGTCCCTGACAGACCCTTGTTGGGAGGGTCGTTGGACGTAGTATTCGACCACGTCTTGCGCTAAGTGATGTTCGGCAATCCTCAATCCTTTGGCCAAGTCTGTGAGTAGAGCATTCCAATCTACCGGCCCGGGAACCTCTGGATGTGGCATACGTAACTTTTCTGAATGGAGAGCTTGTTCCACTGCAAACAATTGTAATAAATGTGAGGGCCTGGGAATGAAGATCTCTGAGTGATATTCCCAGAACCCTGTGACAAACATCTCTTCAAATGTCTGTTTGAAGCAGGCCGGTAGGTATTTGATGCGGGCATGCCATGCATAAACAACATTAATAGAGGGCGTTGTGCTCATGTCATAAACAAGATCCTGATTGCCTTCATTGAATCCGAGCGCAGAGAGGTGAGGTTCCTTAACATTCTTGAAGGTCCGGAAGGTGACTATTATGAGTTCAAAAATTTTAAGGCACATCTGTGTCATGACATCTGGTATGTTTTTGAACCTAACACCCCAATGCCGAATTGTCGATATCATATACCCTACGGTAGGTTGACCTTTAGGTGGTGCGAAGTAGACATAGTTGAGCCATTTCTCACATCCTTTGGTTGTCAGCACCATCTTTGTGTATTCCGGCCACGAACTTCTTCGGAAAACAGGACAGTAGCAAGGATTGTACTTGATATACAGGGGCATGTTATTCCACGTGCGATTCATTTCCGGGTAGGTTTCAAGCAGCCGAATTCTCCAAGTCGGTTGGCGAATATTTCCCTGCTTGGCACTTTCTGGGATGTCGTCTGGTGCAAACTGTGTGGCAGAGGTTGGTTCCCGTGAGGTGTGGTGCTTGATTTCAGCATTATAATCCGCCATTAAGACACAAAAAGGAACATACAAGTCGTCGGAGGTGCCGATCCACCTGTGATGTGAGAGGTTTCTAAAGTACTCGGATTTTATGATTACCTCTTCCAATCGTGACATGGATGCTATTTGAACTGCTACCCTGTCATCGTGGGTTGTGGCCACTTTCTCTAATCTCTGCATCCATTCAGGGGCCTCTATCTCAATGGTGTCCATGCCCTCATCTGTTTGCTTGCCTCCAGGTGCTGGCATCAGAACGTATGGGTCCTCAAAGGTTTCCTCTACTTCGATTGGTACTAGGTCTTCAGGTTCTGGTTCTACCAAGGGGGAGGGTTGGCGTTCATACACAAGCACTTTCTTTTGTAATTCTTCGAGTTGTGCTTTGAGCGCTGCTACTTCATCAGTTGTGTCAGCTGTGGTTGGGACTTCTTTGGGTGGTGCTGGTTGAGCTGCCAATTGCCTTAGTAGTTCGTCTCTTTCCTTTTCTAAGGCTGCATGGGCTTCGAGGAGATCAGCATGGGTTTCCAATATGATTTGCATATTGTCCGAGGGAATGGCCTTAAACTTCTCCGGGTCAATTTCTTGTGGGGAACCATCCATGGCTACTTCCAAGTTCTCTTCGTTTTGTGTCTGAAGCCGTCTATTTTCTTCCAGGGCTACAGACATATGCTTCCGTAATAGAGCCATGTTGCGGCGGAGCTTGAGGTTCTCTTTGATTTGGGAGTGTAGCAGATCATCCATTTGTTGTCTTTCTTCGGCATCTGGCTGCGGTGGATTTGCCACTAATTGCTCATGTTGTTCTTGCAATGCACTAAACTGCTGTTGTAATTGTTTCTTCTCTTGCTCTAAGTCAATGAATTTTCCTTGTAATGCTTCATGACTCCTGAACAAACTTGTATGCTGAGCATCGAGGTGCTGATAGTGTTGTTGTAACTGAGACATGCACTGATACATGTTATTAAATACATTATTAATGGGGGTGGATGCAGGAAGGGTGTTAAATGCAGAAGGAAAGGGAAAGGGGAAGGGAAGTGTGAATGCGGTGCTGGAAAATGGTGAAGTGGGTGGTGGGGGAATGGGAGATTGTGGCCGTATGGGGGGAGGGAGAGGTGCAGTGGAGGGTGATATGTCCATAAAATCCATGGTGGAAGCAATAGTGGGAGTGATTGTGAATAGTGGAATTGTGGGTGCAGTGATTGTGGTAAATGTGTACAGTGGTGTGTGCAGTTGTGAATGTGAACTGCCCAAAAGTGTGAGTGGGGGAATGGGGATGTCAGTAGCTGCCGTTAGGATTACAGTGTTAGTGGAGGTGTATACACGGGAGGTGTTGAGAGGGTGTGTGGGTTGATTGGCGGTTTGTGCTTCAGTCATGGCGGTGGACTCGGAGGCGGTAATGGTGGTTGTTACATTGGTAAGGGGAGGTGAATGTGGTGGAGTGGGAGGCGGGGGTGGCAAGGGGGGTGATGGGGGTGCACTGGACACATGGGTCTCTTCAGTATCGTGCACCGTGTGTGCTGTGCCTGTGGTCGTGGCTGTCCCTTGTGTTTCGGATACTAAGACATTCATCTGTTTCCCTGCTCGTGGGGGACGTCTTCCGTATCTTCTTTCCGTTCTGCGTGATTGTGCCAGGGCAGTATGCACTATCTCAGGTACTCCTAAAGCATCAGAGATCATATCCAGTGTGGCACGATATTGTTCGTCGACTCCTTCCTCCTCAAGGATTTGGTGCATGATAGCCTTTCCTGCTGCAAGGGATAACTTATGTTGTTGTTGGACCCTGTTGATGGTATCGTAGAGCTTTTTCAACTCCTTTGTATATGCTGGGGCACCCTCTAGCTCCTGTATAACTTCTTGCTCATAGTCATGCGCCTCCTCATCAGAAAATCCTTCCTGTTCATCCTCTTGGCCTTCTTCTTCTTCATCCTCCAATTCCACCACTTCTGGTTGTCTTGGCTGGGGTTGTTCTGTAGCCGTTTGTTGTCCACTACCCTGCTCTGCTTCGACTTCCGCATTAACAGCTTCAATGATTCTGGCAACTTCTTCATCCGTTAGATCTTCCAAAGTGAATCCGTGAGGAAATTCCAGATCAGTAGGTACTGGTGGAAACACAAGGTTAGGGCCATCTGTGCTGTGCCTGGGTAACCTGATAGTAAATGGTTGTACTCGTCTGGGAAGCCTTGGAGTTGTTTCAGGTGTTAGGGTTGCACCGCGGGCTTGTGCACAAGGCATCTGGACGGTGCCTCTCATCTTCTTTGAGGGAGGCCCTGCGGCTGACAGTCTGCGTTGAAACTCCTGTGCTCTGGTCCAAATGAGAGCCCTTTGCACCGGTACATCATATGCGAGACATCTATACACAATTCTTGTAAGCGCACAACATCCATACAGTACAGATTTTTGTTTCTTATACCACCTTTGATGAGCCAAATGAATTTGGTCGATAATCCAGTGGGGCATATTGATTGTCAAATCAAAAGCATCTGCTAAGTAGAGGCTAAACCAGATCTTTTTGGGAGGCATTGTGAACCTTTCCTGCGCGGGGAATGCGAAATGTTGCATGACCATGCGTAAGTGAATGGCGATCGTAGGTGTCATCGCGACCATGTCCTTTAATTTCGTCAAATTTCTGTTCTTCATATTGTCTGGAACCATAGTCTCTTTCTCCGTAGGAATGTGCATACCTTTCATGTCCAAAGCTTCCCTTACCAAGTTGATAGTTAATCTGAAGCGCTTGAGCTCATTGCCCCTTGTGAGAGACGGGAGGACAAAGGAGCTGTATCCCTTTTTGTCTTTGCTCGGAGTAAGGGTGCTAATCAGATACGAGCATCTTAGAAAATCCGGCTTTGGCAATTGGAATTTGAAATACTCGTAGAGTCATGCCTTCTTCCATATGGGTTTCAATCCTTCATTATTCTGCAATCTCTCAAATTCCCTGGTAAAAAAGTGATACCTGCCCCAGTGCCCATTGAATTCTATCTCTGCCTCCCACATATAATTGCCTTCACCTAGGGGCCCTGCCACATCACTGAACCAATGAGAGTTTTTGTTGACTGGCATTGTGTGCCCCTGTGGAGGGTTCTGAACCGGTATGGCATGTAATGCCCTCAATGCCGCTGGTCGTTCCTTTAATTCCTCCTCAACCGGAAGGCTTTCAATGTCCACAACTTGGGGGCTGGTGCCTGCCTGGGAGCTAGTTCCTACCGTATCTGCCATGTTACTTCTTGCTTCCTGTCTCTGTGAGAATATACAAACATGTGTTAACATTGTACAGGACAAGAGAGAACCGTTGTTGTTCCCATTACAACATTAACATGAGGGTCGGGAGAGATTAATGGGTTAGTAAGTGCTCGGTGTGAGTGTGTGTGTGGTTAGGAGTTCGGTAGACCTAAGAGCTAAGTGGAATGATGTAGTGTGATAGTGATGTGGTTAGTAGGTTGTCATGGATTTACAAATGGGGTCCGGGGGTTTGTTACAAGTCTTAAGCTGCCAAATGCAGTGGATGGGTTTTGCTCTTGGTTTTCTAGAGACTCTCGAGAGCTTTATAGGTGTGTCAGCTTGAAAATGAGGCCTTTTAGAGACCCATTTACAAGTGATTCTGTTCGTGCTCATGGGCCTTGGTGTGTTCCTGAGTGTTGAAAACGCGTGGATGCCGGTTGTGCGAGTGAATGGATCATGCTGTCTAGGGTGTGGTCTTGGTGTAGCTATTTGAGCCTGCCAACAAGCCTTAGGCATCCAAATTTGTCTTGATTGTGGGCTAGCCTTCATCGACTTCTTGGGCACCCAAATAGACTTCACATTAGCAGAAGAACTTTTGAAAGACTTCTTATTAGTGTCGTGTTGTTGGTTACTAATAAGAGGCTTTGCCCGTGTGGTTGGCTTGAGTGCACCCGTGTGTTCGCCTTTCCGCACCCACACTTGTTTCACTAGCTGAGACATTTTGCTGCGCAGGTACTTTTGATCTCCTACATAGGTAGTACTCTGCTTCTTCTGCCTTTGATCCACCTTTGGTTGCTGCCTCCCTCTGGCCTTTGGAAAAGAAGGGAGTTCCGTTGTGGTTCTGACTCCTTTTTTGAGATCTTCATTCTTCTGCATCACATAGCCTTGGACAAGAACAGCATGGTCAACTTCATGTGCACCCCTGGAGGGACCAAGAGTCTGTGCCTTTCCTAGTTCCTTGAGTGCTCCATTATTTAACTCCATTGTAATTCTAGTCTGATTCACCCATACCTGAAGAAGTCCACTTCTTAGGTGTAAGTTGACTGCTTGGTCATAAATCCAGTCTTGACCCAGGACAAGGGGTTCAGTGAGGTCCTCATCTTGACATACTAGCACTTTAACTGTCATTGCCTCATCATGAATATAGAGGGGAAGTTCCACCTCGCCCATGCAAGGGGTTTCCACGCCTCCCAATCCTATGAGATATGCTTCCACAGGATTGACAGTTAACTGCAACTCTTGACAATAAGACAATTTAACAGCACTAGTGGCTGCGCCTGAGTCAATCAAGGCTCTTACAGTCCTTGCACTCTTTCCTTGTCCTATATCTAAGGTTATGAAAGGACGTCGATCAGTTATCCTATGTGAGCTAATACCTGAAACTTCACACATAGCTACGTCATATCCTTGATCTGCATATGCATCTTGCCTAGGGTGTTCTCTACCTTGTCTTCTTAATTTCAATCTCCGTATGCGCTCTAGGGCTTCTGCTTGAGCTTCTTCTCGAATTCGCTTTTCTTCCTCTTTGTGTTTCTTAGCAGTATTGAGTCGACTTAGCATTTCCTCTGTGAGAGGGTCCTGATACAACTTGACTCTGCATCCGCTAATATAGTTTGGGAGAACATCACCCTCTAAAGTGGCTAGTTGTACTGCTCCACTCGTGGATATCCTATTGATGATCATAGGTCCGTAGCCTCTCTTTTCTAGCTTCCTTGCATGTTGTTTCAATGTGTAGACTAAAACTAGGTCGCCTGCCTTTAAACCTTTATCCTTAACGTGGGCATCAAAGTACGCCTTCTGTCGTTTCTTTGCTGCATATATCCCTGCAGCTGCCCTCAGTCTTGTTTCTCCTAATCGTTCAAGGTCAAAAAGTCTAGAGGAAAGTTCATGACCCGTCCATTCATGCTCTTGTGCTACTTTCAATGTAGGTATTAAGACGTCCAAGGGTAGCACAGCGTTTTGGCCAAATACCATCTGAAAGGGGGTGGCTTGGAGTACCGTTTTGTAGGCGACTCGGTATGCCCAAACAGCATGGTGTAGCTGTTTGTCCCAATCAGAGCGTTTATTATTCACGAGCTTGGTCAACACATTGCACAAAATCTTGTTTGTGCTTTCGGCTTGCCCATTAGCTTGTGGGTGGTAGGGGGCAGACTTCTTATGAACTACCAAGAATTCTTGGAGCAGATTTTCAATTACTTCATTCAAGAAGTGAGTGCCTCTATCACTTACTAACTCTATAGGTAGCTCGTATCTTGTGAATACATTCTCAAACAAGAATTTAGCAGTTGTTTGAGCATTGTTCTTTGTCGTAGCTTTTACCTCCACCCACTTGGTGAGATAATCCGTGGCCACAATGATATATTCAGCATGTGAACCCTTAGCTGGGGGATTAATAGGACCTACAAAGTCTATTCCCCACTTAGAGAATGCACGTCCACCCATCATGGGTTTCAGTGGCATCTCGTCTTTACGTATAGGATACTGAGTTCTCTGGCAAACGTCACATCGTTTCACATAGGTATGTGCGTCCAGGTGAAGGGTCGGCCACCAGAAGCCCGCAAATAGTATTGCCTTGATCACCCGATCTGGTCCAAAGTGTCCTCCTGCTACACCTTGGTGAGCAGTTTCCAAGATCTTGAGATATTCACTTTCATGGACACATAACCTCAGGTAACCATCTTTACCACGCTTATATAGATTATCACCAATGAGTGAGTAATCCTGAGCTTCTTGTTCTAAACTCCTTTTCCTAGCCAAGGTCATATCTGGAGGGAATGTTTTTGTCCTCAGGAAGGATACTAGTGGTTCACTCCAATTTGGCACTATGGACACTTGATAAAGAGTGGCATGTTCCACAGGCGGTTTAGTGCAGCAGATTGGGCATTCCTTGCACAACTTTTGGACATCAGCATCCATAGTCGGCCAATGCACTCCGAGTCTCCTTAGTGTCTGCAGGGTTCGTTGCTTTGAGTAGTGTTGCTCTAATGCACCTACATGTGCTAATTGCAACCATTTAGCGTACTCATCCTCTTCCACACAACAGGCCAAGATTCCTTGATCTGTGTGCTTGTACATGCTTCCTGCCATGATGTGATACTTTTGGGCTTTCACAACCTCTCTATTCTGTGTGTTTACTACAGGATGGTTAGGCCCGTATGTCAATACTGGCACCAATGGCTTAGCCCACTGCGGCACCACTTCCAATTTAAACAAGTAAGCATCAGGAAGATCATCTGATACTCCTTGTGGGGCTTCTCCAGATGTGAGCCTAGAGAGATGATCTGCTCTCAAATGAGTCCTCCCTTTTCTCACAACTACCTCAAAGTCATATTCCATTAGTAATAGAAACCATCTTACTAATCTACCTGTATTGCATGGCTTGTTCGCGAAACAATGCTTGGTGGTCAGTAAAAAATTTAAACTTATTTGCAAGCAAATAATGTCTAAACTTTTTAACTGCATATACCATGCCTAAGCCTTCTCTCTCAGTAGTGGTATAATTTCGTTCAGCTGCATTCAATTGTCTACTAGCATAGGCAATTGGAAGATCCATGTTACCTTCACCAGTAGGTTGTGCAAGCACACATCCAATGGCATAATTGGATGCATCCACATGAACATGGAATGGCTTATTCCAATCTGGTGTGGTCAAAATTGGTGCTGAACATAATCTTCGTTTAAGCTCCTGGAAGGAATTCTCACATTCATCCGTCCACTCAAAGTTAGTCAGAAGTCCGTACATGGGCTTTGCAATGATAGCATACATGTGAATGAACCGGCGGTAGTAACCACAATGTCCCATGAAAGCTTGTACTTCCTTGACATTCCTTGGCCTAGGTAGCTCTGCTATGGCTCTCACTTTCTCTTCATCAGTGGATATGCCATTCTTTGAGACTATGTGTCCTAGAATCTTGCCTTGCCTGACCATAAAAACGCACTTCTCTGGGTTCAGGCAGACTTGGTATTCTCTACATTTGTCAAAGATTTGTCTGAGTTCAGGAATATGGGTTTGTCTAATGTTGGAATGGGCACAAAGATCATCAACATAGACTTCTAAATTCTTTCTCAGGAACTCCTTAAATACATGGCACATTAGTCTCTGGAAGGTGGCTGGTGCATTGGTAAGCCCAAATGGCATTACACGAAAGGCAAATATACCCCACTCTCTGGCAAAAGCCGTCTTATGCTGATCTTCTAGAGCTATGGCTACTTGATTGTAGCCCGAAAATCCATCAAGGAAGCTATACACTTCCTTGCCTACCACTCTTTCTAAGAGATGTTCTGTGATGGGAAGTGGATAGTTATCTCGGATTGTGGCTGCATTGACCTTCTTTAAGTTAATGCATACACACAGCTTGCCATTTTTCTTGGGCACCACTACGATGGGGGATACCCACTCAGTGTGCTCAATTTCATAGATAAATCCAGCTTCGACCAGTCTATCTATCTCCTCTTTGATCTTAGCAGCGTAATTATCGTTATATGTATAGGGCTTTTGCTTAGAGGGTTTGGCATCTGAAGTCATGGGGATGGTGTGTGAGCATATGTCAGGGTCAACACCTTTCAAATCCTTGTAACTCCAAGCGAATACATCTCTGTATTCTCTTAGCAAGGCAATTAACGCATGCTCTTCTTCCTCTGTTAGGTCATGGCCTATGTACGTGCATCTCTCCTCTCCTTCTTCTAGGGCCACTACTATTTTCTTGGTGGTTTCTTTGTTGTCATAGGCCTCTCCTAATTGTGCCTCTCGTTTAGGCATTCTTATCATGACTCTCCTGTCGTCTATCTCATACTTCTTAAAATTTTCTAGGACCTCAAACAAAGATTCGTCCTCTTCTGGTGAGACTTCTCTCTTCTTTCGTTTCTTTCCTTCTTCCTTAGGGGTCACATGTGTTGCTAATCTTACATCATTTGTAAGCTCTCCATGCCTCTGGGGTTGAAATTCTACTTCATGGAAGTATTCTTCATCTGATGCAAATGGTGGGTCCATAATGATTGACTCTAGTTCGGAGTCACTTGCATCCTCAAATGCATCAGGGCTAGGTTCGCATTCCTCTAGAACTGCCTCTCCCATGATTGGCTCTATGGAGAAGACTGAAATGTCATAGCCATCCTCATCACAGTGAGGTGTCCATTGTTCCTCATTGATGGCTACATCCATTGTTGCTAGGATTTCTGCCCAGCCATCGGGTTCAAATTCCTCATCAGGAAAGACTACAGGTGCATAGGCTGGGTCTTGAATTGATCTATGGTTTTCTTTTGCACCTACCTCTCTGGCTTTCTCTCTTTTCTCTTCTTCTACTGCTACCTTACACATCCATAAGTGAGTGTCTTCATGCATCCATGAGGATCCTGACCCTATGGAATGCACCGATTCTGTATCATCTTTGGCTCTATGGATGGGATTCCATTGGATGGGAGGTACATCTCTATGAGAGTAATCTTTGAGATTTACTTTGGTTGTAACACCTAAGTGTTGCAAATACAAGGAGTTGGTTCCCCAGTCCTGTACCACTTGCAATTGTCGCATAAATGGTCTTCCCAAAATCATCTCATAGGCATGATTTTTGCTGAAGTCACATATAGCAAATGTATGCTCAAACTCGACACCACAGGTGGTGAGAGTTATTCCTTCTAGCAATCCTAAGGGTCTCTCAATATGACCATCGGCCATCTGCAATTTCATTCTCGTTGGCCTGAGTGCTGGCTTGCCCCAACGCTTCCATAGGGAAGTGGTGGCAATTGCAACTCCTGCACCTGAGTCCAAAATTGCCTTGGTGGTGTACTCCTGGTAGGTAATGGGAAGATAGGTGTTCCCTTCTTCTCCTTCACACATATCTCCTATATTATCCAAGGATATTTCTGGTACTGTCCTCTGGGATCCTACCTAGGAACGAGGTTTGGCTATTTCTGGTACTTGTTTGGCTACATGTTTCCATAGCTCAGGTCTAACCTTGAGTAGCTCTTCTAACTTGAGATTGCACTGCACTTTAGTGTTTTTCACTACCTCTGTGTTCCTAGGTAAGACTGAGTCCTCATTTCGTACCATGACCGTGGGTGCCCTCATACAAGTAGACTTAGTTTCCCATGGGCCTGTGAAGTGGGGTAATTCTTGTAGAGAGTTAGACTCAAAGTCTAATCTTTCCTGAGATTGGGTGCTCTCCTGCTCCTCATAAATGGATGGGATATCTTGTGGGAATTGGTCATGTGCATCATCCACAAGTTCAATAGGAGGGACTTCACTCTCTTTAGCCCATTTGTCTTCTTGAATCTCTCGTAGGAATTCTGGTGTGAATCGATTCATAGAAGATGATGTGTCTGGCTCCGTAGAGTTAGGCACATAGGCTTCAGGCACATAGGCTTTCTGGGCAGGAAGACTTGCTCTTTCACTTGCCTTGTCCTCATGTTGAGAGGTGGGTTCCTTTTCTGATTGTGCAATCAGCTTCTCTATTCTTTCTAACAGTCCATCAAAGTGCAACTGTGTCTTCGCTGAACTAGAGATGTTAAATAGGCGACTGGCTTCAAACATGGTCTGAGCCAATTCCACCATTTTAGCACAAATCTTGGTTCGTTCTAGCTCTAGTTCTGCTCTAGGATAGCATTTTGCATGATCAGTCACGTTTGGCCCTTCTTGGATTCTGGCCTGATATGCTTTAAGCATCATATTAAGGTCCTCGGGAATGGGATCTGCTAGGACTGATCCTACTCTAGGGGGTGGTGGAATTAGGTGAGGCGGGTTGGAAGGTGGCTGGTCGGATGGCGATGGGAATGGTGGTGGTGGGGTAATGTGAGAGGGAGTTTGAGATGTGAGTTCAGTTATCCTGGCTTTGGTTTCTCTTATGCTTTCCTCAAGTTCACTCATCTTTTTAGCCCATTGTCTTTTCATTCTTTCCCGACTATCTTTCCATGCTCTAGTCCTTTTCTTTGTCATGCTCCCGGTTTCACTAGCCTCTGGGTTCTTATCCTGGTTTACCCCTTGGTTCTGTTGCAATGCCTGAGCTCTAGTCACTACCTGTACTGGTGCGGTGGATGTCACACTTCCTGTGGAGTCTACCACCAACCCAATAACGTTAATAGGAGTGATTTTTGGCATATTATTAGGGTTCTTAGGGCAATCCCGTAAAAGATGCTCCTTTCCACACTCTTGGCAAAAGCCTTGAATTGTTACTGACTGGGGTTGTGTAGGTGGAGGCAAGGGACAATCACGAATGAGGTGATCCCCCTGACATCTGTAGCATGGTCCTCTAGGGAAAGGGGATCTTACCTGTCTAGGTTGAGGTCTAGGGTTGGGGTTTGCATACATGACGTTAGTGTAATCTGACTCCCAACTAGGTTCATTTGGCTCTTCACTATAGTAGGACTCACCATGTTCAGGAGATTGCATGTAGTAAGCTTGGGGGCTATCAACATGTGTAGAATCGAAGCTATGGTCACTGGGATCACTTTCTGAAAGCACTGGTGTTACAGGGACTATAGCTCTATTCAGGTTTTCTTCTGCAACAACATACTTTACTGGAATCACATTAGCTGGAGTTGGGGGTTGTTGTGCTAGCACAGGCTGAGGCCTTTGTTGGTTTTGGTAGGGTTGGTAGGTTTGTTGAGGCCTAGCATACTGCTGAGGTGGGTACTGGTTCTGGTACCTTCCTTGTTGAGGGTATGGTTGTGGGTAGGTCTGCCTAACGGTCTGCTTATTGTAGGGGCAATCTTGCGCGGTGTGATTGGTGTATCTTCGTTCTATGGTGCAGTACTGGCTACTAGGATTAACTTGGGGTTGAGCCATAATGGGACATACATTCGCCATGTGGTCGCCACCACAAGTATAGCACCTTTTCACAGGGGCAAACCTTGGGATTTGTTTGCTAGTTACACCTAATTTCTGAGCTACTTTCTCTGCAAGTTCCTCGATTGATGTGGATTGCGTGGAAGAGAGGTTAGAGGCACTATCCGAATCTTTGTATATCTTGGAAAGCTCTAACTCCTCCCCTAGGTTATCCTCGATGTCAATGCACATGCACACACACTCTTCTATGGTCCTAGGGTCCTTCAAGTACACATAAGATCTCTCACCACAAAGATCCTCTCTGAGGCGTGATCTAAGTAGGTCACTCTGCCTGGGCTATCATGGTCCTTAAACTCATAGATCATGATTGTTCCTATATCAGTTGGCTGATCAGATTTATACCTCCAAAAGGCTTCGTCAGTTTCTCGATTGAGAAGCAAATCTATGCTCTTATTATCTTGGGGAATCCACTCTGGTGTGATAATCCTAGTGAGAACCGATTTGCCTCGAGGGGTTCTAGGTTCTGTACCCATGTTTCCTTGCTCTAGGTTACCTAAGTCCGCTTCTGAGATCACATTTCCAAATTCGTCCGTCCTATCTGGGTGACTGGTGACTACGTATATGGTTCCCTCTTTGTCCAAGTATGCTCCGTTTTCAAACTTGACAGCTGGGCGCTCTAGTCCAATGGATTGATCAGGATTCTTAATCTGTACCACAGATCTTCCTAAGCCGTCCTCATATATGCTGGCACCTAATCGGTTGGTCCTAAGGTATTCCAACTGCGTTTTGTATGGGCCTTCTACCCTGTGCAAGTAAGGCACTCCTGAACTTCCCGTAGGTCTGTCCATGCCTTGAGACATCTCTGATTCACTGGTATCAGAGCTTGGGTAGTATGAGTGGTGGCTCAACTACTGGGCCCACGACCTAGCAGTGTGGTTGACACTAGCCTCTGAAGACCTAAGGCTTTGTCTATCCCTTACTAGATGCCGTCCTGATCTAAGGTTCATATGCCTAGTTAAGTAGCCCGATTTTCGCCCAGAGTACAACCTCGTTGCCGATCAATTGGTATCAGTCACTTGATTCTTTTTAGTTATTTATCATGTTTAAGGTCTTGTCTGATATTACGTCGTCAGGAATACTTGAATGTTCTTCGTACTTTTAGGTTGATCGTTCCACGTTAAACTCTTTTCCTTTAGGATTCTCAATCGTACAAAGATTATGTAGTTATCTTGAACTTTGAGTATTTAGGTAGTCTTCAACTTGATAGATGCCTATCGCCGCCCTGGCTTACTCCTATCACTAGTCGTTCTTAGCCTACGCTAGGAATTGACAAAGGGAGTTGAGAATTTCCAACCTTTTGTTTCCTTCTTGGTTGCCCTTGAGTGCCCAGGAAGCGTGTTCCCAAGCTTGCACTTACTCTTGCTTAGAATGCCCTTCGATGCTCTCAATAGATCTGTAAGAGTTCCAAAGTTAGCTCAAGACCAATTTGCACTGTGAGTTTTTGAAAAACAATTCTAGAGATCCCTAAATTTTGTTTCCCCTGGGTATGGTCAACTTCAAAATACCCAATCTAATAATCCTGATCTTAATTTAACTATAACCAGTCGATGCTTTGGTTGTGCTCCCCACGAGCTTTCCAACAAAACAAGAATCACAACAAACGGATTTCGTATGAGAGAGTTATGTCAGTTCAGGGTTCTGGTGCTAAAACAGGGTTCAAACAGGCTAGCAGTTCACAGGATTTTTCTCAAAAGCACATGTGTAGGGACCTCACAACTTACTAATTGCTAGACCAATATGCCCAAAAACTATCCCCAAAGCTTAGAATAAAAACCCTAATTTTTTGGCCGAAAAGCCTGTCAATCGCGATCGACAGGCCTGTCAATCGCGATTGACAGAGGTGTCTGTCGGGGCCTGTCGATCGCGATCGACACGTCAGTCGCGATTGACAGTGTCAATCGCGATCGACAGAGTCGGTCGTGAGTTCTGTCAATCGCGATTGATGGTGTCAATCGCGATCGACACTTTTTCCGGGTTTTTCGCCGTGATTTCAGTCAATCGGGGATGCGTCTGTCGCGATGGACACGTGGCTACACGTAAAAGTCAATCAATCGTTGAATTTCAGTCGGTCGTGATCGACGGTGTCAATCGCGACTGATAGAGGTGTCGGTCGTGGCTGTCGATCGCGATCGACAGTGTCAATCGCGATCGACAGTGTCAATCGCGATTGATAGGGTCCTACGTGGCAGTCTGTCGGTCGCGGTCGTGAAGTCTGTCGGTCGCGATTGACAGGGTCTGTCGGTCGCGATTGACAGAGGCTGTCGGTCGCGATTGACAGAAAAACACGGAATTTTTCTACTGTTTTAGGTGATTTGGGATGTGCTCATCATGCTTGTGCTAGTGGTGAACTTTGTTTTACCAAATGATCGAATTTTCTGTCGATCGCGATCGACAGAGGCTGGCGACTGTGAGATAGATTCGACGATTTTCGTACCTGCGCAGAGTGTTGGGGATGATGATTCAGCAAGAACCTGCAAAATGCTCAAGAAACATGCAAAAACAGTGCAAGCAATATCGCTCTCTCGCTCTCTCTCACAAGTAGAATGAAGGAAATGAGGTGGAGATGGTGATATGATCAAAACTGAAAATTTCCGTGATGATGGAGATGGAGGTGGGAGATGGTGATGATGATGATGGTGATGAAGATGGTGAAGAAAAAACAAGAAAATAGAGGAAAGTGAAGAAAATACCTACAACTCCAACGCGTCAACTCTACGTCTTACCATCACACGCTCGTCCTCAAAGTTCGATCCCCGGCAACGGCGCCAAAATTTGGTGTAGCTTAGTGATGAGTAGCACCTCCTTTAATGTCAATCCGGGAAGACGTGAGGATGGTATGATGACCTCGAGCAAGTGGAGGCACAAGTGCGTGAGTGAGAAGCACACAAGCATGCACACACATACACACACACGCGCACACACGGCAAGACAAAGAGTGAGAAGCAATGGAGTTCTTAGATTACTTTCAAAAAGCTCTTACAAGTTCATTTCAATTACAATCTAACGTCAAAAATGAGCTCTCTAGCTCCTTTTATAGTTTTTGGCTAGCTTTGGCCCTGTTCAGACCTAGTGTCCGGCCTAGTTAAAAATTAGGTTCCAGGGCTTATTTGAGGGCTCAAACGAGATCTAAAAAAAACGAAAATTGGTAAGCAACTACTTCTAAGGCTCCTCAAGCTCGAGGACTCCTCGGCTTGCACAAAATGGAGCTACAAAAAGGTGAACATGGTATTTATAGGGGTTGTTAGTGATGAGAATCACTTTTAATTTGTGTAAGGATTTTGAAAGATTAAAGGGTTGCCTTAGTGCTAGATCTGTGTGAATGCTCGTACTTGCTTCTTCATGAAGAAAATTATTGGCCTACTTGCCAGATCGTCGTTGACTCCCTTGTCTGCTTGTGCCTTCTCTCCCTTCTGACTCTCTTCTCTGACTGCCATGCCTCGTCAGTCCTTCAGTTCCTTGTCTGCTGCTAACAAGTACCCCCTATTCAATGGAATCCCATCCATAGAGCTAAGGATAATACAGAATCAGTGCATTTCATAGGATCTAGATCCTCATGGACGCATGAATACACCCACTTATGGATGTGCAAAGTAGCCATTGAAGAAGAGAAGAGAGAAATAACCAGAGAGGTAGGTGCTAAGGAAACCCATATATCAATTCAAGACCCAACCCCACCTATAGTATTTCCAGACAAAGAATTTGAGCCTCATGGTTGGGCCAAAATTTTAGCAACAATGGATGTAGCCATCAATGAAGAACAACGGACACCCCACTATGACGAGGATGGCTATGACATTTCAGTCTTCATCATAGAGCTCATAATGTGTGATTCAGTTATAGAGGAATCTGAACCTAGCACTGATGCATTCGAGGATACAAGTGAGTCCGATCTAGAATCAATTATCATGGACCCACCTTTTGCATCAGATGAGGAATATTTCTAAAAATTAGAAGTTCACCCTCACAGACATGAAGAGCTTATAAATGATGTGAGGTTAACCACACAAGTGACCACCAAGAATGAAGGCAAGAAAAGGAAGAAGAAAGAAGTCACACGAGAGGAGGAAGAATCCTTGTTTGAGGTCCTTGAAAATTTCAAGAAGTATGAGATAGATGATAGGAGAGTCGTGATGAGAATGCCTAGACATGATGCACAAGCAGGAGAGGCCTATGATAACAAAGAAACCACCAAGAAAATTGTTGTAAACATAGAGGAAGGAGAAGAAAAATGCACATACATTGGACATGACCTGACTGAGGGTGAAGAGCAAGAGTTGGTAGCCTTGCTAAGAGAATATAGAGATGTTTTTACATGGAGCTTGTTTGTTGCTACCCTTTGGAGTTGTCCCCTCCAATCATTTTAGCATAAAGAATCAACAATACATCTTACATTTGTCAATCCGGGAAGTATACAAAGACCACATCCCCTTCTAAGTTAATGGAATCCAAGAATAAGAGAAAAATGACTGGAAATCTGAGAAATGATGAAGATGAAGAGAAATTTCTAGGGTTTTGATTATCTTGAGCAATACTACATCATTTTCAATGATCTTGGTGCCTAAAGTGTATTGTTTTCTCAGCAGAACACAATTATGAAGTCAAATCTCAAAAATGATACTTGTAACCCTCAAACGAGACAATCGTGATTCTGTGAAAACTGATGATTTCCATCTCCAGCTTTATTCTTCAGCACTTTCTCACTCAATATTCTAAGAATCATTTCTCTTCATACATATTAATCAGAAATACACAATAGAAGCTTGCAAATTCCATAGATTACACATAGAATAGACTCAACAAATCTAAAGGAAGTACTTGAAATGAAGAAACACGATTTTTGCAAGGAGAGCTCTTCAAATTACTTGGATAGCACAAATAATACAACCAACCCTCTCAAAATAGAGGAAATTATCTTTTATACATTTTCAAGTGTCCCTTTTCACACTTGATTTTTGGTCCTTTTCCCTTCTAATCTAAAAATATGCTATCAAAGAGCTTCCAAAAATTCTAGAAAAAATACATATGATTCTAATTTACATGAGGAAGACTCTTTCTCATTTTTACATCATTTGCATAAATACTTCTACAATTTTTTGACATTTTACAAATAATTTCCCTTCAAAAAATGCTTCTTCTAACATTATTCCCCTCCTAGACTTTTTGGCTCTTGACAAAAAATTTCTTGCAGGTAGATAGTGAGAGCTTCCTTACTTCTTTTTCCTTTGATATACCTATGACAGTAGATCACGACTTTTTCTTTCTGTGATGTTCAAACTATTCACCATTTCAAATAATGCTTTTCTCCACTGTACAGCTGCTTCTGGTTTATCTATCACATCTTTCTTTAGGTATTCTGTATATGCTGCTTCATAGGCTGTGAGTCTGGATTTTGTGACTACTGATAGATTTCCAAAAATTTCTGATTCTCTTTCAAAGAATCCATAATCAAAAGCATCCTCAAAAATCTAGAGATAGTGACTACCCAAAAATATTGTTCTGCTATAATAGGCCATTAAACAGATCCTGTCTGGGGTTTCACTGAGATCAAATAATAAAGCATCAGATGGTGAATTAAAACCAATGTAATTGAGAGTTCTGACATCTGTATCTGTAAAAGTCTCTATACATGCCAATATGAGTCTCATTACTATGATCAATAGAATATAGGCTGGGTCATTGACATCTTTATATGTAGATACAACAGACTCTGCTGTGTCAACCATATATTTCTTTGTTGGCCATGTTCCTGCCTTCGGTCCTGCTATCTTTGGGAAATTCAGCCATTTTGATGGAATCTGTCCTGCATTCCTTCTTTCCCAAAAGACTGTCCAATCCCTTCTGCTTGCGACCGGACAATAAGCTGGATTGATTTTTGACTGAATTGGTGCCTCTTTCCAAATCTTTCTGCATTCCTTGTTAGCATCTAACCACTTGTTTCTCCATTTAGGATTGGATTTTTCAAATAATTCCTTGGTTACATGAATATCCTCTTCATATTCTAAATATTTGTTTGATGATATTCCCACCCTTGCAATAATTTTTAATGCTTTCAACAATCATGCAAAAAGGTATGCCTAAGCCATCTACAGCCCAATGGTGCTGATCTGGATTTATCCCTTTGTTGAGAGCAAATTTCACAATTTGTTATTCATATTCATTATGCATCTTCCTGATAAATTCCATTCTAGATTCTCTATCCGTTAAGAGCTTCTAAACAAACTCATCAGAGTACTCCTCAACTACTGCTTTGTTCTCTTGTTCATCAAAGTGTTTCGTTTTGTTATCATCTTCCCCTTCAAACTCTTCTATTTGTGTAGTCTCTACCTGCTCTTCAACCCGGTTTTGTGGATTTTCCAATTTTTTCTGTAGTTCTTCCACCATCAACATTAAGCTTTTAATTTGAGATGTCCACAACTCTCTTTCTGATTTCCACTCACTTCTTTCTTTTTCCATACTTAATTGCCAATCATTCCTCTCTTTTGTTATATCCAAATGTAATTTATTAAAACCTCTCATTGAATTGGTAGCATGTACATTAGCTTGCTTTTCCAACTCCTTAGCCTCCTTCAACTCTTCTTGTAGTCTTATAATTTCTTCATTCAATTCTTCCTTTTCATCCTGTGTTACCTGTACAATCTTGCTTTCTTCTTTTGATTGACCTTCTTCCATCAACAAGCTATTTATTTCTTCATTTGCTTTGACCATAATCTGATATGAACTTTGAAGTGTCTTGAATCTTCCTTCTATGCTCCATTTCTAATTTGCTGCTATGCTCCATCTGCTTTACACATTTCTCTTCAAGATATTGAATTTTGTTTTGTTGTTGAACCTCCAATTCTTCCAAGGAAATTATCCTGTTGGTCAAATCCTCATTCTTTTCTTGAACAATTTTCAATTGTTCCTTTAATTGATCTCTTTCTTTCTTTTGCTCATTAATGATTCTACTTCCTTTCACAAATTCTGATTCAGCCACCATTCCTGATATGATCATGTTTCTGCTTGATGGTCTGAACTGCTCTATATTGCTCATAATTACTTTACAAGCAGACCTGATATCTTTAGGTATCCTTTCTAATCTTGCTTCTAGTTCCATCTGCTTAACTTCTATCTGCTTTTCTTCTTTGCAGTCATTCTCTTCTTCATCTTCTTCCTCATATTCTATGACCTGGTTCTTTTGTTCTTCATAGCCCTTTTCTCCTTTCATTTCTTCTTTATCTGCAACATCTTCCTCATATACTAATGTCTGATCCTCCTTTTTCTCATGTCTTGATGTTTCTTTAATTATCTCCATTTCTTCTGCCTTCTTTTTCTCCATTCCTTGTTGTTCCTCTTCAAGGATATGTCTTTCATTTTCTTGTACTTCCTTATCCTGAGTTAATGTTGAATCAATCTCCACAGAGAGCTTTATTTGATCATTGATTATCTACTCCTTTTGTCCTTCCTCTTTCTCATCTATATCCATGAGATCCAAGTCTTCTTCTTTTCCCTGATCTTCTGTAGTTGTGAACTCCTCATTATGATTCAAATCATAAAGTATGTCTTCTATACTTTGGTTTATTTCTTTTTCTGTATTTCCTTCTTTGACCTCTTGAAAATTCTTCTTTCCCACTACTTCCTTTTTTTCCTTGTTTTGATCTTTGTCTTCTTTCTTGTGCACTGAATTGCATAATTGAGATTCCTTTTCTGTTTCTAGCTTTTCCTCGTTAAATTTGAAGTAGATCTGATGTGAAGGTTTTGTCCATACTATCTTCAACCCCGAATCCACTAATTCACAACTGAATTCTTTCCTCACTTCAACCTCTTCTTCCATTATCACTGCTTTACCTTTTAGTAACCTTTTCTCTTCTCTAGGACTAACCTGTTTTGCCACTTCTTCTTGGACCTGTTTTCTTTGTGACTTCTCACTCAAATCTTCTGGTGTTTTAATTTTTTTCAGAGGCTTGTACTGTCACATTTGGTGTGCTAGGTACTGATAAATTCAAACTTTTCAATAAAAAGTTTTCAATGTCACTCTCAGAATCTGAAGAGAATTGTAAAGAGCTTGCTATTCCCGACTTGTCCATTCTTGATTCTTCTATAACAATGAATTCCTCTTGCTTTTTTTCTTCTACTGGCACTTTTTCTGTCTCCGTCCTTTGTACAGGTTCTACTACTGCTTTTCCTTTATTTTTCTTGGTCAACTTCCTTTTCTGTACAGGTTTCTTCTGAACCTCCTTCTTCACTACAACTGTAGTTTTGGTTTCAGGGGGTCCTTGTAGCTCTTTGAAATAAGCTAACAGTTCCACTTATTTTTTGACAAAAACTTCCTCAGTTTCTGCTGCCATCATCTGATCATGCAGCTCTTCATAGTGTTCCACTTCTTCTTGGATCCAATCAGTTGCTTTACAAGAGTAGTCCTCCAACATCTTTTGATACTGAGCTTCATATACTGCCCTTTTATTGTTCCCTTGGGTCAAATAAGTATATAGTTGTTCTTTACTTGTTTGAGGTGGATGAGGTTCCTTTGAAGACTGAACTTCCTTTTGAGTAGCTTCATGCTCTTCCTTAGTTGCTTCCTCCTGTTCCAATTCTACCTTTCTGGGATCCAATCTTCTTTTCTTTATAGGAATGACTTCGTCTGAGATTCCCTTTCTTTTCCTTTCTGCTCCCCTCATGCTTGGTTGGGCTTCTGTGATGGAGAGTGTTAATCTCCAAAAGAAAAACCTAGTCTTGAATTTAGAACACCTTGTAGCTCAGTGATGAGTGGCACCTCCTTTAATGTCAATCCGGGAAGACGTGAGGATGGTGTGAAGACCTCGAGCAAGTGGCGGCACAAATGCGTGAGTGAGAAGCACACAAACATGCACACACATACACACACACGCGCACACACGGCAAGACAAAGAGAGACAAGCAATGGAGTTCTTAGATTACTTTTAAAAGCTCTTACAAGTTTGTTTCAATTACAATCCAACCCCAAAAATGAGCTCTCTAGCTCCTTTTATAGTTTTTGACTAGCTTTGGCCCTGTTCAGACCTAGTGTCCGGCCTAGTTAAAAATTAGGTTCCAGGGCTTATTTGAGGGCTCAAACGAGATCTAAAAAATACGAAAATTGGCAGGTAGATACTTCTAAAGCTCCTCAAGCTCAAGGACTCCTTGGCTTGCACAAAATGGAGCTACAAAAATATGAAATGGTATTTACAATGGTGTTTAGTGATGAGAATCACTTTTAATTGGTGTTAAGGGTTTTTGAAAAGTTAAAGGGTTGCCTAAGTGCTAGATTTGCGTGAATGCTCATACTTGCTTCTTCATGAGGAAAATTATTGGCCTATTTGCCAGATTTTCTTTGACTGCCATGTTTGCTTGTGCTGTCCCTTCGCTCTGACTCTCTTCGTCTTGTGGCTCCTTCGGTTCCCTGACTGCTGCCAACACCCCCCCACTCTTGCATCTGTCGCCCCTGACAGACCCTTGTCTAGAGGATTTTTGAACATAGTATTGGACGACATCGGAGGCTAGGTGGTGTTCTTCAAGGCGCAATCCGCGTGCTAGATCTGTGAGCAAATCATCCCAATTCACAGGTCCGGGAACATCTGGATGAGGCACCCTCAATTGTTCTGAGTAAATGGTTCTCTCCACAGCAAATAATTGGAGGAGATGTGATGGTCTGGGTATAAAGATTTCGGAGTGATATTCCCAGAATCCTGTGATGAACATCTCCTCAAATGTCTGTTTAAAGCAGGCTGGGAGGTACTTGATTCTGGTGTGCCAAGCATATATTACTTCAATTGACGGGGTGGTACTCATATCGTACACTAGATCCTGGTTTCCTGTCACAAAGCCTGCACCTGAGAAGTGAGGGTCCTTAATGTTCTTAAACGTCCTGAAAGTGATCAGCATTAATTCAAATATTTTCATACACATCTGGGCCATCACATCAGGATTATTGCGTAGCCGAGTACTCCAGTGACGGATTGTAGAAATCATGTAGTTGACCGTGGGGGGTCCTCGTGGAGGTGCTAGATAAACATAATTCAACCATTTTGCACAGGCTTTGATGTCTCTGACGGCAATAGTGAATTCAGGCCAGGTGCGTTGTCGAAGAACTGGAATGTAACAAGGGTTATACTTAATAAACAACGGCATATTATTCCAGGTTCGGACCATTTCTGGATACGTTTCCAAAAGCCTGATTCTCCAGGTGGGTTGATGGATGGACCCACGCTGAGCACTTTCCGGTATATCATCTGGACCAAATTGTGTAGCAAATGTGGGAGGCTTGCCACATTGTCGTTGAATCTCCGCGTTGTAATCGGCCAAAAGTATACAGAATGGCACATATTGGTCATTATTGGTGCCGATCCATCTATGATGAGACATGCTTCTGAAATATTTAGACTTTATGACAGTTTCTTCTAAGTTCGCTAGTGATTGGATCTGAATGGCCACCCGTTCTTCGTGGGTGTTTGCTGTCCTTTCCAGTGTCTGAAGCCACTCGGGTGCTTCCACTTCCAATGTGTCTAGTCCCTCTGAGGTTTGTCGCCCGCCTGGCATTGGCATAGGAACATACGGTTCCTCGTACGAATCATCTACCTCAATAGGGACCAACTCTTCTTGCTCTGGTTCGACCACTAGAGATGGCTGCCTCTCGTATGTCAGTAACCTCTTTTGTAATTCTGCTACCTGCTCAGTTAAGGCCTTTACTTCGTCTGAGGTGGAGGTTGATGGGACACTCTTCGGTTGTTCTTCTTGTTCCTTAAGCCTGCTCTGAAGTGTGTCACGCTCTCTTTCCAAGTCATCATGGGCTTCCAGGAGATCTGCATAGCTTTCCAGAATGGTTTTCATCGTCTCCGTGGGAACTGCTTTGAACTGCTCTGGATCTATCTCGTGAGGGGAGCCTTCCATTGCCGCTTCCAGATTCTCTTCATTTTGTTTTTGCAGTCTCTTGTTCTCCTCCAGTGCTGTGGCCATATGTTTCCGTAGTAGTGCCAAGTTGCGTCTGACTCGTAGGTTATCGGCCTGGTATACTTCGAGCAAGGCTTCTAGTTGTTTGACGCCTGATTCTGTGGATGGTTGTGGTGCCTCTAATAGTGTTTGGTGAGCCTGCTCAAGCGTTGTGTAGCGTTGATTCACTTCTACATTTTCCTCTTGTAGAATGTGAAATTGCCTTTGTAAGTTCTGATGGTGTGTTGTCAGTTGTTGATACCGGCCGTCCAGAGCTCTGTACTCATTCTGAAGCTGATATACACATTGATTTAATGCTAAAAATATGCTATTTACATTAAATGATGCTGGGAGGGGTGAAGATGCAGGGGGAGTGGGGGCGGGAATGGGAGTTGTGAATGATGTGGATGCAAGTGGAGATGTGGGTGGAGGGGGTATGGGAGATGAAGGTGGCATGGGGGGAGGGAGCGGTGCTGTGGCAGGAGATGTTTCCATAGTGTCAATTGTTTGAGTGACAGTGTAGATGGGGATCGTGGGTGGAGTGGATGTGACGTCAGTGAAAAGAGTGGTGAAAGTGGGCATGGTGACTCCCCCGAATTGGATTCCCGGAGAGAGTGGGATACCCATGACAATGGTGGTGGTAGTGGACGTGGTGGTGCTAGTTTCATGTGGTGGAGTGAATTGTGTAGTGCGAGGTGGGGATGGTGGTGACAGTGGTGCTTCCTGATGTTCGTCTGCTTGCGTTGTCTCTCCTGGTGCTGATACATTGATATGAATTTGTTTCCCGGACCTCCTGGGACGAACGGGAACCCTCTTCTCAAATCTGTGAATGTAGGCCATTGCCTCATGGATGGCCTCATCCAATCCTACTGCGTCGGCATGAAGGTTTATGGACTCAATGAACAAATCGTCCACACCTTCCTCAGCTAGCAACTGGTTCATGAGTTTCTTGCCCGATTCCAGTGACATCTTATGCTGTTCTTGAACTAGTTGCATGGTTCGATATAGTCTTTTGATTTGTGCCGAATACGCAGGGGCACTTGCCAGCTCGGAAAGCTCGTCATATTCTTGTTCCTCGTAGGCTTCTTCCTCTTGTTCCTCTACGTCGACTTCTACCACTTCTGGTCGGGTGGGGGCTGCTGCTGTTGTCTAGGGTTGTGGATCCTGAGCTCGTTCTGTTTCCGTCTCGAGATTAGAGTCATAGATCAGTCGGGCCACTTCTTCATCTGTGAGATCATTTAGAGTAAAACCCTGTGGGAATTCTAGATCTGATGGGACGGGTGGAAATACCAGATTAGGTCCATCTGTGCTTGGTCTTGGTAGCCGGATTGTGAATGGCCTAACGCGTCGTGTCTGGGGAGGGGTAATTTCTGGTGTAGTGGTGGCTCCCCTTGGTTGAGCGCAGGGTAATTGTACTCCCCCCCGCATCTTCTTTGATGGGGGACCTGCTGCTGATAGTCTTCTCTGGAATTCCTGGGCACGGGGCCATATGAGTGCTCTCTAAATAGGCACGTCATAGGCCAGACATCGGTAGATTATCTTTGTTAGAGCGCAACATCCATGAAGCACATTTTTCTGCTTCTTGTTCCACCTTTGATGGGCTAGGTGGATCTGATCTATGATCCAGTGTGGCACATTGATGGGAAGGCTTTCTATCTCTGCCAGATACAAGCTGAACCATATTTTCTTTGGGGGCATTGTGAATCTTTCCTGGGCGGGGAAAGCAAAATGTTGCATGACGGTCCGCAGGTGAAGCGCAATGGTAGGTTTCATCGCTACCATATCCTTCAGTTTATTAAGATCTTTGTGTTTCATTCGTCCTGGAACCATGGTTTCCTTTTCAGTGGGGATGTGCATGCCATACATGCCCAACGCTTCTCGTACCAGATTAAGGGTCAGCTTGAATCTTTTAAGCTCATGACCCGGCAGCAGTGAGGGTAACACAAAGGTGTTGTCGCCTCCCTTGGCCCTGCTTGGCGTGATGGTACTGATAAGATATGAACATCGTAAGAAATCCGGCTTTGGTAAGTGGGCCCTGAAATAACTGTCCACACCGGCTTTGGTCCATACTGATCGCATGACTTCGGCGTTTTGATAGCTTTCGAACTCGTGCGTGAAAAAGTGGTAACGTCCCCATTTACCATTAAATTCCAATTCAGCTTCCCAGAAATAGGTTCCATCGCCCAATGGTCCAGCGACATCACTGAACCAGTGAGCATGTTTGCCTACTTGAGAGGTGTGCCCTTGAGGAGGATCCTGAATGGGGAGCACATGCACAGCTTGAAGTTCTTTCGGCCTTGCGGTGAGATGTGGCTCGAGGAGGAGTGTTACTATGTCCACAATCTGTGCACCGGATCCGGCTTGAGAACTGGCACCTCCTGCTTCTGCCATGGCCCTGCTTGCTGGTTGGTTCTGTGAGAATGAGAATATAGAACCACGTGTTAACATCGTAATGGACAGAATAAATCCGTTGTTGTCCCCGTTACAACATTAACATGAGGTAGATGGTGAGTTAGTGGTTAGTAAGTGCACGAAGACAGTGTGTGTAGTTAATGCTTGGGTAGTCCTAGGAGACTAATGCAGTTAGTAAGTGGGGATGAATTTACAAATTGGGGTCGGGGGGTTTATTACAGGTCTTGGGCTGCCAATTGCAGTGGATGGGTTTTGTTCTTGGTTTCGTAGAGACTCTAGAGAGCCTTATAGGTGTATCGACTTGAAAATGAGGCTTTTTAGGGACCCATTTACAAGCGATTATGTTCGTGCTCATGGGCCTTGGTGTGTTCCTGAGTGTTGGAAACGAGTGAATGCTCGCTGTGTGAGTGAATGGGATACGCTGTATAGGTTGTGGCCTCGGCGTAGCTATTTGCGCCCGCAAGCAAGCCTTAGGCACCCAAATTTGTCTTGATTGTGGGCTAGCCTTCATCGACTTCTTGGGCACCCAAATAGATTTCACGTTAGCAGAAGAATTTCTGAAAGACTTCTTATTAGTGTCGTGTTGTTGGTTACTAATAAGAAGCTTTGCCGTGTGGTTGGCTTGAGTGCAACCGGGTGTTCGCCTTTCCGCACCCACACTTGGTTCACTTGCTGAGACATTTTGCTGCGTAGGTACTTTTGATTTCCGACATAGTTAGTACTCTGCTTCTTCTGCCTTTGATCCACCTTTGGTTGCTGCCTCCTTCTGGCCTTTGGAAAAGAAGGGAGTTCCGTTGCATCCCTGACTCCTTTTTTGAGAATATCATTCCTCTACAACACATAGTTTTGGACAAGAACAGCATGGTCAACTTCATGTGCACCCCTGGAGGGACCAAGAGTCTGTGCCTTTCCTAGTTCCTTGAGTGCTCCATTATCTAAGTCTACTGTAATTCGACTATGATTGACCCCTACCTGAAGAAGTCCACTTCTTAAGTTTAAGTTGACTGCTTGGTCATAGATCCAGTCTTGACCCAAGACAAGAGGTTCAGTGAGATCCTCATCTTGACACACTAGTACTTTAACCATCATTGCCTCATCATGAATGTAGAGGGGAAGTTCCACCTCGCCCATGCAAGGGGTTTCCACGCCTCCCAATCCTATGAGATATGCTTCCACAGGATTGACAGTTAACTGCAACTCTTGACAGTAAGACAATTTAACAGCACTAGTGGCTGCACCTGAGTCAATCAATGCTCTTACGGTCCTTGCACTCTTTCCTTGTCCTATATCTAGGGTCATGAAAGGACGTCGATCAATTATCCTATGAGAGCTTGTTCCTGCGACTCCACACATGGCCATAGGATATCCTTGATCTGCGTATGCATCTTGCCTAGGGTGCTCTCTACCTTGTCTTCTTAATTTCATCCTTCTGATGCGTTCTAAAGCTTCTGCTTGAGCTTCTTCTCGAATTCGCTTTTCTTCATCTTTGCGTTTCTTAGCAGTGTTGAGTCGACTGAGCATTTCCTCCGTGAGGGGTTCCTGATACAACTTGACTCTGCATCCGCTAATATAGTTTGGGAGAACATCACCCTCTAATGTGGCCAGTTGTATTGCTCCACTCGTGGAGATCCTATTGATGATCATAGGTCCGTAGCCTCTCTTTTCTAGCTTCCTTGCGTGTTGTTTCAGTGTATAGACTAAAACTAGATCTCCTGCTTTCAAGCCCTTATCCTTCACATGGGCATCAAAGTATGCCTTCTGCCTCTTCTTAGCTGCATAGATTCCTGCAGCTGCTCTCAGTCTTGTTTCTCCTAATCGTTCAAGGTCAAAGATCCTAGAGGAGAGCTCATGACCTGTCCATTCGTGCTCTTGTGCTACTCTTAATGTAGGAATCAAGAAGTCCAAGGGTAGCACAGCGTTTTGGCCAAATACCATCTGAAAGGGGGTGGCTTGGAGTACCGTTTTGTAGGCGACTCGGTATGCCCAAACAGCATGGTGCAGCTGTTTGTCCCAATCAGAGCGTTTATTATTCACTAGTTTCGTCAGTACGTTGCATAAGATCTTATTAGTGCTCTCAGCTTGTCCATTAGCTTGAGGGTGATAGGGGGCAGACTTCTTATGTATTACCAAGAATTCTTGGAGTAGATTTTCAATTACTTCGTTCAAGAAGTGAGTGCCTCTATCACTTACAAGCTCTATAGGTAGCCCATACCTTGTGAATACATTGATGTATTCCGCATGAGAACCCTTCGCTGGGGAATTAATAGGACCTACGAAGTCTATTCCCCACTTAGAGAACGCACGTCCACCCATCATAGGTTTCAGTGGCATCTCATCTTTGCGTATAGGATACTGAGTCCTCTGATAGACATCACATCGTTTCACATAGGTATGTGCATCCATGTGAAGGGTAGGCCACCAGAAGCCTGCAAATAGTATTGCCTTGATCACCCGATCCGGTCCAAAGTGTCCTCCTGCTACACCTTGGTGAGCAGTTTCCAAGATCTTAAGATATTCACTTTCATGGACACATAGCCTCAGGTAACCGTCTTTACCACGCTTGTATAGATTATCACCAATGAGTGAGTAATCTAGGGCTTCTTGTTCTAAACTCATTTTCCTAGCCAGATTCATGTCTGACGGGAATGTTTTTGTCCTCAGGAAGGATACTAGAGGCTCACTCCAATCTGGCTGAATGGATACTTGATAAAGAGTGGCGTGTTCCACAGGTGGTTTAGTGCAACAGATTGGGCATTCCTTGCACAACTTTTGGACATCCGCTTCCATAGTCGGCCAATGCACTCCGAGTCTCTTTAGGGTCTGTAAAGTTCGTTGCTTTGAGTAGTGTTGCTCTAACACACCTACATGTGCTAGTTGCAACCATTTAACGTACTCATCCTCTTCTACGCAGCAAGCCAAGATCCCTTGATCTGTGTGCTTGTACATGCTTCCTGCCATGATGTGGTACTTTTGGGCTTTAACTACCTCTCTATTCCGTGTGTTTACCACTGGATGATTAGGCCCGTATGTCAATACTGGTACCAATGGCTTAGCCCACTGCGCCACCACTTCCAAATTAAACAAGTAAGCATCAGGAAGGTCATCTGACACTCCTTGTGGGGCTTCTCCCGATGTGAGCCTAGAGAGATGATCTGCTCTTAAATGAGTCCTCCCTTTTCTCACCACTACCTCAAAGTCATATTCCATGAGCAAGAGAAACTATCTCACTAATCTTCCTGTATTGCATGGCTTGTTCACGAGGTATAGCAATGCCTGATGATCAGTAAAAAATTTAAACTTATTTGCAAGCAGATAATGTCTAAACTTTTTCACTGCATATACCATGCCTAAGCCTTCTCTCTCCGTAGTGGTGTAATTTCGTTCAGCTGCATTCAATTGTCTACTGGCATAGGCAATTGGAAGATCCATATTACCTTCACCAGTAGGTTGTGCAAGCACACATCCAATAGCATAATTGGATGCATCCACATGAACATGGAATGGTTTATTCCAATCTGGTGTGGTCAAGATTGGTGCTGAACATAATCTTCGTTTAAGCTCCTGGAAGGAATTCTCACATTCATCCGTCCACTCAAAGTTAGTCAGAAGTCCGTACATGGGCTTTGCAATGACAGCATACATGTGAATGAATCTTCGGTAATAACCACAATGCCCCATGAAAGCTTGTACTTCCTTGACATTCTTTGGCCTAGGTATCTCTGCTATAGCTCTCACTTTCTCTTCATCAGTGGATATGCCATTCTTTGACACTATGTGTCCTAGAATCTTGCCTTGGCTGACCATAAAAACGCACTTTTTTGGGTTCAGGCAGACTTGATATTCTCTACACTTGTCAAAGATTTGTCTGAGTTCAGGGATATGGGTTTGTCTTATGTTGGAATGAGCACAAAGATCATCAACATAGACCTCTAAACTCTTCCTCAGGAACTCCTTAAACACATGGCACATCAGCCTCTGGAAGGTCGCTGGTGCATTGGTAAGCCCAAATGGCATTACTCTAAAGGCAAAAATGCCCCATTCTGTGGCAAAAGCCGTTTTATGCTGATCCTCTGGAGCTATGGCTACTTGATTGTAACCCGAAAATCCATCAAGGAAGCTGTACACTTCCTTGCTTGCCACTCTTTGTAAGAGATGTTCTGTGATGGGAAGCGGATAGTTATCTCGAATCGTGGCCGCATTAACCTTTTTCAAGTTAATGCATACGCGCAGCTTTCCATTCTTCTTGGGCACCACTACGATGGGGGATACCCATTCAGTGTGCTCAATTTCATAGATAAATCCAGCTTCAACCAGTCTATCTATCTCTTCTTTGATCTTAGCAGCGTAATTATCGTTATATGTATAGGGCTTTTGCTTCGAGGGTTTGGCATCTGAAGTCATGGGGATGGTGTGTGAGCATATGTCAGGGTCAACACCTTTCAAATCCTTGTAACTCCAAGCGAATACATCTCTGTATTCTCTTAGCAAGGCAATTAACGCATGCTCTTCTTCTTTTGTTAGGTCATGGCCTATGTACGTGCATCTCTCCTCTCCCTCTTCTAGGGCCACTACTATTTTCTTGTTATCATAGGCCTCTCCTGATTGTACCTCTCGTTTCGGCATTCTGATCATGACTCTCCTGTCATCTATCTCATATTTCTTAAAATTTTCTGGGACCTCAAATAAAGATTCTTCCTCTTCTGGTGAGACTTCTCTCTTGTTTCGTTTCTTCCCTTCTTCCTTCGGGGTCACATGTGTGGCTAATCTTACATAATTTGTAAGCTCTCCATGCCTATGGGGTCGAAATTCTACTTCATGGAAGTATTCTTCATCTGATGCAAATGGTGGGTCCATAATGATTGACTCTAGATCGGAGTCACTTGCATCCTCAAATGCATCAGGGCTCAAGTCGCATTCTTCTAGAACTGCCTCTCCCATGATTGGCTCTATGGAGAAGACTGAAATGTCATAGCCATCCTCATCACAGTGAGGTGTCCATTGTTCTTCATTGATGGCTACGTCCATGGTTGCTAAAATTTCTGCCCAGCCGTGGGGTTCAAATTCCTCATCAGGAAAGACTACCGGTGCATAGGCTGGGTCTTGAGTGGGTCTATGTGTTTCGTTTGCACCTATTTCTCTGGCCTTTTCTCTCTTCTCTTCTTCTACTGCTACTTTGCACATCCATAAGTGGGTGTCTTCATGCATCCATGAGGATCCGGACCCTATGGAATGCACCGATTCTGTATCATCTTTGGCTCTATGGATGGGATTCCATTGGATGGGAGGCACATCTCTATGAGAGTAATCTTTGAGATTTACTTTGGTTGTAACACCTATGTGTTGCAAATACAAGGAATTGGTTCCCCAGTCTTGTACCACTTGCAATTGTCGCATAAATGGTCTTCCCAAAATCATCTCATAGGCATGATTTTTGCTGAAGTCACATATAGCAAATGTATGCTCAAACTCGACACCACAGGTGGTGAGAGTTATTCCTTCTAGCAATCCTAAGGGTCTCTCAATATGACCATCGGCCATCTGCAATTTCATTCTCGTTGGCCTGAGTGCTGGCTTGCCCCAACGCTTCCATAGGGAAGTGGTGGCAATTGCAACTCCGGCACCTGAGTCCAAAATTGCCTTGGTGGTGTACTCCTGGTATGTAATGGGAAGATAGGTGTTCCCTTCTTCGCCTTCACACATGTCTCCTATCTTATCCAAGGGTATTTCTGGCACTGTTCTCTGGGATCCTACCTAGGAACGAGGTTTTGCTATCTCTGGTACTTGTTTGGCGACATGTTTCCATAATTCAGGTCTAACCTTGAGTAGCTCTTCTAACTTGAGATTGCACTGCACGTTAGTGTTCTTCACTACCTCAGTGTTCCTAGGTATGACTGAATCTTCGTTTCTTACCATGACTGTAGGTGCTCTCATACAGGTGGACCTTGCTTCCCATGGGCCTGTGAAATGGGGTAGTTCTTGTAAAGAATTAGACTCGAAGTCTAATCTTTCTTGAGATTGGATACTCTCCTGCTCTCCATAAATGGATGGGATGTCTTGGGGGAATTGGTCATGTGCATCATCCACAAGTTCAATAGGAGGAGGGACTTTACTCTCTTTAGCCCATTTGTCTTCTTGAATCTCCCGTAGGAATTCTGGTGTGAACCGATTCATAGAAGATGATGTGTCCGGCTCCGTAGAGTTAGGCACATATGCTTCAGGCACATAGGCTTCTTGAACAGGAATACTTACTCTTCCACTTGCCTTATCCTTGTGTTGAGAGGCTGGTTCCTTTTGTGATTGTGCCATTATATTCCCTATTCTTTCTAGGGAGGGGGGGTTGTCTGGTTCAGTGGAATTGGCCACATACACTTTTGATGGGGGATGGGTCATGTTTTTGCTTGCTTTCTCCCTTTCTTGATTTTCTTCTTCCTTGGCAGATCTTGCAACTATGCCCTCTAACTTCTCTAGAAGTCCATCCAAGTGTAATTGCGTCTTGGCTGAGCCCGAGTAATTGAACAGGCGACTGGCTTCAAACATAGTATGAGCCAATGCGACCATTTTCGCGCAAAGCTTGGTTCTTTCTATCTCTAGGTCAGCTCTAGGGTAACAATTGTCATGATCCGTGACATTTGGCCCTTCTTGGATTCTGGCCTGATATGCTTTAAGCATCATGTCTATATCTTCAGGAGTGGGATCAGCAAGTACTGATCCTACTCTAGGGGGTGGTGGAATCATATGAGGTGGGTTGGAAGGTGGTGGGTCAGATGGCGATGGGAATGGTGGTGGTGGGATAGTGTGAGAGGGAGTTTGAGATGTGAGTTCAGTTATCCTAGCTTTGGTTTCTCTTATGCTTTCCTCGAGTTCACTCATCTTTTTAGCCCATTGTCTTTTCATTTTTTCCCGACTATCTTTCCACGCTCTAGTCCTTTTCTTTGTTATGCTCTCGGTTTCACTAGCCTCTGGGTTCTTATCCTGGTTTACCCCTTGATTCTGCTACAATGCTTGAGCTCTAGTGACTACCTGTACGGGAGCAGTGGAAGTGACACTTCCTGTGGAATCTACCACTAACCCAATAACGTTGATAGGAGTGATTTTTGGCATATTATTGGGGTTCTTTGGGCAATCTCGTAAGAGATGCTCTTTTCCACAATCTTGGCAAAAGCCTTGGATCGTCACTGACTGAGTTTGTGTAGGTGGAGGTAAGGGGCAATCACAAATGAGGTGATCTCCTTGGCATCTGTAGCACGGTCCTCTTGGGAATGGAGGTCTTACTTGCCTAGGTTGAGGCCTAGGGTTGGGGTTTGTATACATGACGTTTGTGTAATCTGACTCCCAACTAGGTTCATTTGGCTCTTCGCTGTAATAGGACTCACCATGTTCTGGAGACTGCATGTAGTACGCCTTGGGACTATCAACATGTGTAGAATCAAAGCTATGGTCACTCAGGTCACTTTTAGAAAGCAAGGGTGTTACAGGGACTATAGCTCTATTCAGGTTTTCTTCTGCTGCTGCATATTTTACTGGGATCGCATTAGCTGGAGCTGGGGGTTGTTGTGCTAACACAGGCTGAGGCCTTTGTTGGTTTTGATAGGGTTGGTAGGTTTGTTGAGGCCTAGCATACTGCTGAGGTGGGTACTGACTCTGGTACCTGCCTTGTTGAGGGTATGGCTGAGGGTAGGGTTGCCTAACTGCCTGCTTGTTGTATGGGCAATCTTGCGCGGTGTGATTGGTGTACCTCCGTTCTATGGTGCAGTACTGACTACTAGGATTTACTTGGGGTTGAGCCATAATGGGACATACGTTTGCCATGTGGTCGCCACCACAAGTATAGCATCTTTTTACCGGGGCAAACCTTGGGTTTTGTTTGCTAGTCGCACCTAATTTCTGAGCTACTTTCTCTGCAAGTTCCTCGATTGATGTGGATTGCGTGGAAGAGAGGTTAGAGGCACTATCCGAATCTTTGTATATCTTGGAAAGCTCTAACTCCTCCCCTAGGTTGTCCTCAATGTCAATACACATGCGTACACACTCTTCTATGGTCCTAGGGTCCTTCAAGTACACATATGATCTTAATTTGGTACTTAGCAATCCATGCCCAAGACCTTGCAGTATGATTGACACTAGCCTCTGAAGACCTAAGGCTTTGTCTCTCTCTTACTAGGTGTCGTCCTGATCTAAGGTTCATATGCCTAACTGATTTACCCAATTTCTCCAGGTACAACCACGTTTCTGAGTCCTTTTGTATCAGTCACTTGGTTCTTTTTATGTTGATTATCGTGTTTATACTCTTGTTTGATATCACGTCGTTAGGAATACTTGAGTTTAGTTTCGCATTTGAGTTTGGTCGTTTCACGTTAGGTTCTTTTCCTTTAAAGTTGTCGTTCACACACACACAGATTATCTCTTGACTTGCACTTGATTTTCTTAGATAGTCTTTGATTTATCTCGTGCCTATCGTTGCCTGGAATTACTTCTAACACTACCCGCACTTAGCCTAAACTAAGAATTGACAGAGGGTGTTGCGGGTTTTCCAACCTTGAGTTCCTTTCCTTGTATTGTTGCCCTGGTGTGCCCAGGACGCGTATTCCCAAGCCTGCACTTACTCTCGCTTTGCGTACCCTTTGCTGCTCTCAAAGGACCTGTAAGAGGCCCACGGTTAGCTCAAGACTTAAATTCAAAAGACAGAACCAATCACTTTCATGCATGTAACACTTCACCAATTTGCACTATGACTTTTTGGACACAACTCTAGAGATCCCTGAATTTTTTGTTCCCCTTGGGTATGGTCAACTTCAAAAGACCCTATCTAATATTCCTGATCTTAATTCAACCGTAACCAGTCGATGTTTTTGTTGTACTCCCCGCGAGCTTTCCAACAAAACAAGAATCACGGCAAACGGATTTCGTATGAGGAAGTTATGCCAGTTCAGGGTTTTGGGGCTAAACAGGATTCAAAACAGTTTAATCAAGTAGGCAAAAATTCTTGAATGACTTGGGTTGCGGCCTCAACATGCAATGCTAACCCCGAGTGTTTGTCCCACACTTGGCCAAAATTTAGACCAATATTTTTGCCTTAAAAAATTTGACCTAATTTGCCCTTCTAACGTGTTCGCAAAGTCTGTCAGTCGCGATTGACAGGTCAGTCGCGATCGACGTGTCGATCGCGATTGACAGATCCGTCGTGGCTGTCGGTCGCGATTGACTGGTCGGTCGCGATTGACGGGGGTTTCGAAAAGTCAATCAGTCGTGGTCAAAGGGTCGTTGACTCTGTTAGTCGCGATTGACGTGTCGATCGCGATTGACAGGTCGATCGCGAGGGTCTGTCCGTCGTGGTCAAACAGTCGTTGACTGTGTCGGTCGCGATTGACAGAGCCGTCGTGGTCTGTCCGTCGTGGTCAAACAGTCGTTGACTGTGTCGGTCGCGATTGACAGAACCGTCGTGGTCTGTCCGTCGTGGTCAAACAGTCGTTGACTGTGTCGGTCGCGATTGATGAGTCGATCGCGATTGATGGCTCGATCGCGATTGACACGTGTCACGCGTATGGCCCGTCGGTCGTGGTCAATCGGTCGTTGACTCTGTCGGTCGCGATTGACAGAGCCGTCGTGGGCTGTCGATCGCGATTGACGTGTCGATCGCGATTGACAGGTCTGTCCGTCGTGGTTTGTCGGTCGCGATTGACAGAGCGATCGCGATTGACAGAAATCTGAGGAATTTCAAGAAACTAAACACATTTTTGGGAAGCTCTAGGCCTGTAGATCATGGTTTTGCACTTTGTTTGGTAATTTGAGCGTTTTTTCTGTCGGTCGTGATTGACAGAAGTCGACGACACACAGACACTTACTTCGAATTCCGTACCTACGCAGAGTGCTGGGGACGATGATGTGACCTGTACCTACAAGACAGCTCAAGAAACATGCAAAAACAGCACACGCAATTTCGCTCTCTCGCCCTCTCTCACAAGTGAAATGAGGGAAATGAGGTGGAGATGGTGATATAGTAAAAAAACTGAAATTTTCGCGATGATGGAAATGGAGGTGGAAGATGGTGATGATGATGATGGTGATGATGGTGGTGAAGAAAAAACAAGATAATAGATGAAAGTGAAGAAAATACCTACAACTCCAACGCGTCAACTCTACGTCTTACCATCACACGCTCGTCCTCAAAGCTCGATCCCCGATAATGGCGCCAAAATTTGGTGTAGCTCAGTGATGAGTAGCACCTCCTTTAATGTCAATCCGGGAAGACGTGAGGATGGTGTGAAGACCTCGAGCAAGTGGCGGCACAAATGCGTGAGTGAGAAGCACACAAACATGCACACACACACACGCACACACGGCAAGACAAAGAGAGACAAGCAATGGAGTTCTTAGATTACTTTTAAAAGCTCTTACAAGTTTGTTTCAATTACAATCCAACCCCAAAAATGAGCTCTCTAGCTCCTTTTATAGTTTTCGACTAGCTTTGGCCCTGTTCAGACCTAGTGTCCGGCCTAGTTAAAAATTAGGTTCCAGGGCTTATTTGAGGGCTCAAACGAGATCTAAAAAATACGAAAATTGGCAGGTAGATACTTCTAAAGCTCCTCAAGCTCAAGGACTCCTTGGATTGCACAAAATGGAGCTACAAAAATATGAAATGGTATTTACAATGGTGTTTAGTGATGAGAATCACTTTTAATTGGTGTAAGGGTTTTTGAAAAGTTAAAGGGTTGCCTAAGTGCTAGATTTGCGTGAATGCTCATACTTGCTTCTTCATGAGGAAAATTATTGGCCTATTTGCCAGATCTTCTTTGACTGCCATGTCTGCTTGTGCTGTCCCTTCGCTCTGACTCTCTTCGTCTTGTGGCTCCTTCGGTTCCTTGACTGCTGCCAACACTCCTCTATATCAAGAGTAAGTCAAAACCTTCACCAATTTAAGCTATCAATGACCAAATATCAATTTCTTGACTAAAATGTGAAGAAGGAATTTCCTCAGAAAGTCTGCTGCATAGATCTTGCTCATTGACTGAGTAAATGTGTAAAGTTTTTTGTGAAACTTTGCACAAGGTGTTGCCTAAAGATTGCGCACCTTCTCCAAGTCGAATTACTTCAAAAGGTTCAGTAGATCTTGAGAAATCTACTTACCAAGTCAGCTATGTCTAAATCTGCACTTCCGAGAAGTCGATTTGGACACCCCTAATTTCTTAACTTTAATTCTCTCAGTATAAAACCCGTTTAAGCAAATGCTTTTAGCCACGAGTAGCTTACCTTCCAACTTAAAGATTAAGTGCTTACTTGCACAAAAATTTAAACTGTGGAGTGAGAAATGGTCAAATCATTAAGATCAAAATTTGCGCCTTTTTCAGGAACCAGTGAGTACTTTCTCACATGTAAATGTTCCTACATACAATTCTCTTAGCCTGATCACAATTAGACTCTCAAACTCTAGCCATAGATTGATTAACTATGGACTTAGATATCTCCAAAAGGAATTCACAAAAGATCTATCACACAGGGAGAAAACACACAAACATCGGGCACAATTTTTCCTTCTATTTCTCAGAAATTTACAACTGAGTGAGGATGGAGAGTTCAACTCACTTCACACATGTCTAATGACATTTTCTACTACTTAATACACTAATCTCATGATCTCCTATTGTCTCTCCTTGTCTTCTCTTCTTGCCCCGACATTTTCAAAAGTATTTATAGGCAATTATGTACAGACTTACATCAAAGCATAAGTATAAGTAACCTATGTCTTAACTAATGTACATATGTGTACATGTCTTTCACTCTGTGAATGTATCCATCTTCTTTGCTTCAAAACTTGATCTCATCTCCATCCTTTGTCCTTCAAATCTTCAATTGGTGATTGGTCTGCACCAACAGCTCCCCCTCAATCATCAATTGAGGTTTCTCTTATCTTCTTTATACCTGCCATGTCTTTAAACTTTTGTAGCTTTGGTCCATCCAAGCTCTTTGTAAGCATATCAGCTATCTGATCTTTTGTTGAAGTATGTATGACTTCAATCTCCTTATCCATCACCTTCTCTCTTAGAAAGTGATACTGTATCTCAATGTGTTTAGTCCTGGCATGAAAAACAGGATTAGCAGCTAGATATAATGAACTCATGTTATCACCATAAATGATAGGTATGTTCTGTATAGTGTCAAAACTCTTCATTAGAGTCTTAAGCCATACCACTTCTTTTGCAGCTTCAACCATGCCTTTGTACTCTGCTTCTGTAGATGACAAAGCAACTGTATGTTGCTTCTTTGAGCACCAGGAGATTAACTTATCTCCCACATAACACATGTATCCATAGGTTGATCTTCTATCATCTGGATTACCTGCCCAATCTGCATCACTATAGATCTTGATGTTTGTATCTGATGTAAACCCATAATACAAACCTTCTTTGAGTGTACCCTTAATGTACTCAACACTCTTTGACCTGCAATCCAATGCTCTTTCCTAGGACAATGCAAGAATTGAGACAAAACCCCTACTGCATATGATAAATCAGGTCTAGTTAAAGTAGCATAGATAAGACTACCAACCAAACTCTAATATTGTCTCATGTCCTTGAATTCTTCACCTTCAAATTTACTCAATTTGTGATTCACCTCCATTGGTGTAGGTGCTACCCTGCAATCATCCATTTTAAACTTGATTAACAAGTTCTTCAAATACCTTTCTTGGGTCATAAATACTCCATGTTGAGTATATGTAATCCCCATGCCCAAGAAGTATGACAAGTCTCCCAAGTCACTTATTTTGAAGTCCTTTTCCATTTGCTTCTTTAGTCTTTGTATTCCTTCCTTATCTGTACCTGTAAGGATTATATCATCAACATATATGCACATGTATATGAAACCATTATCACTTGCTTTGACAAGCAAGCTACTATCTGCTTTAGACACCTGAAATCCAAGTTCTTTCAAGAACTTTACAAGTCTATAATTCCATGCCCTTGGGGCCTGCTTCAAGCCATACAAAGCTCTCTTGAGCTTGCACACATGATCTGGATACCTTTTATCTCTGAACCCTTGAGGTTGCTCTATGAATACATCATCTGAAATATAACCATTCAAAAAAGCATTTTTCACATCTAATTGACACAATTTCCAACCTTTACATGCAGCAATTGCTATAAGTGTCCTGATGGTTGTCATCTTTGCCACAGGACTATAAGTCTCATCATAGTCAACACCATATGTCTGAGCAAACCCTTTGACAACAAGTCTAGCTTTGTACCTAGACACACTTCCATCTGCAAATATTTTTGTCTTATAAACCCACTTACATCCAATGATCTTCTGGCTATTTGGTTTTGAAACCAAATCCCATGTTTGATTCTCCAATAATGCATCGTATTCTTCCTGCATAGCTTTCTCCCAATTTTCTTTACCTTTTGCCTCTTCATATGTAGAAGGGTCTTCATCTGTTTTAATCATGTAAGCATAATCTTTGGTAGCCAGAAATGAAGTATCATAGCTATACCTTGTAGGTTGCCATTTGTTCCTTGTAGACCTCCTAAGTTCTCCACTTCTTGAGGTTTCTGGTTCTTCATATTCAGGATCAAACCTAGGTGTTTCTTCCACTTCAACCTGCACTTCATTATTCTCTTCTTCATCAATTATTTGAACCTTTGACTTACCTTTTCTTTGGCTCACAACCTCTTCATCATCTGTATTAATATTGATAGTACCTGCATACCAAGTACCTTGCTCATCAAATGTAACATCTTTTGATACAAGAAAATGTTTTGTGGATGGATTCCACAACCTGTATCCCATCTGCTTATCATCATAACCAATAAACACGTATTTTTCAGCTTTAGGTTCCAATTTGTGCCTTAACTGTGATGGCACATATGCATAGGCCAAACATCCAAATACTTTGCAATGGTCTAGTGTAGGTCTCTTACCCCACCATGCCTCATAAGGTGTCATTCCCTGCAAAGCTTTACATGGTAACCTATTGACCAAATAAGTAGCTGTATTTACAGCCTCAGCCCACAAATAATTAAGGCAATTTTTCTCCTTCATCATGGACCTTGCAAACTCAACAAGAGTTCTATTTCTCCTTTCTGCTACACCATTTTGTTGAGGAGAGTACCTGCAAGTAACTTCCCTTTTTATACCTGCATCCCACAAGTAATTACTGAATTCATTAGAGAAATACTCTCCCCCTCCATCTGACCTTAGTCTTTTCAACTTATGTCCTGTAATTCGTTCTGCATATGCATGATAGTGTTTAAATGTATTAAACACTTTTGACTTATCTTTGATCACATAAATAGTGATCCATCTAGTAGCATCATCAACATAAATCACATAATATCTTGACCCATTTATACTGAAATCCTTTGATGGTCCCCACACATCTGTATGTACCAACTCAAGCTTCTCTGAGTACATAAAACCATGCTTGGAGTAGGAATGCTTATGAGCCTTACCTAATTGACATGCCTCACATCTGTATGTCATATGTTGACCTGCAACATTAGGCAAACCAAGCACTGAACCATTGTTAATCATGTCTTTAATACCTCTTTCATTGAAATGTCCAAGCCTCTTTTGCCAAAGATCTAACTCAGAGATCTTATGTCCTCCATATGTGAACATGGCATGACCAATATTACCTTGAATCTTCAATGTGAACAATCTTCCTTCTTTCTTCCCTGAAACAATTTGTTTATACCCATTGCTAGGGTCTTCCACAAACACTCCTTCATTAGTGAACCTTACTTCATAACCTTTTTCCACAATTTGTCCTACAGTTATCAAATTCTTAGGAATTGTAGGAACATACAAGACCTTACTCAATAAGGTGCTTCCATCCTTGGCCTTCACTCATCCAATTGACTTCACATTGTGCTTTGTGTTGTCACCTGTTTGAACAACATGATTAGATACCTTATTCTCCAAATCAGTCATCAAGGCTATATTACCACTCAGGTGATTGCTACACCCTGAATCAATGTAGAAGACTCTTTGATCTTCATTCTGCCTTTCACAAGTTGCATTCATTATCAATGTTGAATCTTCCTTTTGATCTGAAGCATAATTGTAGTAGGTGTTGTTATATTGTTGACTTTGGAAACCTCTTCCTGCATTTCTTCCAAAGTAACCCCTACTACCTCTGCCTCTGAAATTACCTCTTTGATTTCTGCCACCTCTTCCTCTTGTATTATAGTTCTGATTATATCCACCATTACTCTGATTATTATGCCAACAATCATTAGCTAAATGATTTGTCTTACCACAAATCCAACAAGCTTTGCCTCCATCTTTGTTGTTTCTGCCTCTTCCTCTACCTTTGCCACCTCCTCTACCTCTTAGGAAGTTGGCTTGACTAGTTGTACCTTCATCTTCACCTGCTTGTTGCTTTCCTTTGTTAGCTTTCTTCTTGTCCTTTGAGTACATTGCATGACCTGTACTTTTGTCACCATCTCCTTTAACATCCTGCTCAAATGTTAGCATATGACCTAGCAACTGATTTAAATCAGTAGTGAAATGATCAAGTGATAATTCTGTAGACAAAATGAATGGCTTCCATTTGTCATCACCTCTTAAACCTGTAAGGATTTGCCTTACCAATTTATCCTCCTCAATCTTCATCAACAGCTCCTAAAGCATCTGCAATATCTTTCATTCTTGTCACATAGTCTGAAATGGATTGAGAAGCCTTCTTCTTAAAGGTGGTAAACTCTGCCCATAAGGATGCCTTCCTTGACTTAGTAGTATTCTGGAAATGCTCCTCCAAAGCATTCCAAATATCAATTGCACTTTCAAGACCTCGAATATGAGGTAACAAGTAATCATTGACTGCCATATATATAATGCTCCTAGCTTGAGCATCTTTCTTCATCCAATTTTTCAAATCTGCTAACTCTTCCCTAGTTGGAACACTAGGATCTCTGAACTGTGGCTTCTCTTCTTCTCTTGTGATGTAAGCTATTAAATCTTTGCTCATAAGATGAGCTTCCATCCTCATTGGCCATGCAGGATAGTTTTCCCTATCCAATTTCTCTATCTGTAGAGAATTTCCCATCTTGTGTCCACCTGTGTATTGAAATCTTCAAGCTTTATGAATAATATATGTACCTTTACTTCAAATTAGAGTCATTTTGTCTTTCTTGATGTCGTATAGTCTCCTCCTCAAGCTTTGCCTTCAAGCTTTCACCTTTTAGTTCTTCAATTGTTGAATTTCTTGAATCTGCAGCAGTCGGGATCCTCCTTTCCTTGATTTTGATGTTTCCTGCTCTGATACCACTGATGGAGAGTGTTAATCTCCAAAAGAACAACCTACTCTTGAATTTAGAACACCTCTATATCAAGAGTAAGTCAAAACCTTCACCAATTTAAGCTATCAATGACCAAATATCAATTTCTTGACTAAACTGTGAAGAAGGAATTTCCTCAGAAAGTCTGCTGCATAGATCTTGCTCATTGACTGAGTAAATGTGTAAAGTTTTTTATGAAACTTTGCACAAGGTGTCGCCTAAAGATTGCGCACCTTCTGCAAGTCGAATTACTTCAAAAGGTTTAGTAGATCTTGAGAAATCTACTTACCAAGTCAGCTATGTCTAAATCTGCACTTCTGAGAAGTCGATTTGGACACCCCTAATTTCTTAACTTTAATTCTCTCAGTATAAAACCCGTTTAAGCAAATTCTTTTAGCCACGAGTAGCTTACCTTCCAACTTAAAGATTAAGTGCTTACTTGCACAAAACTTTAAACTGTGGAGTGAGAAATGATCAAATCATTAAGATCGAAATTTGCGCCTGTTTCAGGAACCAATGAGTACTTTCTCACATGTAAATGTTCCTACATACAATTCTCTTAGCCTGATCACAATTAGACTCTCAAACTCTAGCCATAGATTGATTAACTATGGACTTAGATATCTCCAAAAGGAATTCACAAAAGATCTATCACACAGGGAGAAAACACACAAACATCGGGCGCAATTTTTCCTTCTATTTCTCAGAAATTTACAACTGAGTGAGGATGGAGAGTTCAACTCACTTCACACATGTCTAATGACATTTTCTACTACTTAATACACTAATCTCATGATCTCCTATTGTCTCTCCTTGTCTTCTCTCCTTGCCCCGACATTTTCAAAAGTATTTATAGGCAATTATGTACAGACTTACATCAAAGCATAAGTATAAGTAACCTATGTCTTAACTAATGTACATATGTGTACATGTCTTTCACTCTGTGAATGTATCCATCTTCTTTGCTTCAAAACTTGATCTCATCTCCATCCTTTGTCCTTCAAATCTTCAATTGGTGATTGGTCTGCACCAACATTCTGCTTCTCTTACAGACATAATCCTAGAAGGACTTTTGATTCCAGTCACCAAACTTCTGAAGTACTGAGCTTCTGGAGCCAACTTTAATTGATCCTCCATTCCTAAAACATGATATATAATTCTTGTTAAGAATTGTGCTCCATTCATGAACTTCCTTTGATCCCAATGTTTGGCTGCTTCCTTCAATTGTTCATGTATGTATGGAGCTACATCCATCACCCCAAAAGGTTTGGTTCTGTCCTTATTATTGAACATGATTAATGTCACTGGTTTGTCTGATAGCATACTCTTCATTCTCTTTTCCTTTAAAATCCGAGAATTTGGAATATCCTGCATAGGTAGCTTTATTTTTCTTGACAAAACTGTTGTCCAACTTGACTCCCATGGAATAGAACTGGAGAGCTGCCTTGATATGTTCTGCCTTTATAGTAATATTCACTTCCTAGTTTTCTTTGTTCTTGACAGCACACCTGAAATATGCCTCATTGCCTCTTCCAACCTCTAGCAGACTATTCATCACCTGTGAGACTCTTTCAAAGTCTATGAAAAATAAAGGTCCATCCAACAGTCTATGTAATCCTACTGCTTTCCATTTTTTGTAGTTGACTGCAATTCTTTCGAATTTGTAAAATTCCTGGCAGAGCATGGTGTACTTGTAACCTCCAATTCCCACAGTAAAAATATGATGTCCAATGATACCAAGGGTTTCTTTGAGTTCTTTGATTATCGTCTCTGCTTCTGGAATTTCTTGCTCTTCATCAGACTCTAACTCCACTTCTTCTATTGCCGCTTCACTGTCCAAGAACCAATGTCCTCTAGACAGAGTTATTGAGTCTGCTTTGAAATCATGGATGGGTAGTTCCTTTGGATTCACCATTCTGGAGAAAATATAGCATCACACAAAAGAAAACTCCACCCACATGAGTCTCAAGAAGCATAAATAAAATCACATTGGTCTTGACATGTAATGAAAAAGAATGAAAACAAAACTTAGAGAATTCCTGACTTTCCTATTTGTATCACAGATAAGAACTCAATTGAAGTGATCATTACATGTGTAGCAAGATGTCTAGTGCCCTCTTCTCTTCTGACAGCTCTTATAAAGAAAGAAAATATTAAAAAAGAAGAAATTGAAAAAATTTGAATGAAAAAATAGACACCTGCTTCATTACCACCTATATCTTGCTTGTGCTATATAACTTATATAATTAAAAGAATTATAAAAGCAAAATGGATAATTTTTCTCTCTTTTTTTCTTCTTTTCTCTTTCTATAGTTTTTTAATAATAATAATATCTTTTCTTGATAAGTTGTACTTGGAAGTTTTTGGCTTCCATATCCATTTAGTTCTGGGAATTTGTTTTGATGAGCAGTGCTTGTATGTACTATGTTTCCACATTCTTCCTGTCTTGATGCCTTGATGCTTCTGACCATTCCATAGTTGCCACCTTTCTTTGGTCTCTTCACCATCTTTTGTTCCTTCAATTTTCTCCTGTTTTTTATTGAATGAAATTTGATCATAAAGTAGTTCTATTGGTAATGCCTTTGTAACTTCTAATAAAAAAGTAAATCCTTCCAGGTCTGAGTCATGGATATCCTGTTGATCTTCCTGTTCTTCATTACTCCACAAAAGCATTAAAAACCTTTTGTCATTTACTATCAATTTAAGCTTCATTTTTTCAAAATCCAAAATTACTTTTCCTTGTCTTAGCCATGGTTGTCCCAGAATCAATTTCTCAGTCATCATGTGATCTTGCCATTCTTCACAATCTATTCTCATATATTCTTCATTGAACTTAACTTCAATAGATGGTGAAGACATGCTTTGTATTATCCGTCCTTCTAAAGTTTTGATAAGTGTTTTGCTTTCAGTCCTTTTTAGGTTAAACTTATCCAACAAAGCTGAAATGATCAAATTTACCTGTGCACCCGAATCTATCAAAACCTTGATTATTTCATCGTGAAAATTCATTGTTATAACAGGCAAATGTTCTCTTACTCTTAGAGGTGTTTCACACAAAAGGACTTCTCTAAGATCTTTGATTTTTCTTATCCTTTCCTTTGCCTCCTGTTGAGCCTCCTTTCTAATGTTTTCCTCTTCTTTTTTCCTATTTTGAGCTTGATGTATTCTTCTCCATTCAGAAATAGTTAATGGAAGATCATACCTTTTTACTCTACACCCACTTATGAAATTTGGCATGATTTCTCCATCTATATTAGCTAGTTGAATAGCCCCACTTTTACTTATTTGATTGTTAATATAAGGCCCATCTCCTTTTTTCTGAAATTTCTTCTGATGTTCTTTTACTATGTATGCCAAAACTAGATCTCCTTCTTGTAAGTCCTTCTCTTTAATATGAACATCATAATAAGATTTTTGCCTTTTCTTGTCTGCATATATGCTCATGATTGTTTGAAGTCTAGAGGCTCCTAGTTACCCTTAGTGTTGGAATAAGGAATTCTATAGGCAGAACTGTATTTTGTCCATATACCAGGTTAAATGGTGCGGTTCCTAGTGCAGTTTTGTATGCCACTCTGTAGGCCCATAGGACATGATTAAGTTGTAAATCCCAATCATTCCTATTTGTGTTTACCAATTTTGACAATACAGTGCAAAGTACTTTATTAGTACTTTGTGCTAATCCATTGGCTTGTGGGTGATATGGGGCTGACTTTCTATGACTGATCATAAAATACTCAGTTATGTTTTCTATGATTTGGTTCAAAAAATGAGTTCCCCTATCACTTACTAATTCAATTGGTAATCCAAATCTGGTGATGATATTTTCATAGAGAAATCTGGGAGTGGTTTGAGCATCATTCCTTTTTGTAGCCTTGGCCTCTGCCCATTTAGTTAGGTAATATGTGGCTACTAGTATGTATTCAGCATGGGACTGTTTTGCTGGAGGATATATGGGTCCAATGAAATCCAACCCCCATTTACTAAATGCTCTTTCTGAAATCAGTGGTATTAATGGCAAATTGTCTCTTTTATTTGGTTGACTCACCCTCTGACAAATGTCACATCTTTTCACATATGTTCTTGCATCAGGAAATAGAGTTGGCCACCAATATCCAGAGTATAATATGAGTTTAGCAGTCCTATCACTTGAAAAATGTCCTCCTGCCACTCCAGAATGTGCCATTTCTAACATTTCCACATATTTATCTTCAAGAATACAAATTCTTAAATATCCATCCATCCCTTTCTTGTACAATTGATCTCCTATCAGTTGATACTCTTCAGAAATCATTTGTAGATTCTTTGAGTCTGCACTATCTCTTACTGGCTTTCCTTTCTTATTTCTTTTCAACTCCTCAATTATGTTTGCACTCCAATCTGGATTTTTCTAAAACCAGTATAAGGTTATAACTTCTGAATTTTGCAAGGATTGGCATTTTCAGCAGTTGGAAATATACTTTTTTACATCTTGAATCTTATTAGGCCAATGTACTCCCATCCTATTGAGATTACTTAGGGTGACTATCATGGAAGCATGAGTACAAGGGTTCCAATAGTGAGCTCTTCTCAAATATTCCTGATGCTCCTCTTCTGGAGTACAATATTCCAATATGCCCATATGATTGAGATGATACAAATGCCCAGCTAGCATCATAAAATTCCTACTTTGTAATACCACATGTGTGTTGTTTCCAAATGTTTTGCAGGGTCCCATGGTTAGCACATGTGCTAAAGTCATGGCCCATTCAGGAATACTTTCTACTTTGAACAGATATGTATCTGGCAAGTCATCATCTAAAGGTGAACTTGGCTCTTTAGCTTGGATCCTGGACAAATGGTCTGCTCTCAAATGAGTCTTTCCTTGTCTGACCACTACCTCAAACTCAAACTCCATCAGTAGAAGAAACCATCTGACTATCCTACCAGTGTGACAAGGTTTGTTTACTAGGTAGAGTAAAGCTTGGTGATCCACAAATAATTTAAACTTGTTAGCCAAAAGGTAATGTCTATATTTTTTCACAGCAAATATCTGTTGGAGTTAAAGGTCTACGGAAGCACGTGAATAGCACAAGGAAGAAGAAGAAGCTTGGAGCACAAACACACAATACTGAATGTATTACTAGAGAATGTACAAAGATTCGTAGCCCATTAGGGCAATAGGCATATATACAAGCCGGGGGGAAAAAACCTCCTAAAGAGGGAAAAAAGTGCCCCGACGGTCCTAATGTGTTCACACACATCACTACCTAAATATATCAACAAATCCTTCTTGGGAGTGATGCGGTGAACAAGTAGCTGGCACTCATGTATAAGGAAGTGCCAAGCTATGTGGAAATCACTCCACAAAAGGAAGTAAGCCCAAAGCTTTGCGGAAAGCTTCAAACTTCTCCCTAGGCAGAGCCTTCGTGAAAAGGTCTACAATGTTCTCCTGCATGGGCACATATGCCAAGCTGATCTCCCCAGCAGAGAAACTCTCCATGACATAGTGATAATGCACCTCAATGTGCTTAGTGCGAGCATGGAACACAGGGTTCCTCGCAACTGCCAATGCGCTCTGACTGTCAGTGAAGATGGTGGTGGCAGAAGATTGGCCAACACCCAAATCAGCCATAAGGCGTCTGAGCCACACACACTCAACAGTCGCTGTGAAAGCTACCCTATACTCAGCCTCACAACTAGAAGTGGCCACAGTAGGCTGCTTCTTGCTCAACCAAGATATACATGAGCTACCAAGCATGAAGCAAAAACCACTGGTGGACACACGAGTGTCATAGCAACCAGCCCAATCTGAGTCAGAAAAAGCATGCAAATCTGGCGGTAGTGACCCCCCCTTGGGATAAAACAACCCAAGTAGCCGAGTACCACTCAAGTAGCGAAAGATGCGCTTAACCGCCTTCCAATGCGTGACTCCTGGGCAATGCATAAACCTGCTTATCTGTGAGACATCAAACTGAATATCTAGCCGAGTAATGCATAAGTAAATCAAGCATCCAACAGCCTCCTAATAGAGAACAACATCAAATGCATCTCCAACATCATGAAGACTCAATCGTAAACCTGTCTCCATAGGAGTGGCAATAGGCTTACGGTCTTCAAGGCCAAAACGTTGCAATAATGTGTCAATATATTTCGTTTGACACAAAGCCATTCCACCATCAACTTGCATAAACTGAATGCCCAAATAGTGATGCAAATGCCCCAAATCAGACATCTCAAATGAGGCATGCAAATCAGCCTTGAAATCAGCAATATGCTTCTCAATAGGACCAGTGAGCAGCATGTCGTCAACATAGACAACAATGATCAGAAGCACATCATTAGCATGCTTAACATATAAGGTGCTTTCAGTTGGACTGTTCTCAAAACCATGTGCAACCAGATAGGCATGTATCTTCTCATACCAAGCACGTGGTGCTTGCTTTAAACCATATAATGCCTTCTTTAACATGCACACCTGGTTTTCATGCCCTTTCTGCACAAAGCAACGGGGCTGAAAAACATACACTTCTTCATGCAAGTCACCATTCAAAAATGCTGTTTTAATGTCCAATTGATGTACATTCCAACCATGATGGGCTGCAAGTGCACAAATGCTCCGAACAGTAGTCATACATCATGTAGGTGCAAAAGTCTCATCAAAATCAATGCCTCTTTCCTGCGCATAACCCTTTGCAACAAGCCTAGCCTTATACCTGTCAACTGTACCATCAGGTTTACGCTTCAGCTTGTATACCCACTTAGTTCCAATGGCCTTCTTGCCAGGAGGCAAGTCACATAAAGACCATGTACCATTCTTCATTATAGCATCATATTCAGATTGCATAGCAGCCATCCAATTTTCTGAATTCTGTGCTTCATCAAAAGAAACAGGCTCATTCTCATCACAGAGACTAGACGCAGCCATAGTATAGAAATTTGATACAAAGGAGGCACTATGAGAGCCTGAACGAGTACGATATGACAAAGGTGCATCTAGTTTGCTGTCACGCAAAGTCTGCACCAGCCATTTTGGCATAGTTTTTGCCTGCTCAATATCAGCTCTCTCATCAACAAGTGCATCATGTAAATCTGCATCAGAAATGGAATGATCTGCATCATCATATGAAACTTGCAAAGCTTGAGAAGTTGCCTCATTAGGACCAGCACTAGACTGTCCACCTATAAAAAGAGGCATCAAAGTATCATACATGTCTTTAGAGCTAACAGATGTCTCCTTTGTACATGAAAACAATGGTTGAATAGCATCTTCCACAAAGACAACATCACGGCTAACCAGAATGCGTTTAGTCTGTGGATGATACAGACGATAGTCTTTACTTTCAGAATTGTACCCAACAAAAATACATTTTATTGCCTTATCATCCAATTTTCTGCGATGTTGTTCAGGCACTAGTGCATATGCCAAACAACCAAAAACACGCAGATGAGCAACAGATGGCTTGCGATCATGCCAAGCCTCATATGGCGTGATGGACTGCAGTACTTTAGTGGGACACCTGTTCAGTACATATGCTGCACACATGACAGTCTCAAGCCAGAAACTATGAGGTAAAGCCTGACTCTTGACCATACACCTCGCCATCTCCATGAGAGACATGTTCTTCCATTCAACGACTCCATTCTATCGAGGTGTATACGGCACTGTACACTGGTGTTTTATCCCACGTTTAGCCAGAAATGCATTAAAATCAGAAGACATATATTCCCCCCCTCGATCAGAACGGAGGGTGCCCATTTTACATGCTGACAGATTTTCAGCCAAAACCAAAAACTGTTTAAAGCACATGAACACTTTGGACTTTTCTTTGAGTGGATAAACCCATGCATGCGTGGAAAAATCATCAATGAAAGTCACGAAGTAAAGGTAATTTCCAAAAGAGGGTGTCTGCATAGGACCACAGACATCACTATGGACAAGCTGCAATTTCTATGTAGCCCGAACTAAACCATCTTTTGGAAAGGAGGAACACTGCATTTTGCCCAAAATACAGCCTTCACAAACATGTTTTCTAGGTGCCTCAAGTTTGGGCAAAGAGGACACCATTTCAGATTTCTGTAAGCATAGCAAACTAGCAAAATTCAGATGACCAAAGCATGCATGCCAAAGCTTTGCATCTGACATAGCCTGAGAATCATTTACTGCACATGCCAAATCATTCTCAGATCTTTCATAGTCTATGAGCTTATACAACCCACGACATAAAATGCAAGAAGCAATAATCACATCGCCATTTGACAGATCATGAACTGTACACCTGTCATCAACAAATTTCACAACCAAGCCAATCTTGGCTAATGCAGAAACTGATAACAGGTTATTTTTGATCCCTGGCACAAATAAGCATCTGACAAAGTGAAAGAACTACCATCAGCAGTAGTCAAAATGATCTTACCAACTCCCATAACAGGATAAGAGGAGTTGTTGGCGCATGTAACAGTATTCCCTGTAGGGGCAGGCTCGAGTGAAGAGAAGAAACTGCACTGCGAGGTAATATGTTTGGTCGCCCCACTGTCAAAATACCAAACATCTGAGTCTACTGTAGACATGCACTGCTCATGAGAAGATGGGTCAAAATTGCAGACAGTAGTAAACGCCCATTCTTCTTCCTGCACAAGATTTGCAGACTCTATTTTTGGTGTAGAGGCCTCTGCAACAACCATTCCAGCCTCTTTCTTCTTTGCCTCTTTAGCAGCCAATTTTGGACACTTCTTTATGATATGATCATTCCCTTTACAGTACTTACAAAACAATTTCTGCTTTTCTGATTTCTTCTCATCTTTATCTTCCTTCTTCGAATATGCAGAATTAGCAAATTTCTGCTTACTAGTTGAAGAGCTCCATTTTCCTTTGCCCTTCTGACCAGCCAGGAAAGCTTGATCTACAACTCGCATAATGGACCTGTTTTGCCTAGACTGATCTTCCTACAACAGAATAGAGACTAACTCCTCAAATGATAAGGCATTCGGATTGCCTTTCATCATCAACTGAAGAGTAGAAGCAAAACTCTGATATGAGTCAGGAAGACCATTCAGAACGGTCTGCACAAGTGAGCTATCTGGTATAACCCCATTAGCAAAAATCAACTGTTCCTTCAAGTCTTTGATCTTTGTTAGGAAACTGTCCATAGAATCACCTTCATTCATGTGCTCACTCTCCAACTGTTTTCGGAGGTAAGCAACACGAGCCTCATTCCTAGCTTGGTACAATGTGGTAAGTGTATCCCAAGCATCCTTAGTTGTTCTACAAGAGCGAATGTGAGGAATAATGGCACGTTTGACAGACAAAGTTATCAATGCATGTGCCTGGGCATCTCTGCCATCCCAGCGAATCTGCTCTGCAGTAGGTGCAACAGAAATAGCAGCATGAATAGGAATCTATAGAATATCATCTTCAACACCATCTTCATCAGCTCCAGCACCTGTATTTGCAGTACCTGTCATTACAGGTGTAACAGGACATCTTTCAACACCCTGCACAATGTTCCACAATCCTTTTGCAACCAATACATGTCGCATCATATAAGCCCATAATGGGTAGTTGGTACCATCCAACTTATCCTCAACAGCCAACATACGGAATACATCACTGCTTTCAACCATGGCCGGTGACTAAAATACCTCGATGCAGAAAATTGACTATATCTCAAAAAGTTGAACGGAACTGCCCATACGAATTCTGCTAGACCTGTAGCAGACTTCGAGACGCTTAAACTGGCGAATAGAAACTAGTATATACCTTTGGCACAAAAAGATGAAATAGCCTGCACAAGCACTGCGATAGTGCTCACCAAAATTCGTGTGATTCTGAGACTGCAAACGGAGGAGTGTCGACGGCGCCCTAGATGAAGCGACGACCTACTCTGATACCAATTGTTGGAGTTAGACATCTGCGGAAGCACGCAAACAGCACAAGGAAGAAGAAGAAGCTTGGAGCACAAACACACAATACTGAATGTATTACTAGAGAATGTACAAAGATTCGTAGCCCATTAGGGTAATAGGCGTATATACAAGCCGGGGGAAAAAAACCTCCTAAAGAGGGAAAAAAGTGCCCCGGTGGTCCTAGTGTGTTCACACACATCACTACCTAAATTATCAACAATATCATTCCCAACCCTTCCCTCTTACTGGTTGTGTAAATTTTCTCTGCTGAATTCAGTTGCCTACTAGCATAAGCAACTGGAAATTCTAATTTGCTCCCTTCTATTGGTTGTGCTAACACACATCCCAAAGCATAATTTGAAGCATCCACATGGACATGGAAAATTTTATCCCACTGTGGGGTTTTTAGAATTGGTGCTGTTACCAAACAAGTTTTTAGAGTCTCAAAAGCTTGGTCACACTCTTTGGTCCACTCAAATTTTGTGATTAAGGCATACAAAGGTTTTGCAATGTCAGCAAACTGTGTACAAATTTTTTATAATACCCACAATGTCCCATGAAAGTTTGAAGTTCCTTTACATTTGTTGGTCTTGGAAGTTCCACTATGGCCTTAATTTTTCTTTCATCTGTTGAAATTCCATTTCTAGAAACTATATGACCCAACATTCTCCCTTGCCTCACAAAGAACACACATTTTTCTGGATTTAAACATACTCTGTATGTTCTACATTTTTTGAATATATTTTCCAGATCCTTCAAATGATCTTGTCTTTTTAATGAAAAAGTGCAAAGATCATCCACATAGATTTCCATGATATTTCTAAGGAATTCCTTGAATATGTGACTTATTAGTCTTTGAAAAGTTGTTGGGGCATTAGTTAAATCAAAAGGCATAACCCTAAAAGCATAAATTCCCCATTTTGTAGAAAAGGCAGTTTTATGTTGGTCTTCCAAGGCTATGGGTACCTGATTGTATCCTGAAAAACCATCCAAAAAACTATAGACCTCCTTACCCGCAACTCTTTCCAAAAGATGGTCTGTTATGGGTAATGGATAGCTATCCCTTATAGTTACAGCATTCACCTTTTTCAAGTTAATGCATACCTTGAGTTTCCCATTCTTTTTTGGTACTACAACTATAGGAGATATCCACTCTGTGTACTCAATCTCATAGATGAAATTGGCAGCCAGCAGCTTGTCAATTTCTTCCTTTATTTTAGCAAAATATTTGTCATTGAATGTGTAGTGTCTTTGTTTGCTAGGTTTTGCATCAGGTGTAATAGGAATCTTATGCTCACAGATTTTAGGGTCAATTCCTTTCAAATCCTTATCTAAGCAAACACATCCCTATAGTTTTTGGCCAAATTTCTTAATGCTTCTTCCTCTTGATTTTTCATGTCATCAGCTATTACAATATGTCTTTCTTCCCCCTCTTCCTGGGTGATCATTACCCTCTTAGTTTGTTCCTCATTGTCATATGCCTCTCGTTTTTTCTTTTCTCTCTTTGGTTTCATTTTTAGAAGTAGTCTGTCTTCCACTTCATAAGTCTTGAAATTTGCAGGTACATCAAACTGTTGATCTTTGTTTGTCATTTTCTTATTTTTTTCATCCTCTTGATCTTTTTCTATTTCCTTGTGTTTGTTTTTTCTATATTTGCCTGAGATTTTGTCTTTTATTGCATTTGTAGCTTTTACTTCTTCCAAATATTGTGTTTTACCATTTTTCAATATCATTTCTTCTTCCTGGTCCTCTTTTGTTTTTGATACCTTTATCATTTGTATTCCTATGTGAAAGATATCATATCCTTCTTCATTTTGGAATTTCACTCCCACATACTCATCATTGGCTAGATCCATGGTAGCCAAAATCTGGTTCCAACCATAAGGCTCAAATTCTTCATCTTTGAATTTTTGTGGTATATAGCTCTCATCCTATGATTTTCTTCCTTCTACACAGTCTTCTTTTCTTAACCTTCTTTTTCTATCTGTGAGGTTCCTTATCACATTGCATTTCCATATTGATGATTCTGTTTCATTCTGATCTTCAATCTCTGATTCTTCACTTAATTCTTGATTTTGATGTATTTTGAACCATTCTTGAGGGGACGTCATAATATTGACCATTTCTTAGATTCACTCTGGTTATCCTTCCTTTGCTTTGAAGATATAGGCAATCATTACCCCAATCTTGCACAATTTGCATTTGTCTCATAAATGGTCTTCCTAGGATAATTTCATATGAAGTGGATTGTGGAAATTCAACTATGGCAAAAGTATGCTCTATTTCTATTCCGCATCTTTCCACAATCACCTTTTCCCATATTCCTAGGGGTTTTTCTATGTGTCCATCTGCAAGTTGTAATCTCATTTTAGTGGGTACTAATTCATTTTTTCCCCATCTTTCCCAAGTTTGTTTAGTCATGATAGCCACACCTGATCCACTATCCAATATAGCTTTGGCATGATTTTTACCAAATTGTATTCTCAGAATTGAGTTCCCTTCTTCTCCTTTACAATATCCTCCTATTTTATCAATAGGAATGTACAACAACTCCTCCAATTCTTGTTGATGTGGATCAAAATTCTCTGGTATTGATTCCCACTTTTTCATATTGTGTTGCAAGTGAGGATTTTGTTTTACCAATTCTTCCATTGTGGTGTGGTATAAAATTGTACATGTGCTTGTCTATATTGATTTGGAAGGTTATTTGTGCATTATCTTCCAGATCAATAGTTTTCCTTGTTTTTGTTGCATTTGCTTCCCCAACTGTTGTTGGACAATTGTCAGGTTCCCTCATTTTAAGTTGTGTTTCTTGTATGATTTGTTTGCATCTTTGCATTCTTTCATGCTCTAAATCTGGCATAGGGTAAGCCATTACATGATCTGTAGGATCTGGTCCCTCTCGAATTCTTCCCTTGTATGCTCTTATCAAAGTTTCCAAACTTTGTGAATTTTTTGCCTCTTGCTAAGTTGGTTTATTCTGAGGTTGACTATTGTTTGACTGTTCTATAATCTCTTCTTCCAAATTTTTTCCCATTCTCATTTTTTTCTCCCATCTCCCTTTTTGTCTGTTTTTCTTTTCCTTTGGAAATGAATTCTTCTTTTATTCCTTAGTTGTTTCCTGTTGTTTAGCTTGTGCTCTTGTTATAGCATTTACATTTACTTGATCATGGTCACTCAATTCTTCTTGCTCCATTATGTTGACTATTTTTAATGGTATGTTATTAGATGTATTCTGTTGGTTTTGAGGGTTTCTTAGAAAATCCTTTATTAGGTGTTCCCTGCCACAATCCTTGCAATAAGCTCCTTCTATCCTTAGTGTAGGAGGTTGTGGACAGTCTCTAATGAAATGTTCCCCTCCACACCTATAACAAGATATTTTTTGACTCCCTTTGAATTGAGGTTTCTGATTGGACATGTAATTATTGGTTATGTACATGAATGTGAGTGTATCCATTTCAATTCTCCCATTTCCCAAATCTAGGGCTTGCAGTTCTGGTTCTCTCGGCTCATATCCTTCCCACTCTTCGTGATATCCTTCATTCCAATGATAATCCTTTCTGTAAGATGATCTTAGTCTTGAGCTTTCTTCTTCTATTGGTGTGTATTTGAGTGGTACCACATTTGTCGGTAATGGTGGTTGTTGCCCAAGTACAGGTCTTGGTTGTTCAACAAATCCAGATTCTCTTTGTAAATTATGTTGGTTCACATATTCTCTTTCCTTAATGGGTTGTTTATTGTAGAAACATTCTTCTCTGGTATGGTTTGTCCATTTTCTTTCCAATGTACAGTATTTGAGTGTTTTCCTACCTTGCAAATGTTGTGGTTTTTGATATGGACATTGTTGTACCAAATGATTTTCTCCACAGTTATAGCATTTCTTATTTGTTGTTATCCTGGTGTTTATCAGATTTGTCTTGGTGCTAACTTCTAGGGCTTTGGCAATTGCCTGTGCTAATTCTTCTGCTGGTGGGATTTTATCTTCATTTGTTCTTGGTTGATCAAATGCTAATAGATCTTGTCCCCTGTTATCCTCTAAGTCTATTGCTTCCTTAACACATGCTCCTAGGCCAGGGCACCTTCTATAATACATCAAGGTTCTTAATTGGGCACTTCTTGATGGAGAGTGTTAATCTCCAAAAGAACAACCTACTCTTGAAATTAGAGCACCTCTATATCAAGAGTAAGTAAAAATCTTCACCAATTTGGAGGATCAACATACAATTATAAGGATTTTGGAAAATCTGTGAAAAGAATGATTCTACAGAAAGTCTACTGCACATATCTTTCTCATTGACTTATCAAATGTGTAAAGTTTCTTATAAAACTTTGCACAAGGTGTCGCCTAAAGATTGTGCACCTTCTGCAAGTCAAATCACTTTAAAAGATTTAGTAGATTTTGAGAAATCAACTTGACAAGTCACCTATGTCTAAAACTGTACTTCTAAGAAGTCGATTTAGACACCTATAACTTCTAGGACATGGTTCTCCAAGAATAGAACCCGTTTAAGCAAATGCTTTTAGTCACAAGTAGATTACCTTCCAACTTAAAGATTAAGTGCTTACTTGCTCAAAACTTTAAACTGTAGAAGGAGAACTAATCAAAACATTGACTTTGAATTTTGCGCCTGTTTCAGGAACAAGTGAACACTTCTTCACATATGAATGTTCCTACACTTAATTCTCACAGCCTGATCACAAGAAGGCTCTCAAATTTTAATCATAGACTCATTAACTCTAGACTTAGAAGTCTACAAAAGGATTCTTGAAATGATCAAGCACAGATGGAGAATGCACAGAAATATCGAGCGCAACTTCTCTTCAGTCCTTGACTTCCAAATCTTCAATTGTTGATTGCCCTGCACCAATAGCTCCCCCTCAATCATCAATTGAGGTTTTCTCTATCTTCTTTATGCCTGCCATGTCTTTGAACTTCTGTAGCTTTGGTCCATCCAAGCTTTTGGTAAGCATATCAGCTATCTGATCTTTTGTTGAAGTATGTATGACTTCAATCTCTTTATCCATCACCTTCTCTCTCAGAAAGTGATACTGAATCTCAATGTGTTTAGTCCTGGCATGAAACACAGGGTTAGCAGCTAAATATAATGAACTCATGTCATCTCCATATATGATAGGTGTACTCTGTATAGTGTCAAATTTCTTCATCAGAGTCTTAAGCCATATCACTTCCTTTGCAGCTTCAACCATGCCTTTGTACTCAGCTTCTGTAGATGATAAAGCAACTGTGTGTTGCTTCTTTGAACACCAAGATATTAATTTATCTCCCACATAACACAAGTATCCATAGGTTGACCTTCTATCATCAGGATTACCTGCCCAATCTGCATCACTATATATTTTGATATTTGTATCTGATGTAAAACCATAATACAAACCCTCTTTGAGTGTACCCTTAATGAACCTCAACACTCTTTGTCCTGCAATCCAATGTTCTTTCCTAGGACAATGCATGAATTGGGACAAAACCTTAACTGCATATGATAAATCAGGCCTAATTAATGTAGCATAGATAAGACTACCAACCAAACTCTGATATAGCTTCATATCATTAAATTCTTCTCCACCATATCTGCTCAATTTGTGATTCACCTCCATTGGAGTAGGTGCTACCCTGCAATCATTCATCTTAAACTTGATTAACAAGTTCTTCAAATACCTTTCTTGAGTCACATACACTCCATGTTGAGTATATGAAATCTCCATGCCCAAGAAGTATGACAAGTCTCCCAAATCACTGATTTTGAACTCTTTCTCCATTTTCTTCTTTAGGCTTTGAATGCCTTTCTCATCTGTACCTATAAGAATTATATCATCAACATATAGGCACACGTAAATGAACCCATCATCACTTGCTTTCACAAGTAAGCTACTATCTGCTTTAGATACTTGAAATCCAAGTTCTTTCAAGAGCTTTACAAGTCTATAGTTCCATGCCCTTGGGGCCTGCTTCAAGCCATATAAAGCTCTCTTGAGCTTACACACATAATCTGGATACCTTTCATCTCTGAATCCTTATGGTTGCTCCATGAAAACATCATCTGAAATGTAACCATTTAAAAAAGCATTCTTCACATCTAATTGACATAATTTCCAACCTTTACATGTAGCAATAGCTATGAGTGTCTTGATGGTTGTCATCTTTGCCACAGGACTATAGGTCTCATCATAATCAAGACCATATGTCTGAGCAAACCCTTTGACAACAAGTCTAGCTTTGTACCTAGACACATTTCCATCTGCAAATCTCTTAGTCTTGTAGACCCATTTGCATCCAATGATCTTCTGACTATTTGGTTTAGGAACCAAATCCCATGTTTGATTCTCCATTAATGCATCATATTCTTCCTGCATAGCTTTCTCCCAATTTTCTTTACCTTTTGCCTCTTCATATGTAGAAGGGTCTTCATCTGCTTTAATCATATAAGCATAATCTTTGGTAGCCAGAAAAGAAGTGTCATAGCTATATGTTGTAGGTTGCCACTTATGTCTTGATGACCTTCTGAGTTCTCCACTTCTTGAGGTTTCTGGTTCTTCACACTCAGGATCAAATCTTGGCATTTCTTCAACTTCAACCTGCACTTCATTATTCTCTTATTCATCAAATATCTGAACCTTTGATTTACCTTTCTTTTGACTCACAACTTCTTCATCATCTGTATTAATATTGATAGTACCTGCATACCAAGTACCTTGCTCATCAAATGTAACATCCTTAGACACAATGAATTGCTTTGTGGATGGACTCCACAATCTATAACCCATCTGCTTGTCATCATAACCAATAAATACATACTTTTCAGCTTTAGGTTCTAATTTGTGTCTTAGTTGTGATGGCACATATGCATATGCCAAACATCCAAATACTTTGCAATGGTCTAATGTAGGTCTCTTACCCCACCAAGCCTCATATGGTGTCATACCCTCCAAAGCTTTACATGGTAGCCTATTGACCAAATAACTAGCTGTATTTACAGCCTTAGCCCACAAATAATTTGGACAATTTTTCTCCTTCATCATGGATCTTGCAAACTCAACAAGAGTTCTATTCCTCCTTTCTGCTACACCATTTTGTTGAGGAGAGTACCTGCAAGTGATTTCCCTTTTTATACCTGCATTCCACAAGTAATCACTGAACTCATTAGAGAAATATTCTCTCCCTCCATCTGACCTTAGTCTCTTCAACTTATGTCCTGTAATTCTCTCTGCATACACATGATAATGTTTGAATGTACTGAATACTTCTGACTTATCTTTGATCACATAGATAGTCATCCATCTGGTAGCATCATCAACATAAATCACATAGTACCTTGAACCATTGATACTGAAATCCTTTGATGGTCCCCACACATCTGTGTGTACCAACTCAAGCTTCTCTGAATACATAAAACCATGCTTGGAATAAGATTGCTTATGAGCCTTACCTAATTGACATGCCTCACATCTGTATGTCATATGTTGACCGGTAACATCAGGCAATCCAAGCACTGAACCATTGTTAATCATATCTTTGATACCTCTTTCATTAAAGTGTCCAAGCCTCTTGTGCCAAAGATCTAACTCAGAGATCTTATGTCCTCCATATGTGAACAAGGCATGACCAACATTACCTTGAATCTTCAATGTGAACAATCTTCCTTCTTTCTTCCCTAAAACAATCTGTTTATACCCATTGCTAGGGTCTTTGGAATCCTCTACCTGCATTTCCAAAATAACCCCTACTACCTCTACCTCTGGTATTACCTCTTTGGTTTCTACCACTTCTTCCTCTTGAATTAAAATTCTGATTATATCCACCATTATTCTGATTATTATGCCAACAATCATTAGCTAAATGATTTGTCTTACCACAAATCCAGCAAGCTTTGACTCCATCTTTGTTATTCCTGCCTCTTCCTCTACCTTTGCCACTTCCTCTTCTTTTTAGGAAGTTAGCTTGACTAGTTGTGCCTTCATCTTCATTTGCTTGTTGCTTTCCTTTGCTATTTTTCTTCTTATCCTTTGAGTACATTGCATGACCTGTAGTCTTGTCACTTTCACCTTTGACATCCTGCTCAAAGGTTAACATATGTCCTAGCAATTGATTTAAATCAGGAGTAAAATGATCAAGTGATAATTTAGTAGACAAAATGAATGGCTTCCATTTGTCATCACCTCTCAAACCTGTGAGTATTTGCCTTACCAATTTATCCTCCTCAATGTCTTCATCAACTGCTCCTAATGCATCTGCAATGTCTTTCATCCTTGTTACATAATCTGAGATAGATTGAGAGGCCTTCTTCTTGAAAGTGGTAAATTCTGCCCAGAAAGATGTAGCAAGTAGTCATTGACTGCCATATAGATAATGCTCCTAGCTTGAGCATCTCTCTTCATCCAATTCTTCAAATCTGGCAATTCCTCCCTAGTTGGAACACTAGGATCTCTGAATTGAGGCTTTTCTTCTTCACGTGTAATGCAAGCTATCAAGTCTTTGCTCATAAGATGAGCTTCCATGCTCATTGACCATGCAGGATAGTTCTCTCTATCCAATTTCTTTATCTGAAGAGAATCTCCCATCCTTTCTTTACCTGTGTATTGAATTCATCAAATTTTATGAATAGCAGATGTACCTTTACTTCGAATGACACTCCTTTTGACTTCCTTGATGTCATATGATCTCCTTCTCAAGCTTTATCCTCAAGCTTTCACCTTTTGAACCTTAAAATGTTGAATTCTTTGCACCTACAACAGTCGAGATCCTCCTTCCTTCAATTCTGATGCTTCCTGCTCTGATACCACTGATGGAGAGTGTTTATCTCCAAAAGAACAACCTACTCTTGAAATTAGAGCACCTCTATATCAAGAGTAAGTCAAAATCTTCACCAATTTGGAGGATCAACATTCAATTATAAGGATTTTGGAAAATCTGTGAAAACAATGATTCTACAGAAAGTCTATTGCACATATCTTTCTCATTGACTTATCAAATGTGTAAAGTTTTTTATAAAACTTTGCACAAGGTGTCGCCTAAAGATTGTGCACCTTCTTGAAGTTGAATCACTTTAAAAGATTCAGTAGATTTTGGGAAATCAACTTGACAAGTCACTTATGTCTAAAACTGTACTTCTAAGAAGTCGATTTAGACACCTATAACTTCTAGGACATGGTTCTCCAAGAATAGAACCCGTTTAAGCAAATGCTTTTAGTCACAAGTAGCTTACCCTCCAACTTAAAGATTAAGTGCTTACTTGCGCAAAAATTTAAACTGTTGAAGGAGAACTGATCAAAACATTGACTTTGAATTTTGCGCCTATTTCAGGAACAAGTGAACACTTCTTCACATATGAATGTTCCTACACTTAATTCTCACAGACTGATCAAAATTACGCTCTCAAATTTTAACCATAGACTCATTAACTCTAGACTTAGAATTCTACAAAAGGATTCTTGAAATGATCAAGCACAGATGGAGAATGCACAGAAATATCGGGCGCAACTTCTCTTTATTTCTGACAGAAATTACGTCTGGATGAGAGAGCAATTCTAATCTCTTCAAAAGTATCTAATAACTTCTAATTCTCCTCAATTCTCATGCTCTACAATCTCTCATCTCGTGTCCCAACATTTTCCAAGTATATATATAGACAAAAGATTTACAAGCTTTTGACTAACCAAAGACATAAGTGTGCTGGCTCTAAATTAATGTACATATGTGTACAATTCTTTATCTTCTGAATGTGAACTTCTTCCATGCTTCATAAGTTGGTCTTTTCTTCAGTCCTTGACTTCCAAATCTTCAATTGTTGATTGCCCTGCACCAACACTTCTCAATCCTTCTATGAATAGAGATATTTGTCTTGCCATGGAGGGTACTTCCTCTCTGGGACATCTGTCAATGTATTGCTTGAATCTCATAGCTGCCTCTCTGACATTTTCATCTTTTTGTTGTTTAAAGCTATGTATCAAGGTAGCTGTACTATGTTTTATTCCAGTTTTTGAGAATTCCCCTTGTTGGCAGCAGTCAGGGAACCGAAGGAGCCACAAGACGAAGAGAGTCAGAGCGAAGGGACAGCACAAGCAGACATGGCAGTCAAAGAAGATCTGGCAAATAGGCCAATAATTTTCCTCATGAAGAAGCAAGTATGAGCATTCACGCAAATCTAGCACTTAGGCAACCCTTTAACTTTTCAAAAACCCTTACACCAATTAAAAGTGATTCTCATCACTAAACATCATTGTAAATACCATTTCATATTATTGTAGCTCCATTTTGTGCAAGCCAAGGAGTCCTTGAGCTTGAGGAGCTTTAGAAGTATCTACCTGCCAATTTTCGTAATTTTTAGATCTCGTTTGAGCCCTCAAATAAGCCCTGGAACCTAATTTTTAACTAGGCCGGACACTAGGTCTGAACAGGGCCAAAGCTAGTAAAAAACTATAAAAGGAGCTAGAGAGCTCATTTTTGAGGTTGGATGGTAATTGAAACGAACTTGTAAGAGTTTTTTGAAAGTAATCTAAAAACTCCATTGCTTCTCACTCTTTGTCTTGCCGTGTGTGCGCGTGTGCGTGTATGTGTGTGCATGCTTGTGTGCTTCTCACTCACGCACTTGTGACTCCACTTGCTCGAGGTCTTCATACCATCCTCACGTCTTCTCGGATTGACATTAAAGGAGGTGCTACTCATCACTGAGCTACACCAAATTTTGGCGCCGTTGCCGGGGATCGAGCTTTGAGGACGAGCGTGTGATGGTAAGACGTAGAGTTGATGCGTTGGAGTTGTAGGTATTTTCTTCACTTTCATCTATTTTCTTGTTTTTTCTTCACCATCCTCATCACCATCATCATCATCACCATCTTCCACCTCCATTTCCATCATCGCGAAAATTTCAGTTTTTTGAGTATATCACCATCTCCACCTCATTTCCCTCATTTCACTTGTGAGAGAGAGCGAGAGAGCGAAATTGCGTGTGCTATTTTTGCATGTTTCTTGAGCTGTCTTGCAGGTACAGGTCACATCATCGTCCCCAGCACTCTGCGCAGGTACGGATTTCGAAGTAACTGTCTGTGTGTTGCCGACTTCTGTCAATCGCGACCGATAGAAAAAACCTCAAACCATCAAACAAAGTGCAAAACCATGATCTACAGGCCTAGAGCTTCCCAAAAATGTGTTTAGTTTCTTGAAATTCCTCAGATTTCTGTCAATCGCGATCGCTCTGTCAATCGCGATCGACAAACCACGACGGACAGACCTGTCAATCGCGATCGACACGTCAATCGCGATCGACACGTCAATCGCGATCGACAGCCCACGACGGCTCTATCAATCGCGACCGACAGAGTCAACGACCGATTGACCACGACCGACGGGCCATACGCATGACACGTGTCAATCGCGATCGAGCCATCAATCGCGATCGACTCATCAATCGCGACCGACACAGTCAACGACTGTTTGACCACGATTGACAGCCCCGACGGCTCTGTCAATCGCGACCGACACAGTCAACGACTGTTTGACCACGATTGACAGCCACGACGGCTCTGTCAATCGCGACCGACACAATCAACGACTGTTTGACCACGACGGACAGACCCTCGCGACCGACCTGTCAATCGCGATCGACACGCCAATCGCGACTGACAGAGTCAACGACCCTTTGACCACGACTGATTGACTTTTCGGAACCCCTGTCAATCACGACCGACCAGTCAATCGCGAACGACAGCCACGACGGACCTGTCAATCGCGATCGACACGTCAATCGCGACTGACCTGTCAATCGCGACCGACAGACTTTGCGAACACGTTAGAAGGGCAAATTAGGTCAAATTTTTTAAGGCAAAAATATTGGTCTAAATTTTGGCCAAGTGTGGGACAAACACTCGGGATTAGCATTGCATGTTGAGGCCGCAACCCAAGTAATTCAAGAATTTTTGCCTACTTGATTAAACTGTTTTGAATCCTGTTTAGCCCCAAAACCCTGAACTGGCATAACTTCCTCATACGAAATCCGTTTGCCGTGATTCTTGTTTTGTTGGAAAGCTCGCGGGGAGTTGACCATACCCAGGGGGAACAAAAACTTAGGGATCTCTAGAGTTGTGTCCAAAAAGTCATAGTGCAAAATTGGTGAAGTGTTACATGAATAAAAGTGATTGATCCTGTCTTTTGAATTTAAGTCTTGAGCTAACAGTGGACCTTTTACAGGTCCGTTGAGAGCAGCAAAGGGTACGCAAGGCAAGAGTAAGTGCAGGCTTGGGAATACGCGTCCTGGGCACACCAGGACAACAACACAAGGGAAGGAACTCAAGTTTGGAAAACCCGCAACACCCTCTGTCAATTCTTAGTTTAGGCTAAGTGCGGGTAGTGTTAGAAGTAATTTCAGGCAACGATAGGCACGAGATAAATCAAAGACTATCTAAGAAAATCAAGTGCAAGTTAAGAGATAACCTGTGTGTGTGTGAACGACAACTTTAAAGGAAAAGAACCTAACGGGAAACGACCAAACTAAAGTGCGAAATTAAACTCAAGTATTCCTGACGACGTGATATCAGACAAGAGTATAAACACGATAATCAACATAAAAAGAACCAAGTGACCGATACAAAAGGACTCAGAAACGTGGTTGTACCTGGGAGAAATTGGATTAATCAAATAGGCATATGAACCTTAGATCGGGACGGCACCTAGTAAGGGAGAGACAAAGCCTTAGGTCTTCAGAGGCTAGTGTCAACCACACTGCTAGGTCTTGGGCCCAGCAGTTGAGTCACCACTCGCATTACCCTAGCTTTGATACCAGTGAATCAGAGATGTCTCAAGGCATGGACAGACCTACGGGAAGTTCGGGAGTGCCATACCTGCACAGGGTAGAAGGCCCTTACAAAACACAGTTGGAATACCTGAGGACCAACCGATTAGGTGCTAGCATCTATGAGGACGGCCTAGGAAGATATGTGGTACAGATTAAGAATCCTAATCAATCCATTGGACTAGAGCGGCCAGCTGTCAAGTTTGAAAACGGAGCATACTTGGACAAAGAAGGAACCATATACGTGGTTACCAGTCACCCAGATAGGACGGACGAATTCGGAAATATGATCTCAGAAGCAGATTTAGGTGACCTAGAGCAAGGAAACATGGGTGCAGAAACTAGAACCCCCCGAGGCAAATCTGTTCTCACTAGGATTATCACACCTGAGTGGATCCCCCAAGACAACAAGAGCATAGATTTGCTCCTCAATCGAGAAACTGACGAAGCCTTTTGGAGGTATAAATCTGATCAGCCAACTGATATAGGAACAATCATGATCTACGAGTTTAAGGATCCTGATAGCCCAGGTAGAGTGACCTACTTAGATCACGCTTCGGAGAGGATCTTTGTGGTGACAGAAAATGATAGGCATGCTTACACTTGGAAGGGTGAATTCGTTTTCCCCCAACCAAGATCGAATGTATCCTATGGTCACCCTGGAGCTGGAACCTCCCAAGCTCATGGAATGCAAAGAGATAGAAGTAGAGATAGACCAGAAGTAAGCTTTGCCAACCCAGTGGGCAGAGAAAGAATGAGGACGGAAACAAATAGAGTAGAACCTGAGGTACTTAGAGCTCACAGGAATCAGAGAAATGCGGATGAGTTCCCTCTACCACGACCTAGAGAGCACACAAGGACGTTGAGACCGACTCAGCTAGTTAAGTCCATGAAGAACTATTTCGATGGCACTGGAGATCCATACGATCATGTGGCTGAGTTTAGGCAAGTCTTGAGAGCTGAACAAGTGGAGGATCTATTCACGCAGTACAATGCCTTTGGTCTGACCCTTAGGAACACTGCCCTGACATGGTTTCAGCCACTAAATGAGAGGCAGTTCAGGAGCATAGACCAACTCCTAGAAGCTTTCATTATTGAATTCTCTAAGAGTGGCATAAGGCATAATACCTCCTCGCTGATTCACAACTTCAAGCAAACCCCTCAAGAAACTGTGAGACTTGCAGGAAGAAGATATAGACAATACTTAGAAAGATGCCCTGTTTCGGAGCTACCTACACCAGCCAAGCAAGTAGCTTTATTCTTGGATGGATTGCTAAGTACCAAATTGAGATCATATGTGTACCTGAAGGACCCTAGGACCATAGAAGACTGTGTACGCATGTGTATTGACATTGAGGACAACCTAGGGGAGTAGTTAGAGCTTTCCAAGATATACAAAGATTCGGATAGTGCCTCTAGCCTCTCTTCCACACAATCCACATCAATCGAGGAACTTGCAGAGAAGGTAGCTCAGAAGTTAGGTGTAACTAGCAAACAAATCCCAAGGTTTGCCCCTGTGAAAAGATGCTATACCTGTGGTGGCGACCACATGGCGAATGTATGTCCCATTATGGCCCAACCCCAAGTTAATCCTAGTAGCCAGTACTGCACCATAGAACGGAGATACACCAATCACACCGCGCAAGATTGCCCATACAACAAGCAGGCAGTCAGGCAACCCCACCCCCAGCCATACCCTCAACAAGGCAGATACCAGAGTCAATACCCACCTCAGCAGTATGCTAGGCCTCAACAAACCTACCAACCCTATCAAAACCAACAAAGGCCTCAGCCTGTGTTAGCTCAACAACCCCCTGCCCCAGCGAATGTGATTCCGGTAAAGTATGCTGTTGCAGAAGAAAACCTGAATAGAGCTATAGTCCCTGTAACACCCTTGCTTTCTGAAAGTGACCCGAGTGACCATAGCTTTGATTCTACACATGTTGATAGTCCCCAGGCGTACTACATGCAGTCTCCAGAACATGGTGAGTCCTATTATAGCGAAGAGCCAAATGAACCTAGTTGGGAGTCAGATTACACAAACGTCATGTACGCAAACCCCAATCTTAGACCTCAACCTAGGCAAGTAAGACCTCCATTCCCAAGAGGACCGTGCTACAGATGCCAAGGAGATCACCTCATTCGTGATTGTCGCTTACCTCCACCTACACAAACTCAGTCAGTGACGATCCAAGGCTTTTGCCAAGATTGTGGAAAAGAGCATCTCTTACGAGATTGTCCAAAAAACCCCAATAATATGCCAAAAATCACTCCTATCAATGTTATTGGGTTAGTGGTAAATTCCACAGGAAGTGTGACGTCCACCGCACCAGTACAGGTAGTGACTAGAGCTCAGGCATTGCAGCAGAACCAAGGAGTAAACTAGGATAAGAACCCAGAGGCTAGTGAAACCGAGAGCATAACAAAGAAAAGGACTAGAGCGTGGAAAGATAGTCGGGAAAGAATGAAAAGACAATGGGCTAAAAAGATGAGTGAACTCGAGGAAAGCATAAGAGAAACCAAAGCTAGGATAACTGAACTCACATCTCAAACTCCCTCTCACACTATCCCACCACCACCATTCCCATCGCCATCCGACCCGCCACCTTCCAACCCACCTCATATGATTCCACCAACCCCAAGAGTAGGATCCGTATTAGCTGATCCCACTCCTGAAGATATAGACATGATGCTTAAAGCATATCAGGCCAGAATCCAAGAAGGGCCAAATGTCACGGATCATGACAAGTGTTACCCTAGAGCTGACCTAGAGATAGAAAGAATCAAGCTTTGTGCGAAAATGGTCGCATTGGCTCAGACTATGTTTGAAGCCAGTCGCCTTTTCAATTACTCGGGCTCAGCCAAGACGCAATTACACTTGGATGGACTTCTGGAGAAGTTAGAGGGCATAATTGCAAGATCTGCCAAGGAAGAAGAAAATCAAGAAAGAGATAACGCAAGCAAAAATATGACCCATCCCCCATCGAAAGCTTATGTGCCAAATTCCATTGAACCAGACAATTCCCCCTCCCTAGAAAGAATGGAGAATCTAATGGCACAATCACAAAAGGAACCCGCCTTTCAACACAAGGGCAAGGCAAGTGAAAGAGTAAGCATTCCTGCCCAAGAAGCCTATGTGCCTAACTCTACGGAGCCAGACACATCATCTTCTATGAATCGGTTCACACCAGAATTCCTACGTGAGATTCAAGAAGACCAATTAGACTTGTAAAGAATTAGACTCGAAGTCTAATCTTTCTTGAGATTGGGTACTTTCCTGCTCTCCATAAATGGATGGGATGTCTTGTGGATGATGCACATGACCAATTTCCACAAGACATCCCATCCATTTATGGAGAGCAGGAAAGTACCCAATCTCAAGAAAGATTAGACTTCGAGTCTAATTCTTTACAAGAACTACCCCATTTCACAGGCCCATGGGAAGCAAGGTCCACCTGTATGAGAGCACCTATAGTCATGGTAAGAAACGAAGATTCAGTCATACCTAGGAACACAGAGGTAGTGAAGAACACCAAAGTGCAGTGTAATCTCAAGTTAGAAGAGCTACTCAAGGTTAGACCTGAATTATGGAAACATGTCGCCAAACAAGTACCAGAAATAGCCAAACCTCGTTCCCAGGTAGGATCCCAGAGAACAGTGCCAGAAATACCCTTGGATAAGATAGGAGATATGTGTGAAGGTGAAGAAGGGAACACCTATCTTCCCATCACCTACCAGGAGTACACCACCAAGGCAATTTTGGACTCAGGTGCAGGAGTTGCAATTGCCACTACTTCCCTATGGAAGCGTTGGGGCAAGCCAGCACTCAGGCCAACAAGAATGAAATTGCAGATGGCCGATGGTCATATTGAGAGACCCTTAGGATTGCTAGAAGGAATAACTCTCACCACTTGTGGTGTCGAGTTTGAGCATACATTTGCTATATGTGACTTCAACAAAAATCATGCCTATGAGATGATTTTGGGAAGACCATCTATGCGACAGTTGCAAGTGGTACAGGACTGGGGAACCAACTCCTTGTATCTGCAGCACTTAGGTGTTACAACCAAAGTAAATCTCAAAGATTACTCTCATGGAGATGTACCTCCCATCCAATGGAACCCCATCCATAGAGCCAAAGATGAAACGGAATCGGTGCATTCCATTGGGTCAGGATCCTCTTGGATGCATGAAGACACCCACTTATGGATGTGCAAAGTAGCAATAGAAGAAGAGAAGAGAGAAAAGGCCAGAGAAATAGGTGCAAACGAAACACATAGACCCACTCAAGACCCAGCCTATGCACCTGTAGTCTTTCCTGATGAGGAATTTGAACCCGACGGCTGGGCAGAAATTTTAGCAACCATGGATGTAGCCATCAATGAAGAACAATGGACACCTCACTGTGATGAGGATGGCTCTGACATTTCAGTCTTCTCCATAGAGCCAATCATGGGAGAGGCAGTTCTAGAAGAATGCGACCCGAGCCCTGATGCATTTGAGGATGCAAGTGACTCCGATCTAGAGTCAATCATTATGGACCCACCATTTGCATCAGATGAAGAATACTTCCATGAAATAGAATTTCAACCCCAGAGGCATGGAGAGCTTACAAATGATGTAAGATTAGCGACACATGTGACCCCGAAGGAAGAAGGGAAGAAATGAAAGAAGAGAGAAGTCTCACCAGAAGAGGAAGAATCTTTGTTTGAGGTCCCAAAAAATTTTAAGAAGTATGAGATAGACGACAGGAGAGTCATGATAAGAATGCCTAAACGAGAGGCACAATCAAGAGAGGCCTATGATAACAAAGAAACCACCAAGAAAGTAGTAGTGGCCCTAGAAGAAGGAGAGGAGAGATGCACGTACATAGGCCATAACCTAACAGAAGAAGAAGAGCATGCGTTAATTGCCTTGCTAAGAGAATACAGAGATGTATTCGCTTGGAGTTACAAGGATTTGAAAGGTGTTGACCCTGACATATGCTCACACACCATCCCCATGACTTCAGACGCCAAACCCTCGAAGCAAAAGCCCTATACATATAACGGTAATTACGCTGCTAAGATCAAAGAAGAGATAGATAGGCTGGTTGAAGCTGGATTTATCTATGAAATTGAGCACACTGAGTGGGTATCCCCCATCATAGTGGTGGCCAAGAAAAATGGAAAGCTGCGCGTATGCATTAACTTGAAAAAGGTCAATGTAGCCACGATTCGAGATAACTATCCGCTTCCCATCACAGAACATCTCTTAGAAAGAGTGGCAGGCAAGGAAGTGTACAGCTTCCTTGATGGATTTTCGGGTTACAATCAAGTAGCCATAGCTCCAGAGGATCAGCATAAAACGGCTTTTGCCACAGAATGGGGCATTTTTGCCTTTAGAGTAATGCCATTTGGGCTTACCAATGCACCAGCGACCTTCCAGAGGCTGATGTGCCATGTGTTTAAGGAGTTCCTGAGGAAGAGTTTAGAGGTCTATGTTGATGATCTTTGTGCTCATTCCAACATTAGACAAACCCATATCCCTGAACTCAGACAAATCTTTGACAAGTGTAGAGAATATCAAGTCTGCTTGAACCCAGAAAAGTGCGTTTTCATGGTCAGGCAAGGCAAGATTCTAGGGCACATAGTGTCAAAGAATGGCATATCTACTGATGAAGAGAAAGTGAGAGCTATAGCAGAACTACCTAGGCCAAAGAATGTCAAGGAAGTACAAGCTTTCATGGGGCATTGTGGTTATTACCGACGATTTATACACATGTATGCTGTCATTGCAAAGCCCATGTACGGACTTCTGACTAACTTTGAGTGGACGGATGAATGTGAGAATTCCTTCCAGGAGCTTAAACAAAGATTATGTTCAGCACCAATCTGGACCACACCAGATTGGAATAAGCCATTCCATGTTCACGTGGATGCATCCAATTATGCCATTGGGTGTGTACTTGCTCAACCTACTGGTGAAGGTAATATGGATCTTCCAATTGCCTATGCCAGTCGACAGTTGAATGCAGCAGAACGAAATTACACCACTATGGAGAGAGAAGGCTTAGGCATGGTATATGCAGTTAAGAAATTTAGACACTATTTGCTTGCAAATAAGTTTAAATTTTTTACTGATCATCAGGCATTGCTATACCTCGTAAACAAGCCATGCAATACAGGAAGATTAGTGAGATGGTTTCTCTTGCTAATGGAATATGATTTTGAGGTTGTGGTAAGGAAAGGGAGGACTCATTTAAGAGCAGATCATCTCTCTAGGCTCACATCGGGAGAAGCCCCACAAGGAGTATCAGATGACCTTCCTGATGCTTACTTGTTTAATTTGGAAGTGGTGCCGTAGTGGGCTAAGCCATTGGTACCAGTATTGACATACGGGCCTAATCATCCAGTGGTAAACACATGGAATAGAGAGGTTGTGAGAGCTCAAAAGTACCACATCATGGCTGGAAGTATGTACAAGCACACAGATCAAGGAATCTTGGCTTGTTGTGTAGAAGAGGATGAGTACGCTAAATGGTTGCAATTAGCACATGTAGGTGCGTTAGAGCAACACTACTCAAAGCAACGAACTTTACAGACCCTAAAGAGACTCGGAGTGCATTGGCCGACTATGGAAGCGGATGTCCAAAAGTTGTGCAAGGAATGCCCAATCTGTTGCACTAAACCACCTGTGGAACATGCCACTCTTTATCAAGTATCCATTGTGCCAGATTGGAGTGAACCTCTAGTATCCTTCCTGAGGACGAAAACATTCCCTCCAGACATGACTCTGGCTAGGAAAAGAATTTTAGAACAAGAAGCCCTGGATTACTCACTCATTGGTGATAATCTATACAAGCGTGGTAAAGACGGTTACCTTAGGCTATGTGTCCATGAAAGTGAATATCTTAAGATCTTGGAAACTGCTCACCAAGGTGTAGCAGGAGGACACTTTGGACCGGATCGGGTGATCAAGGCAATACTATTTGCAGACTTCTGGTGGCCTACCCTTCACATGGATGCACATACCTATGTGAAACGGTGTGATGTCTGTCAGAGGACTCAGTATCCTATACGCAAAGATGAGATGCCACTGAAACCTATGATGGGTGGACGTGCCTTCTCTAAGTGGGGAATAGACTTCGTAGGTCCTATTAATCCCCCAGCTAAGGGTTCGCATGCAGAATACATCATTGTTGCAACAGACTATCTAACTAAGTGGGTAGAGGTAAAAGCTACGACAAAGAATGACGCTCAGACAACCGCTAAATTCTTGTTTGAAAATGTATTCACGAGATATGGGCTACCTATAGAGCTTGTAAGTGATAGAGGCACTCACTTCTTGAACGAAGTGATTGAAAAGCTACTCCAAGAATTCTTGGTAATACATAAGAAGTCTGCCCCCTATCACCCTCAAGCTAATGGACAAGCTGAGAGCACCAATAAGATCTTATGCAATGTACTGACAAAATTAGTGAACACGAAACGCTCTGATTGGGACAAACAGCTACACCATGCTGTTTGGGCATACCGAGTTGCCTACAAAACGGTACTCCAAGCCACCCCCTTTCAAATGGTATTTGGCCAAAACGCTGTGCTACCCTTGGACTTCTTAATTCCTACATTGAAAGTAGCACAAGAGCACGAGTGGACGGGTCATGAACTCTCCTCTAGACTTTTTGACCTTGAACAATTAGGAGAAACAAGACTGAGAGCAGCTGCAGGAATATATGCAGCTAAGAAGAGACAGAAGGCGTACTTTGATGCCCATGTGAAGGATAAGGGCTTGAAAGCAGGAGATCTAGTTTTAGTCTATACACTGAAGCAACACGCAAGGAAGCTAGAAAAGAGAGGCTATGGACCTATGATCATCAATAGGATCTCCACGAGTGGAGCAGTACAACTGGCCACATTAGAGGGTGATGTTCTCCCGAACTATATTAGCGGATGCAGAGTCAAGTTGTATCAGGAACCCCTCACGGAGGAAATGCTAAGTTGACTCAACACTGCTAAGAAACGCAAAGAGGAAGAAAAGCGAATTCGAGAAGAAGCTCAAGCAGAAGCCCTAGAGCGCATACGGAGGATGAAATTGCGAAGGCAAGGCCGAGATCAGCCTAGAACAAATGACTATGCAGATCAAGGATATCATATGGCAATGTGTGAAGTCGCAGGAACAAGCTCACATAGGATAACTGATCGACGTCCGTTCATAACCTTAGATATAGGACAAGGAAAGAGTGCAAGGACCGTAAGAGCCTTGATTGACTCAGGTGCAGCCACTAGTGCTGTTAAATTGTCTTACTGTCAAGAGTTGCAGTTAACTGTCAATCCTGTGGAAGCATATCTCATAGGATTGGGAGGCGTGGAAACCCCTTGCATGGGCGAGGTGGAACTTCCCCTCTACATTCATGATGAGGCAATGACAGTTAAAGTATTAGTGTGTCAAGATGAGGACCTCACGGAACCCCTTGTCTTGGGTCAAGACTGGATCTATGACCAAGCAGTCAACTTAAACCTAAGAAGTGGACTTCTTCAGGTATGGGTCAATCATAGTCGAATTACAGTAGAGTTAGATAATGGAGCACTCAAGGAACTAGGAAAGGCACAGACTCCTGGTCCTTCCAGGGGTACACATGAAGATGAATGATATTCTCAAAAAAGGAGTCAGGGATGCAACAGAGGAATGATATTCTCAAAAAAGGAGTCAGGGATGCAACAGAACTCCCTTCTTTTCCAAAGGCCAGAAGGAGGCAGCAACCAAAGGTGGATCAAAGGCAGAAGAAGCAGAGTACTACCTGTGCCGGAAATCAAAAGTACCTGCGCAGCACAATGTCTCAGCAAGTGAACCAAGTGTGGGTGCGGAAAGGCGAACACCCGGTTGCACTCAAGCCAACCACACAGGCAAAGCCTCTTATTAGTAATCAACAACACGACACTAATAAGAAGTCTTTCAGAAATTCATCTGCTAACGTGAAATCTATTTGGGTGCCCAAGAAGTCGATGAAGGCTAGCCCACAATCAAGACAAATTTGGGTGCCTAAGGCTTGCTTGCGGGCGCAAATAGCTACGCCGAGGCCACAACCTATACAGCGTAACCCATTCACTCGCACAGCCAGCATTCACTCGTTTCCAACACTCAGGAACACACCAAGGCCCATGAGCACGAACATGATCGCTTGTAAATGGGTCCCTAAAAAGCCTCAATTTCAAGTCGATACACCTATAAAGCTCTCTAGAGTCTCTATGAAACCAAGAACAAAACCCATCCACTGCATTTGGTAGCCTAACACCTGTAATAAACCCCCCAACCCCAATTTGTAAATTCATTCCCACTTACTAACTGCGTTAGTCTCCTAGGACTACCCAAGCATTAACTACACACACTGTCTTCGTGCACTTACTAACCACTAACTCACCATCTACCTCATGTTAATGTTGTAACGGGGACAACAACGGATTTATTTTGTCCATTACGATGTTAACACGTGGTTCTATATTCTCATTCTCACAGAACCAACCAGCAAGCAGGGCCATGGCAGAAGCAGGAGGTGCCAGTTCTCAAGCCGGAACCGGTGCACAGATTGTGGACATAGAAACACTCCTCCTCGAGCCACATCTCACCGCAAGGCCGCAAGCACTTCAAGCTGTGCATGTGCTCCCCATTCAGGATCCTCCTCAAGGGCACACCTCTCAAGTAGGTAAACACGCTCACTGGTTCAGTGATGTCGCTGGACCATTGGGCGATGGAACCTATTTCTGGGAAGCTGAATTGGAATTTAATGGTAAATGGGGACGTTACCACTTTTTCACGCGCGAGTTCGAAAGCTATCAAAATGCCGAAGTCATGCGATCACTATGGACCAAAGCCAGTGTGGACAGTTATTTCAGGGCCCACTTACCAAAGCTGGATTTCTTACGATGTTCATATCTCATCAGTACCATCACGCCAAGCAGGGCCAAGGGAGGCGACAACACCTTTGTGTTACCCTCACTGCTGCCGGGTCATGAGCTTAAAAGATTCAAGCTGACCCTTAATCTGGTACGAGAAGCGTTGGGCATGTATGGCATGCACATTCCCACTGAAAAGGAAACCATGGTTCCAGGACGAATGAAACACAAAGATCTTAATAAGCTGAAGGATATGGTAGCGATGACACCTACCATTGCGCTTCACCTGCGGACCGTCATGCAACATTTTTCTTTCCCCGCCCAGGAAAGATTCACAATGCCCCCAAAGAAAATATGGTTCAGCTTGTATCTGGCAGAGACAGAAGGCCTTCCCATCAATGTGCCACATTGGATCATAGATCAGATCCACCTAGCCCATCAAAGGTGGAACAAGAAGCAGAAAAATGTGCTTCATGGATGTTGCGCTCTAACAAAGATAATCTACCGATGTCTGGCCTATGACGTGCCTATTGAGCGGGCACTCATATGGCCCCGCGCCCAGGAATTCCAGAGAAGACTATCAGCAGCAGGTCCCCCATCAAAGAAGATGAGGGGGGGAGTACAATTACCCTGTGCTCAACCTAGGGGAGCCACCACTACACCAGAAATTACCCCTCCCCAGACACGACGCGTTAGGCCATTCACAATCCGGCTACCAAGACCAAGCACAGATGGACCTAATCTGGTATTTCCACCCGTCCCATCAGATCTGGAATTCCCACAGGGTTTTACTCTAAATGATCTCACGGATGAAGAAGTAGCCCGACTGATCTATGATTCTAATCTCGAGACGGAAACAAAACGTGCTCAGGAACCACAACCCCAGACAACAACAGTAGCCCCCACCCGACCAGAAGTGGTAGAAGTCGACGTCGAGGAACAAGAGACAGAACAAGACGAAGAAGCCTACGAGGAACAAGAATATGACGAGCTTTCAGAGCTGGCAAGTGCCCCTGCGTATTCGGCACAAATCAAAAGACTATATCGAACCATGCAACTAGTTCAAGAACAGCATAAGATGTCACTGGAATCGGGCAAGAAACTCATGAACCAGTTGCTAGCTGAGGAAGGTGTGGACGATTTGTTCATTGAGTCCATAAACCTTCATGCCGACGCCGTAGGAGTGGATGAGGCCATCCATGAGGCAATGGCTTACATTCACAGATTTGAGAAGAGGGTTCCCGTTCGTCCCAGGAGGTCCGGGAAAAAAATTCATATCAATGTATCAGCACCAGGAGAGACAACGCAAGCAGACGAACATCAGGAAGCACCACTGTCACCACCATCCCCACCTCGCACTACACAATTCACTCCACCACATGACACTAGCACCACCACGTCCACTACCACCACCATTGTCATGGGTATCCCACTCTCTCCGGGAATCCAATTCGGGGGAGTCACCATGCCCACTTTCACCACTCTTTTCACTGACGTCACATCCACTCCACCCACGATCCCCATCTACACTGTCACTCAAACAATTGACACTATGGAAACATCTCCTACCACAGCACCGCTCCCTCCCCCCATGCCACCTTCATCTCCCATACCCCCTCCACCCACATCTCCACTTGCATCCACATCATTCACAACTCCCATTCCCGCCCCCACTCCCCCTGCATCTTCACCCCTCCCAGCATCATTTAATGTAAATAGCATATTTTTAGCATTAAATCAATGTGTATATCAGCTTCAGAATGAGTACAGAGCTCTGGACGGCCGGTATCAACAACTGACAACACACCATCAGAACTTACAAAGGCAATTTCACATTCTACAAGAGGAAAATGCAGAAGTGAATCAACGCTACACAACGCTTGAGCAGGCTCACCAAACACTATTGGAGGCACCACAACCATCGACAGAATCAGGCGTCAAACAACTAGAAGCCTTGCTCGAAGTATACCAGGCCGACAACCTACGAGTCAGACGCAACTTGGCGCTACTACGGAAACATATGACCACAGCACTGGAGGAGAACAAGAGACTGCAAAAACAAAATGAAGAGAATCTGGAAGCGGCAATGGAAGGCTCCCCTCACGAGATAGATCCAGAGCAGTTCAAAGCAGTTCCCACGGAGACGATGAAAACCATTCTGGAAAGCTATGCAGATCTCCTGGAAGCCCATGATGACTTGGAAAGAGAGCGTGACACACTTCAGAGCAGGCTTAAGGAACAAGAAGAACAGCCGAAGAGTGTCCCATCAACCTCCACCTCAGACGAAGTAAAGGCCTTAACTGAGCAGGTAGCAGAATTACAAAAGCGGTTACTGACATACGAGAGGCAGCCATCTCCAGTGGTCGAACCAGAGCAAGAAGAGTTGGTCCCTATTCAGGTAGATGATTCGTACGAGGAACCGTATGTTCCTATGCCAATGCCAGGCGGGCGACGAACCTCAGAGGGACTAGACACATTGGAAGTGGAAGCACCCGAGTGGCTTCAGACACTGGAAAGGATAGCGAACACCCACGAAGAACGGGTGGCCATTCAGATCCAATCACTAGCGAACTTAGAAGAAACTGTCATAAAGTCTGAATATTTCAGAAGCATGTCTCATCATAGATGGATCGGCACCAATAATGACCAATATGTGCCATTCTGTATACTTTTGGCCGATTACAACGCGGAGATTCAACGACAAGCCTCCTACATTTGCTACACAATTTGGTCCAGATGATATATCGGAAAGTGCTCAGCGTGGGTCCATCCATCAACCCACCTGGAGAATCAGGCTTTTGGAAACGTATCCTGAAATGGTCCGAACCTGGAATAATATGCCGTTGTTTATTAAATATAATCCTTGTTACATTCCAGTTCTTGGACGACGCACCTGGCCTGAATTCACTATTGCCGTCAGAGACATCAAAGCCTGTGCAAAATGGTTGAATTATGTTTACCTAGCACCTCCACGAGGACCCCCCACGGTCAACTACATGATTTCTACAATCCGTCACTGGAGTACTCGGCTACGCAATAATCCTGATGTGATGGCCCAGATGTGTATGAAAATATTTGAATTAATGCTGATCACTTTCAGGACGTTTAAGAACATTAAGGACCCTCACTTCTCAGGTGCAGGCTTTGTGACAGGAAACCAGGATCTAGTGTACGATATGAGTACCACCCCGTCAATTGAAGTAATATATGCTTGGCACGCCAGAATCAAGTACCTCCCAGCCTGCTTTAAACAGACATTTGAGGAGATGTTCATCACAGGATTCTGGGAATATCACTCCGAAATCTTTATACCCAGACCATCACATCTCCTCCAATTATTTGCTGTGGAGAGAACCATTTACTCAGAACAATTGAGGGTGCCTCATCCCGAGGTTCCCGGACCTGTGAATTGGGATGATTTGCTCACAGATCTAGCACGCGGCTTGCGACTCGAAGAACACCACCTAGCCTCCGATGTCGTCCAATACTATGTTCAAAAATCCTCTAGACAAGGGTCTGTCAGGGGCGACAGACGCGAGAGTGGGGGGGGTGTTGGCAGCAGTCAGGGAACCGAAGGAGCCACAAGACGAAGAGAGTCAGAGCGAAGGGACAGCACAAGCAGACATGGCAGTCAAAGAAGATCTGGCAAATAGGCCAATAATTTTCCTCATGAAGAAGCAAGTATGAGCATTCACGCAAATCTAGCACTTAGGCAACCCTTTAACTTTTCAAAAACCCTTACACCAATTAAAAGTGATTCTCATCACTAAACACCATTGTAAATACCATTTCATATTATTGTAGCTCCATTTTGTGCAAGCCAAGGAGTCCTTGAGCTTGAGGAGCTTTAGAAGTATCTACCTGCCAATTTTCGTAATTTTTAGATCTCGTTTGAGCCCTCAAATAAGCCTTGGAACCTAATTTTTAACTAGGCCGGACACTAGGTCTGAACAGGGCCAAAGCTAGTCAAAAACTATAAAAGGAGCTAGAGAGCTCATTTTTGAGGTTGGATGGTAATTGAAACGAACTTGTAAGAGTTTTTTGAAAGTAATCTAAAAACTCCATTGCTTCTCACTCTTTGTCTTGTCGTGTGTGCGCGTGTGCGTGTATGTGTGTGCATGCTTGTGTGCTTCTTACTCACGCACTTGTGACTCCACTTGCTCGAGGTCTTCATACCATCCTCACGTCTTCCCGGATTGACATTAAAGGAGGTGCTACTCATCACTGAGCTACACCCCTATGAAGGCTTCTAGGAAAGATTCAATATCCGGATACATTTCCTTTCTCAAGTGAACAAACCAAGATAGTGCAGGTCCAGTTAGGGTTAGACCAAATGCTTCAAATTGCACTTTATAATCCTCAACTTCTTCTGCTCTAATTAATTGTTTGAATTCTGCAGCATGAGCATGAGGATCAAAATATCCTTCATATTGATTCTTCATGCATTTAGCTACTTTATAGGGCCTAAGCATTCTTCCTTGATTTTGCCACTGATGTTTCCTTCTAAATGGAAAATCATTCAGTCCTTCTGCTTCTCTTTCAAAAGGATTTGGGGAAGTATGTATTCTCCTACCTTGTTGTTGCTCAATATTATTGTGTGTTTCATTCTGTCTTGGCAAGTCTAGTTGCCCTCGAATTTGTTCCCAAGGTCTCTTGTCTACACTCTGTCCTAAATCATTAGAATTTTCTGGATCTTGTGAGAAGATGTATACACATCCCTGTCTATCCTCATATTTGCCATCCTTAAATTGTGCCACTGGTGTTATATTCAGGGGTATTTCTAAGTTTCTCAGCCTGATGAGAAACTTATGCATCCCATCCTGATACACATAAGTTCCAAACCTATTTGTATACATATATTTGAGAATATTTCTATAATCACCATTTTTAGAGGGTTCATTGGTTTCATTTAGGTTTTCCATGTTGTTTTCCTGCCCTAAATCTTTCTCTTGTAAGTTTCCTATTACTGGCTCTATCTCCTTCCTTTTTAGATCTTGTTTAGGAGATGTGATCAATGTATTACCAGATCTCAAAATCATCCAACTACTTCACGATTCTGTGAAGAGAATCGTGTTTTCCACGATTCTGTGAATAGAATCATCTTTTCTATGATCTTGAAAAGCTTCTAGATTTCTTCATAATTTTGTGAAAAAGAATTGTCTTTTTCACTATTTTTGGATATTCTAAATTTTCCAAGATCTTGTGGAAGAGAATCGTGTTTTTCACGATTCTGTGGAGGGAATCGTGATTTTCACGATTCTGTGGAGAGAATCGTGATTTTCACGATTCTGTGGAGAGAATCGTGATTTTCATGATTCTGTGGAGAGAATCGTGATTTTCACGATTCTGTGGCTAGACAATTGTGATTGCTCACAATTGTTAAAAACACGATTTTCTTATGAAAATCGCGTTCTGGGAATTGTGTTTTTGTGTTTAATTTAGCAAAACACGATTTTGTGTTTGACTACAGAATCGCGATTCTGTGTAGATTTTTAAAATTTTTGAGGTTCTTGATTTTTAAGTTTCTGTTTATCCAATAGAATCGCCTTAATAAAATTTTAACATGCAATAAAAGAGTTTGAACAAAATTATTATTTTTTCTCACTAAAACTCAAAAAATCCAAAAGTCGCAATTCCATGTTTTTTACTATTTTCTGTGTTTTTGTGCCCTAATCATCATATGAAACTTGAAGTAATGCAAAAAATTTGTTGAAAGATTATTACCTTGCTTTCTTGATCAAGAAAAATCCCAAAAAAATTGTATTTGCTGACAGTCGTGATTCTGAAAAATTTCCTCTAGTTCTCTCTCTCTCTCTCTCACTCACTAAAAATGAGCTATTTTTCAGAAAATACATGCTTTTATAGCCTTCAGACAATCGCAATTTCGTGTGAATTTCTTATAATTTTTCACTTTTCACTGTATGACCCTCATTCCTTAACAATTTTGTGGTTTTTGATTCTCAATTCTCATATTTTCAACAAAATTTACTCCCTTTATCCTGCTGATGAAAATCGCGATTTTGTACCCAAATCTCAGTTTAATCTCTTGATGCTCAATTCCCACTGATAATCTGAAATTTGATTTTCTCTACTTCCTTAACTTTGTTAAACCTCTTATCATCAACCTCAATACCCAAAAAGTGCAAAATAACTCAAATTCTTTTTCTTACAGAAAATCAAGATCCTGTGAAAAGAATCGTGTTTTTTCTGAACTTCTAGTTTTTGCCGTTTTTGGCTTTTCTTTCCACTTGGTCCCCTTCAGTGTTCTTCACCAACTCCAGATCACTTGCCACCTGCAATTATACACCATCATAACTTATTTAAAGAATCTTTTTTGAAGAAATTTAAAGAGCAACTTCTATTCTAGATATTTTTTATTTTCTTTCAATTTTCTGAACTTTTTCCATTTTTTTCTTCTGCACACTCCACAAAAATACTCCAGTCCAACTTTCTAAGGAAAAAGAAAATTTGTTTGAATTTTTTAATGAATTTTATGAATTTTTTTAGTATTTTGCACTAAATCAAGGTAAACACTTCACTTAGGGTTTCTTGTTTAAAGATCCATTGATCTTTTGTTTCATGATTGGTTATATTCCTCTATGCTTGCAATCCAATCAGTTTATGAGCAAAGCTTCCCAAAGAAAAGTGTGCTAAGAAGTGCAATTTTTCAATTCATGCAAAGATAAACTCAAACATTTTTCTTTTCAAGATGCAAATAAATTTTTTCTCACGATTGTTTCTTTGCCTTGGCTAAACAAATGGATCTTATCTACTTGCATATAGCTACTTTACTTGACTTTCCTCAATGCAATCATGTCATCTTTCCCAAGATCAACAATTTTGCTTAGTACTTGGTAAAAAAGCACTCTACAAATGCAAAGATGGTCACATTCTACCTTCCTTTCAAAAAATCTTGAATCAAATTTTCACACACCTGCACTTTACTTGGAAAACATGATATGAGTAACTATCAATTTGCAAGAATTTCACCACTTCTTTATCTCAAAAGGTTAACTCTTACTTTCTTTTCCCAAAAGACAAGCAAAGAAACCTACCTTTTCATGTATCTTTTCTTGATTAGAGAATAGTACCTTTTCAATGTGTTCAATACCATCAACAATGGAAGATCCAACAAGGTCCAAACTTCAATGAAGCTTTTGCATCTTTCCTCGGCAACGGCACCAAAAAAATGTTTTTTGTTACCCTTTGGAGTTGTCCTCTCCAATCATTTTAGCATAAAGAATCAACAATACATCTTACATTTGTCAATCCGGGAAGTATACAAAGACCACAGCCCCTTCTAAGTTAATGGAATCCAAGAATAAGAGGAAAATGATTGGATTTTTGAGAAATGGTGAAGATGAAGAGAAATTTCTAGGGTTTTGATTATCTTGAGCAATACTACATCATTTTCAATGATCTTGGTGCCTAAAGTGTGTTATTTTCTCAGCAGAACACAATTATGAAGTCAAATCTCAAAAATGATACATGTAACCCTCAGATGAGACAATCGCGATTCTGTGAAAACTGATGATTTCCATCTCCAGCTTTATTCTTCAGCACTTTCTCACTCAATACTCTAAGAATCATTTCTCTTCATACACATTAATCAGAAATACACAATAGAAGCTTGCAAATTCCATAGATTACACATACAATAGACTCAACAAATCTAAAGAAAGTACTTGAAAGGAAGAAACACGATTTCTGCAAGGAGAGCTCTTCAAATTACTTGGATAGCACAAATAATACAACCAACCCTCTCAAAATAGAGGAAATTATCTTTTATACATTTTCAAGTGTCCCTTTTCACACTTGATTTTTGGTCCTTTTCCCTTCTAATCTAAAAATATGCTATCAAAGAGCTTCCAAAAATTCTAGAAAAAATACATATGATTCTAATTTACATGAGGAAGATTCTTCCTCATTTTTACATCATTTGCGTAAATACTTCTACAATTTTTTGACATTTTACAAATAATTTCCCTTCAAAAAATGCTTCTTCTAACAGAGCTACAAAGACTTAAAACGTGTAGACCCTGACATATGCTCACATACGATTCCTATGACCACAAATGCCAAACCCTCTAAGCAGAAGCCATACACATATAACGATAACTATGCTGACAAGATCAAGGAAGAGATATATCATTTGGTTGAAGCTGAATTCATCTATGTACGTGAGCACACTAAGTGGGTATCCCTCATTGTAGTGGTGCCCAAAAAGAATGGAAAGCTACATGTATGCATTAACTTGAAGAAAGTTAACGCAACCACTATTAGAGATAGTTATCCGCTTCCTATCACTTGCTTGATGGATTCTCTGGCTACAATCAAGTGTCCATAGCTCCAGAAGATCAACATGAGACAGCTTTTGCCAGAGAGTGGGGCATATTTGCCTTTCGATTAATGCCATTTGGTCTAAGCAATGTGCGTGCTACCTTTCAAAGGCTGATATATCATGTCTATAAAGAATTCTTGAGGGAGAATTTGGAAGTCTATGTTGATGATCTCTCTCATTCCAAAATTAGACAAGCCCATATCCCTGAGCTGAGAGCTATCTTTGACAAATGTAGAGAATATCAAGTCTGCTTGAACCTAGAAAAGTGTGTGTATTCATGGTCAGACAAGGCAAGATCCTGGGACACATGGCGTCAAAGAACAACATATCTACGGATGAGGAAAAAGTGAGAGCTATTGCAGAATAGCTAGGCCCAAGAATATCAAGGAAGTACAAGATTTCATGGGGAATTGTGGCTACTATCACTGATTCATTCATATGCATGTGATCATTGCAAAGCCCCTGTACTCCCTTTTGACAAATTTTGAGTTGACTGATGAATATGAGAAATCCTTCAATGAGCTGAAAAAGTGACTGTGTTCAGCACCAATCTTGATCACATCAGATTGGAACAAACCCTTTCATGTTCACGTGGATGCATCCAATTATGCTATTGGGTGTGTACTTGCACAACCTACGAGCGAAGGTAATATGGATCTTCCAATTGCCTATGCTAGTAGACAGTTGAATGCAGCTGAATGAAACTATACCACCACCGAACGAGAAGGATTAGACATGGTGTATGTGGTAAAAAAGTTTAGACACTATTTGCTTGCAAATAAGTTTAAATTTTTTACTGATCATCAAGCTCTACTGTACTTAGTAAATAAGCCATGCAATAGAGGTAGATTAGTAAAATGGTTCCTCTTACTAATGGAATATGACTTTGAGGTAGTGGTGAAGAAAGGTAAGTCTCACTTGAGAGCAGATCATCTCTCGAGGCTCACATCCAGAGAAGCCCCACAAGGAGTAGTAGATGATCTCGATGATGCTTACTTGTTCAATTTGGAAGTTGTACCACAGTGGACCAAGACATTAGTGCCAATATTAACATATGGGCCTAAACATCCAGTAATGAACACTCAAGATAGGGAGGTAGTAAAAGCCCAAAAGTACAATATCATGGAAGGGAGTATGTACAAGCATAGAGATCAAGGAATATTAGCTTTTTGTGTAGAAGAGGATGAGTATGCGAAGTGGTTACAATTAGCACATGTGGGTGCATTACAGCAACACCATTTGAAATAAAGAACCCTTCAAACCCTACAAAGGTTAGGGGTATATTGGCCAAAAATGGAAGAAAATGTGCACAAATTATGCAAAGAATGCCCAATATGCAGAACTAGACCTCCAGTTGAACATGCCACTCTTTATCGAATATCTTTAGTGCTAGATTAGAGTGAACCATTGGTAGCCGTTGTGGTCACGATTTGAAGCCATTGCTTTCGGCATAAGATGTTTTGGAGAGGCATCCACCGCTATCATATCGTCAGGAAGATTATAGCAAAAACGTGCTGATCAAGGAGGAAGGGGAAGTTCCCATATCGGGTGGAAGAAGGAAAAAAGGATAGTACGCATATCCCGCTTGCTAGTTGCTACTTTGGTCGCTATGGATTTCATTCAGCTGTTTTTTTTTTGGCGAAATGGCATAGTACGCATACACATGCGGCGGCAGAAGGGCGCCATCTAGGAGGGGATCAGCGCTGAAAAGAAAATCGGTGGAAGACATAGGAGATGGAGATATCTATTTTTTTCTTCGCTCACACGAGTCTCATGAGCATGTCGCTGGCTGTATGGAGTTGCAGTTCCTCTTTTCGTCACTCAACCATAGAATTAATGATCTAGATATCCTCTCTTTCTGGTTTCTGATGTGATGTGGGAGGTGACGTGACAGAGAGCAAAGAGCAAAGACATCAGAAAAATTACTTCTCTGTGTTCACATAGTCTACATGCATGAAGATTGAGTCTTCGAATATTTATATATATAGAAGATTTTGTATGGGCATGGCATCCTAATCAATTCTTGAAGACTATCGAATATCGTGCTCGAACTACAATACAAAGGCGCTATACACGTTCAACGAGATCGGACTTTTCAAAACACAATTTGGGATGTATGGTGCAGAATAATGCAGTTGTTCCTCAAGAGACGTTGAGCATGTGTTTCTCTTGTGTCAGAATTGTCGGAAGCCAAAGATATCGGTGCATATCAGTCAGAATTCATCATTGTTTTCAGGATCCGATAAGAAGTTGTGTCTTTAGTTATTACCTAATGGAAGCGCATGGATTAATCGCTCTTGATGTTATCAGAAGTTGAAGGAATGAATATATATGATCGGAGCAGAGAGCAAAAGTGGAAAATTGATTATGATTCGACAGATCTAGGGAGAAGAAATGAATTGTTTATTCATGCGCCTATGTTTTCATCAGTGTCATTAGGTGCATCTGTCCGAATTCAGAGAAGCATCTGGCTGCATGCAAAGAAAGAGAAGACAGATGTGCACATTGAAAAAAAAAAGAAGTGGCACACGCATCTGATTCAACGCAAGAAGGCCAATTTCCAGGTAACATATCACTTGATATAAATGTTTTGGTTCGTGTAATTGATGTTTTGATGCCCTCATCTTGAGATAACTCTGATGATTGTACAAAGAGCAGGGCACAACACATATGAAAGTTCTAGAGAGATGTTAAATTCACAATGAGCAGAAGTTGCGCATAAGTTTTGTTTAGAGAAAGGTTCTGGTCTGTTTGCGCGTTCTATCCTGGATGATGAATCTGTATGCTGGAGGCATGATGATTCTGTTAAGAGTCAATTAATCATTCCATTGCACCATTAATGTTCTGAGTGAGATCAAACATCTGATGTTTTTTTTAAGACTGTGATAATATAGTTTTGTCATCTAAGGATGCTTGTGAGCAGAATGATTCAGGAGTCGTCTGATTGTACTTGACCTAACTGCGACTATCTGTTTATACACAGTTGTTTGTCAAAGTATTATGATCACTCTCTGCGTTAGTTCTTCAAAAACACTCAATTTGATGTTTTAAAATGTTGGCTATGATTTTTGTTTTAAACATTCGCTGAGGGACAATAGTGGAAAGGTATATGAACTGAGGAGGAAAAGGGCGCAATAGTTATAGAAGGGCTCTTGAACTAAGAAAAGGACAGAGATCGGCAGCTAATTGAATGCTAAAGAATTAATAAGATGTTATAATCAACGAATGTTTTAATGAACTATGGCAGTGGAAGTGCAAACCTTTAGCCGTAGAGGGGAAAATATGTTCTTAAATGCAAATAAAAAGGAGTGATACACATGGGTAACCATACTCATTCAATTTCTCCTTCCTTTCCATGAACTCCTCGACACCGTCCTGAGGACGAAAACATTCCCTCAAGATATGACACTGGCTAGGCAAAGAAGTTTAGAACAAGAAGCCCTAGATTACGCACTCATTGGGGATAATCTATACAAGTGTGGAAAAGATGGACATCTGAGACTATGTGTCCATGAGAGCGAATATCTTAAGATCTTGGAAAGTGCTCACCAAGGTGTAGAAGGAGGACACTTTGGACCAGACCGTGTGATTAAGGCAATCCTATTTGCAGCTTGTGGTGGCCAAACCTTCACATGGATGCACATACCTATGTGAAGCCGTGTGACGTTTGTCAACGAACTCAATATCCGATACGCAAGGATGAGATGCCATTGAAACCTATGATGGGTGGACGTGCATTCTCTAAGTGGGGAATAGACTTTGTAGGTCCTATTAACCCCCTAGCTAAGAGTTCACATGCGGAATACATCATTGTGACCACAGACTATCTAACCAAATGGGTAGAAGTGAAAGCCACAATGAAGAATGATGCTCAAACAACAGCTAAGTTTTTATTTGAGAACGTGTTCACTAGATATGGGCTACCGATAGAGCTAGTAAGTGATAGAGGTACTCACTTCTTGAATGAAGTCATTGAAAATCTTCTCCAAGAATTCTTGGTAGTACATAAGAAGTTTGTCCCCGATCATCCACAAGCTAATGGACAAAACCAAAAGCAACAATAAGATTCTATGCAATGTGCTGACCAAATTAGTAAATAATAAACGCTCTGATTGGGACAAACAGGTACACCATGTTGTTTGGGCATATAGAGTTTCCTATAAAATAGTACTCCAAGCCACACACTTTCATATGGTATTTGGCCAAAATGTAGTGCAACCATTGGACTTCTTGATACCAACACTGAAAGTAGCACAAGAGCATGAGTGGACAGGGCATGAACTCTATTCAAGGATCTTTGATCTTGAATGGCTAGGTGAAACAAGACTGAGAGCTTCCATAGGGATTTATGCAGCTAAGAAAAGACAAAAGGCATACTTTGATATCCATGTGAAGGATAAAGGCTTGAAAGCTAGGGACTTATTTTTGGTGTATACCCTGAAACAACATGCAAGAAAGCTAGAGAAGCGTGGCTATGGACCCATGATTATTAACAGAATATCAACAAGTGGGGCAGTCCAATTAGCCACCTTAGAAGGTGATATCCTACCAAGTTACATTAGTGGATGCCGAGTCAAATTATATCAAGAACCCCTCACAGAGGAAATGCTTAATCGACTTAATACTGCCAAGAAACACAAAGAAGAAGAAAAATGAATCCAAGAAGAAGTGCAAGTAGAGGCTTTAGAACACATCCAAAGAATGAAATTGAGAAGACAGGGTAGAGAACAACCTAGTACAGATGCCTATGCAACTCTAGCATATCACATGGCTAATTGAGAAGACAGGGTAGAGAACAACCTAGTACAGATGCCTATGCAACTCTAGCATATCACTGGTAAGAATTGAAATTAAGTGTGGATCCTATAGAAGCATACCTCATAGGATTGGGAGATGTGGAAACCCCTTGCATGGGTGAGGTGGAGCTTCCCCTCTACATGCAAGATGCTCTCATGACAGTTAAAGTGCTAGTGTGTCAAGACGAGGACCTCACTGAGCCTCTTGTCTTGGGTCAAGACTGGATCTATGATCATGTAGTCAACTTGAACCTAAGAAGGCTTTCGACTAAGGCAGCGACCAAGGCATAGACCTTGGCATACCTTGTCATCCGAGTCACCAAAGTCACCATAGGTGCCGTTGGCTGCGCGCGAGGGAGGACCTCAACGATCAAGGAATATAGAAGGTTCCCGGTACTTCCCAGGAGGTCACCCATCCCAGTTCTGTTCCCCCCAGAGCTCGCTTAACCGTGGCAATCTCTTGCCACTAAGCTACACTCTTGTGGTGTTTGAAGAAGGGGAAAGACTAAGGTTGACATTACCTTCAACAAGTTTTGGTCCCTCAAAGCTTCATTTTTTCTTTCAAAGCCTATTTCTGAAGCAATTTTGGGGTGTTTTTTGGAGCCATTTCGGAGTACTTTCGCACATAGTTCTCTTCGCACAGGTCCAAGAACATCAAGAAGAGTGTTCCTTGTACTGCTCAGACAATAAATATCAATCTTTGGGGCTGTATTTTCAGCCACACTCGTAAAACTACAAGTTTCTCGAGGGGTTTTCAGTTTTGGTGGGAGCAGTCGCTGCAAATTTATGCAGGTTTTTTAAAGCCTAAAACATCGGAGTTGACAGACACTTGCAGGTGTTATTGGCTAGTTTTTGGGTTGTGTATTCAGCCTTTTAGTGTCATTTTACTGTAAATATTGAGCACATACACACCATGTACGCTTCTGTGGATACCGTTTATGTACGTCCATGTGGTCATTGATATAGCGGTTACGTTCTTTGCATAAAGCCTTTTACATTTGATAAAGAGGGTCGTGGTGAGGTTTTCTTAACTGGGAGACACCCAGATGTCGGGGTCTCTTCGGTGATGCAGGTAGAAGACTTACCCAGCCTCGCCATAGGAGATGTATGATAGTTGTTCATAGGTGCTTGATAAGCCTAGTTGGCTTCTATTGGGTAACTGATTATGCAGTGGAGTCAGTGATTCACAATGCAGGTAGACATGTCAGTACTTGCAGTTTTATGATACTTTGACACTGGTCATATGCTAATTTTGCAGAGGATACTCTGGCAAAATTTTTCCAAATTTCTGGTTTAGTCAACTATATAGTGGTCGATTTACTCCTTGATACACTTATTTGTTGGTGTTTGGACTCTTCTAGCTCCATTATCATTCTATTCAGTTCACTATGATCATGGCATCAGAGGTCTCAGGCACATCCGGTGGATCAGGGTCTAGTGCTAGTGGTCCGAGGAGGAGCTATAACTTGCAGGGCAAAGACCATTCTGAGATCCGAAAACTTGATGGCACAAACTTTGCTCTATGGAAGAATCAGATTAAAGATGTGCTGATTCAAAGGAGGCAATGGAAGCCAGTAAATGGGATTTCAAAGAAGCCTGCTGACAAGGATGAAGATGATTGGGATGAGTTAGATGAAATGGCCAGGTCTACCATTCGCTTGCACTTGGAAGATAATGTTTACTTTACAACATTAGACTGTGAAAGTGCAGAGGAGCTTTGGAAGAAGTTATGCAATACATATGAAAAAGAGACGGCATCAAATAAAGTGTATCTGATGAGAAAATTATATGATCTTTGTATGAAGGACACAAATAGTGTTGCTGCTCATCTAAATGAGTTTGATGCTATATTCTCCCAGTTACAGGCTCAGAAAATGGATATGGATAATGAAATGATAGCAGTATTGCTATTATGCACCCTGCCATCATCATGGGATAAGTTTTGCACAGCTATTAGCAATAGTGCACCTGGTGGTAAACTCGTCTATGATGACATATGTGGAGCACTCTTGAGTGAGGAGATTCTAGAAAATCTATGGTTGGCACTCAGTGTGGAGATGCATATAATGTTCGTGATTCTTACCAAGGAAAGAATCAACAACGTGGTAGGAGCAAGAACAAGGAAAAGAATGGTCAACGGAATAAGAGTAGAAGTAAATCAAGGAAGAGGGATATCGAATGCCATTATTGTCATAAGAAAGGACACATGAAGAAAGAATGTTATGCATTAAAGAATGCTAAAGGTAAAGGACAGAATGTTGATGGGCATGTTAAACAGTTACCTCCACCATCTACTTCGACTGTGAAGATTGAAGAAATTAATGCTATTTCTGATGATGCTGATGTGTTGACACTTGATAGTACTGTGCCATCTGAGGCACTTATGGCTGATTCTCTTTCCCACACCTGGCTGCTAGATTCTGGTGCTTCTTTCCATGTGACACCACATAGAGAATGGTTCTCTAATTATAGCAAAGTCTCTTGGTACCGTGAGACTTGGCGACTCTTACCAGTGTGATGTTGTGGGGATTGGAGATGTGGTTGTGCAGTTCATTGATGGTTCAAAATTTACTATGCATAATGTACGCCATGTACCTCAGTTATCATGCAGTTTGATGTCAGTTGATCAACTTGATGACCTTGGTTACAAGGTGGTCTTCTATGCTCAATCCTTTCGTATATGAAAGGGCAATATGGTTATTGCAAAAGGAAGCAAAGTTGGCTCACTTTATCCTTTATTTGTATCACAGAAAGAACACTTGTTAGCTGTTACTGAACAGCCTATGGCTTGTATTTGGCATGGTCGTTTGGGCCATATATCTCGTAGTGGAATGGAAAATCTTTCTCTTTCTGGCTACTTACGTGTGTTATCTTTCTCTGATTTTTCATTTTGTGAGCATTGTCAATATGGAAAGCAAACCAGAAATGTGCATAGAACGCACAATGACTCTTCAATTCAGACTTTAGATCTCGTTCATACAGATGTGTGTGGTCCTATGCCCACTAGGTCCTTAGATGGTTCTCTTTACTTTGTCACTTTCATAGATGATGCTACTAGAAAAGTCTGGGTATATCCTATCAAATCAAAGGATGATGTATTCCCTACTTTCAGAAAATGGCTTGCTTCAGTTGAGACTGAAAAAGGAACTAAGCTTAAGGCTTTACGTTCAGATAATGGGGGTGAGTATACCTCACATGAATTCAGCCTTTTCTGTCAGTCTAGAGGGATTCGTAGAGAGTATACAGCTCCTTATACCCCAGTACAGAATGGCGTAGCTGAGAGGATGAATAGAACTATTCAAAATAGAGTAGTCTCTATGTTGCATCATGCAAACCTCTCACAAGGTTTTTGGGCAGAAGCAGTATTGACTACAGTTCATGTGATTAACCTTTCACCTAGTACTGCAAAAGGTCTGAAAGTGGCACAAGAGTTATGGACACGGAAACCACCATATTATGATCATCTTCGAGTTTTTGGGTGTGAAGCATATGTTCATATACCCAAGAATCTTAGACAAAAATAGTTGGACCATAAGTCAAAGAAATGCATTTTTCTTGGATATGGTCGAGAAGGACAATTTGGATATCGCTTATGGGATCCTAAAACACGGTCAGTGATCAGAAGTAGTGATGTCATTTTTAATGAGTCTAAGATGCATAAACAGCCCATTAAGGAGGTTGAAGTGAGAAGAGTGGTGTTTGAGGATACTAGTCCTCCGGTTACCATGCATAAAAATGCTGCACATAGGGATGTTCAAGAGAATGTCCATTCAGATCAATCTGCACATGTTCCTGTTCAGCAACCATTGAGACATTCTGCACGTGTCTCATATCCACCTGATAGATATGTTCCAGGTTTAGATTTTGTTATGCTAACAGATGCCGATGAGCCTTCTTGCTACAAAGAGGCTATGCAGGCAGAGGATCATGTCAAGTGGGAGCGTTGTCGGGATGAAATCCCGCAGGGAGTGTGCACTGAGTTTTTTTCAAAAGTTCATTGTTTATGAGTTTTTGTGTGATGTTTTGATTGAAGAGGGTATATTTTGTGCATGATTTGACTGATTTGATTGCCTGTGTGATAAGAAACCATGTGAGAGATGTGCATTAGAATCGTGCGTGTAAATAACTTACGTTTGATCCATTAAACCCTTATGTTTGATCCTTGAAACTGACTGAAAATGAGGGTTTATCCCATGAAAAATGAACTTGAACCCTTGGGAACTCTTGGAGTTTAGGCCGAAATTGTAAATAAATCCATGAATTGACGAGCTTGAGATAATTGTGAGCAAACCGCTAATTTTCTCGGCCAAAAACCCTAGGTCGGACCCTTGAAATTGGCGGTTATCTTAGGTCAAACCTTAAAAACCAATTAAATTGTGAACATCCAGTGTGAAATTGAAACCTTAGTATAGGGAAAAATTAAAAGACTACCAAAAATAGAAAGTTCATTGAGGAGGTTAGAACGTTCTAGAAGGAAGTCCTAGGGAGGGGTCTATAAATAAGTTCAAAATCATTTGTTTCTTCCCCATCCTGTGGATTGCCCTTGTGGATCGTCACCTCCAGTTATGTTCCTTGTCCTGACTTCTCCATTCATGTTTTGCTTTCCTATTCATATTGCCATGGGGATGTGCGAAGATGGAGGTAGTCTTCTCATACGACCACATAGCTTGTGAGTTCTTTTTTTCGTACAATTGTATACATGCGCTACATAGAGAGAAGGACATGAAGAGAAGGGGATATGTATCAATTGTTTGCAGGATAGAGTATATGCAATAAATTCATATCCATGGCGACGAGGTCTGGAAAATATGTGTCGCTAGAACTTGATAGCCTGTAGGAGCAGCTTGATGGTGGGTGCTTCGAGATCTAAGGATCTTTTGCCTTGTGCTATCCCAGTTGCACTCAAGTCTGCACATCCGATAGCCTACCATCTCAAGTGGACTAGCAGTCAGCCGATATACAAAAGGCGGCGATGGCAGATGCCACGCTATATCATGAGAGAGGAGCGTAGTCGGTTGACTATGGGGCTATGCACACGAAAGAGAGCGCAGAGCTGGCGGCGGCACATGGAGAAGAGAGAGAATCGGGTCTAATGGCTATGGTCGAATCTGGAAGAGAGAGAGAGTCAGCGTTGTATGGCAGAGAGTGATGGCACTGCTTCCCCACGTGAACTGAGAGAGAAATGTTGGTTACTAATTGGCGACGTCAGAAGAGAGGTGGACGGCTGGACTCGACGGCAGCGCGATGTATAGAGAGAGGGAGATGTGCCCTAACTGTCGACACAAGTAGTTAGAGAGAAGAGCTCCTAGTCGGCGCCTCGCAGAAATGATGGTGGCAGAGAACGCTGGAGGAGAGAGAGGGGAAGTAGGGAATCTAGTTGCTCTCGGCGCACGCAGAGTCATAGAGAGAGAGAGAGGGAGAGGGAATCTCTCCCCCTCCCACGGGGGCGCAGCACACGCGCGCGAGAGAGAGAGAGAGAGTATCTCCCCCCCTCCCACGGCGGCGCAGCACACACGCGCGAGAGAGAGAGAGAGTATCTCCCCCCCCCCCAGCGCGCATGCGAGAGAGAGAGGTGCGCGAGAGAGAGAGAGAGAGAGGTTTGGCGGCGACAGAAACGAAGAAAGAGAGAGAGAGAGAGAGAGAGAGAGAGAGAGAGAGAGAGTTGACAGTGTAAAGATACCACAGAGAGAGAGAGGAGACGTGCCAAAGGCGGCTATTGAGGAACGTCCCAGAAAGAGGGAGAGGGAAAGAGAATTAAAAGATCAGACTATGGTTTTTGTGCTTAGGCTATTCACTCGTGGCATAGTAGACATGAAAATCTTGCATACTTTCTCATTGAGAGAGAAGGTTTTTGCAAACCTAACATTAGAAAGGGGTGAATGCCCGTTTGAGGCACATAGGTGAAAATAAGAGAAGGGACAAACAATGGAGAGGAAAGAGCATTGTTGATCCAAGTGTTAAGATGAAGAATGAGATGGAGGGTAGAGAAGAAAGAAGAAAGGAGATGAAGAAAAGAGATGAGGAAAAGAGAGGAAGGAAGAGGGAAAAAGAAGAAAGAAGGAGGGAAGAGAAAGAGTGTTTGTGACTATGCATGTGTTTTTTCCCATATATCTATGCGCATGAATGCCTTGCAGTTTCAAAAAGAAAATGAAAGAAATCAAAAGTATAAAGTGTTTTTATGAGTTTTTACGTGCTAATCATTTTTCAAGTATGTTTCAAGATGTACTAACATGCCCCCATCCTGTGGATTGCCCTTGTGGATCGTCACCTCCAGGCTTATGCGGTTTCTGATTATCTGAAGTAAAGAGAAGGGAGGCTACTACTGAGGATACCTGAAGCAAAGAGCGGACCGAAGACCTGAAGAAAAGCTTGGACTACGAAGACCGAAGCGGAATTCCATAGGCGATTTCTCACACTGAAGCGAGGGATCTAGAGTTTACACTAGCCGGCCCGCACTGTAGCGGCGGCGTTCATATTGTATCATCGCACCGCACTGTAGCGGTTTTATTGTACCGTCGGCCCGCACTGTAGCGGCCTATTTTTGTATCATTCATTTTATTGGAGTACTTCAGTTTCATTTTTTGTTATATCGTTGGCTTCATCTGCATTCCCTGTATCACTAGCGTATCCGATCGTCTCTTTCCGACGCCCACGGTCCCACGTCTCGACACTTCCAAGGGGCAAGGGGCCCCACGAGGATCGTGCACGCTCCGGAGAGCACAGGCGAGGCGCCCAGCGCACAGACGCCGCTCGCAGGACAGCGAGAACGGCGCACCAGAGCGGGGCCTGATCCAACCCCAGGCGCCGGCTTCCTGCCACGACCTCCTTCTTCCCGACACCTGAACCCGATCTGAAGCGAGGCGGTTGCCCGGTGATCCTCGACGCGTCACCCACTCCTTGAGAAGACAGACAGGAACCTCGGCATCGAGTCAGATATTTCCAGGTACTAGCATTTCAAGTTATTTGAAATTTTGCATTGCTTCACATACACTGCTAAAACAGAAAGATTGTCTTACTGCTTGAGTTTGAGCATCCACACTTTGCATTAGTTTAGTCCATACGTGTGTGAATTTTTTTTCCCGCTTAGACTAGGGATTTGCTGATTTTCTAGCTTAGACAGAACGTTATAAAACATTAGAAAATTCTCATTGAAAGAGGGGAAAATACGTTGAAATCTTGGGAATCGAAGAGAGGACAGTTCTACTAGACTTTGGCCTAGGCAAATCAGAGAGCTTAGACTGACCTTTACCTCCTGGCTCGTGACTCATCGAGCCTCTTCTCTGATCTCTACTCTGAGCTTAGAGAGATAGTTGAACCACTTACATTGGACCTTGTGCTACATTCTAGGACAGAGCAGAGAAGAGAGATGGAGGATATATTCAAGAAAATGGTAATAGAGAAACAAGGGGCCCGCGTAGTCCAAGCGGTATTGAGAGAAAAAGGAAAGTTTACAGGCTTGAATGTAACCGAGTACCTAGATGTTTTTGAGGAACAGGCACGGATTTATGGTCTACCCGAGGATGTGTTTACACATTACTTCACACGGGTAGTATCAGGATCCATTTTAGCCCCTATTACAGCACATATAGCAAAGCCTTGGGCCGAATTCAGAAAAGAATTGCATAAACTGTTTTATTTAGAAGACTTTTCCCAACACAATAGAGAAGGGTTCTTGCGGTGGATAAGCTCTTCGAAGCCCACTCCATCCCTCACTCAACTTTTGAATGAGTTCTTGAGAAGATATGACCAACTTCCACAGGCCGATTTAGATGCTTTGAAACCTGATCTAGTTATATCTTTCCTTAGGATCTTAAGTCCTGAAGACAGGACTGAGGTCGAAAGGAGGATTGAAGAGCCTGGGAAGAGATTTGGATTGACTGAAGATTGGGGTGTAGTGAAGAGAGAGGTAGAAGCGGTTGCCTAAATGAGGCAACGCCAGGCGGTGTTATACGATAGACCTGCAGTGGTAACACCACAACTGCCTAGGGAAGCTCCACTTCCGGCAATTCCGAATGTGCCTGCAACGTCAGCTTTTGCTAATGTTGCATCCACTTCGCGATCGCCAATGGAGCTACAGGTTGAGATTCTCAGTCGACAGATAGAGAATCTTATTACGATGCAAGCATCTATGTCAAAAGAAATGGTGAGTATTCACAATAAAGTTAATTCTATGGGATATCAAGACCACACTCCTCCTCAGGCGAGTACGAGTTATGTAGATACATTACAGAGAGGCACTATGCCCATTCCAAATATGCAAGGCTATGTGATGCCATAGCCTGCACCTCTAGTGCAGCCTGTTGCCCAACAGATACATACACCACCAGTGCAACCTACGTTCCAAAGAAACACTGGACCTTTTGAGAGACGAGCGACTGGTGGGTTTGGAGGGGCTAAGAGATGGGTATGGTGCGATGCACAAGAACATTTTTCATATGCCTGTGAAGAGCTTAAGCTAGCAAAAGAGCATCATCTGGTGATAGAAATCGATAAGAAGTTATGTGACTTCAGGACCCGCCTTCCTCTACCTCTGAATTGGGGAAAGGGGGGAATGAAGAAGTTTTATGAAGAATTATCTGGCAATAATGCGAGTACATCAGTCGCACGGTTAGAGCTTGTAGAGGAGGAAGATGAAAAAGTGCCTAGACCTCGACCCCAAAGAAATTATTCCATAGAGGCTTTAGTGAGGGCTAGGGATGCCATTATGCAGAAGACTGCCTGGAAGTCTCCTGTTGATGAATCCTCGGTCTATTCGCACATAGCAAATGTAGAAGAAAAGAGGAAGAGAGATGAGAGTCAGGAAGAGATTGAGCCAGAAAGAAGAGTGACCAGAAAGCAAAGCCAAGAGGCCGAAGAAAAGGCTAAAGAGCCAAAAAGGAAAGTACAATTCAAAGAGCCTGTTGTTTCAAAGGAAGAGGCAAAGAAGAAAGAGATAAGAGAGGGAAAGAGGCCGGCTGGGCCAACTAAGATTCAAGAACTGACTAAAGAGAAAGAGAAAGAACATGAACCGGTTCAAAAGAAAGATGAAATTCAAGAAAGTATTCAAGAGGCTGACAAAGAAAAGAAGAAGAAAAAGAAGAGAATTCCAAAGGCTGTATTAATTTCTGAGTTGGAAAGGAAAAATGATGCAAGAGAGATATTAAATGACATTTTACTGAAGAGCCAAGTGACCATGTCCTTGGAGCAGGTCTTCTCCATAGCGAAGCCTAAGTTCAAGGACAGTTTTATAAAGCTGGTTAAGCGAAAGAGGTTTCCACTACCTGAAGATGTAGAGATGGAAGATGCACCTGAAGATATTCAAGTGACAAATGAAGTAGTTGCACTGAGTGACACATCTGATGATGATGATGATGAGGTTGCCAGGTGTCATAAAAATTCTCTAGGTCCTATCATACCTGATGATGAAATGAGGAAGACAGAAAGTGAGTTTAGCAGGACCTTTTGGGCGAGAGGAACTCCAGAGATGAAGATAAAGTTAGGGAGCAACGAGGAGTCCTGTTTTGCTCTGGCCTTGATTGACTCAGGGTCAGAGATAAATGTGATTTCTAAGAAACTCTATGATAAGTTTAGGTGGCCGATTGATAAAGATCATGGATGGAGGATGAGGACAGCGGATAATGGTTCAAGAGCACTGCTTGGGGCATGCGCCTTTGTGCCTGTGACCATAGGTGGGATTTTTGAGGAATTTCACTTCTTCGTCCAGGACCATTGTTCATATGAGGCTATCCTTGGGCAGCCCTTTATAGCTGAGGTAAGAATGGAGACTAAGGCCATGGATGATGGATCTGCATATGCACGAATCCGTTCTAGGTCTGGCCTTCATTCTTTGCAAGTGATGATTGTGTGTCCAAATCACTCCAAGAATAGAAAGAATATAAGAAAGAAACCTATTAATTCACATGACCGTGATGAGTGTATGCCTGTTGAAGAGTATGGAGCTTCTGCTGATCAAAATTTCTGTTAGGATCCACTGTTGAGCGAGACAACAGTGGGAGTTGGTTTGATGTCTCGCATGACTTTGTACATAGTTTTGAAAGTTTTTCTATTTATTCATCTGCATTCAAGCTGCTATGCTTACAGAAAGAAAATGTTTCAAATAAATTCAGAAAAGTTCATGAGAGACACTATAAGGATTTAGGAATGATGTTAGCTGATGAGAAGATTGAAGATGTGATCGAGTTGGAGAGAAGTTCGACTACTCTGGAAGAGCTTGAGCAGGCATTTGAGAGAAATCAGAAATCAGAAATGATTATGCTCAGTTCTATCAATGAGTATGAGATGATTAAGGAGTTTATGAGAGAGCATGAAGTAAATGTAAATACGAAGTATAAGACTGTGGATAAGAAAGTGAAGCCTATAGCTCAACCATTGCCAGAAGATAGTCATGAGAAATATCTGCGAGTGTCAAATGACCCTATGCTGAGACGAAGAGAGCTCATAGGGCATCATTTTACTGATGAGACTATTAAAGAGATCAAGTTTGGAGAGAAATTGTTTCTGAGAAAAGAAGAGAAACAGAAATTTATTGAAGTCATCAAGAAACACGAAAAAGCATTTGCACTTTTCCCACATGAGATAGGTTGTGCAGACCCGAAACAAGTACCTCCTATGATTATATTTACAGTGCCACATATACCATGGAATATCCGGCCTATACCAGTCCCAAAAGCTCACTTACCTGAGCTGATGAGGCTGCTGAAGGAAAAGATTTCCATGCGGATATTGGAACCCTCCTCGGCTCCATATTCGAATAGGTGGTTTACTGTGCCTAAGAAAAATGGGAAGCTTCGTTTTATTCAGGATCTGCAACCTGTGAATAAAGTCACAATTAGAAACGTAGGGACAGGACCCATAGTGGATGAGTTTGCTGAAGCGTTTGCTGGGCATTCCATCTACTCTATGGGTGATCTGTATTCAGGTTATGACCAGTTTCAGTTGGCTATGGAGAGTAGAGATATTACGACCATGAGGACTCCACTGGGCCTTGTACGCATGTGTACTTTGCCACAGGGAGCGACGAATTCTGTGGCTCACATGATGAATGCCATGAATCTGGTTTTACGAGACTTTATACCATCTGTGACTATGCCATTCATTGATGATGTTCCGATAAAGGGATGTGAGGAAAGAGTGAAAGATGTCAGTTTAGATGCTTCAGGATGTAGAAAGTTTGTGAGTGACCATATTGCTAACTGTGAGAAGATCTTCGAGAGGTTTGAAGATGTGGGGCTAACACTTTCTTTAGAGAAATCAGTTTTTGGCGTTGATGAGGTCCTCATTGTAGGACATCTGTGTGGACATTATGGCCGCAAGCCATACACACAGAAAGTTGAGGCCATTAGCAGGATCTCTGAAGTGTGTCATAATGTCAGTGAGGTGAGAAGGTTTCTAGGAGCCTGTGTATTCTATGTGATATGGATTCCTCACTTTGCTCACGTTGCGAACCCCTTATATGATCTCCTGAGAAAGAGAAAGAAGTTTGTATGGACAGAGAAACAGTCGAGAGCTATGCGTAAACTGAAGCAGCTGCTAATTGAAGCTCCGATTCTGAAGCGTGTTGACTATTCAGGTCAGAGACCTATCATTTTGACCGTTGATACCAGTCCTATTGGCATAGGCTGGGTCATAGGGCAAGATGATGATGAGGGATGGAGATATGCAGTGCGCTTTGGTGCTAAGATCCTACATGATACCCAAAGAAAATATCCGCAGATTAAGAGAGAGTTATGGGGATTAGTGACTGCTTTAAAGAGCGATAAAGAGTATTTCATTGGGGCAAATGTGATAGTTGAGACTGATTGTCTTCCATTGATTGGCATGATTGCAAATTGTTCATCTCTGGATATTGCTATGCTTAGATGGATCTCTTATGTGAAGTTTATAAATCCTGCATTTGTACACATAGCTGGGAAGTTGAATACAGTGGCTGATATGCTTTCAAGAGCGAAGTTCGATGATGAGTCTGATGATGATGATGAGGTAGAGAGAGATACACATATGATGAGATATGATCCATTGGTATATGTATATGAGCAGTTCCGTGAGAATGAGTATGATGGTGAGTGGAGAGATATAGAGAGATATCTGAGTACTCTGAAACCTTCCCCAGGCTAGTCCACAAATAAGTATAGATCCATCAGGAAAAAGTCTTACAACTTTTTCTTGAAGGACGGACTTATTTGGCGACACGCTAAGGGCAAGGTGAAGAGTCCACAGAGGGTATTGAGTTCGAGGAGTCTTCAGAGCAAAGTTATGAGAGAGATGCATGAGACCTTATGGGCAGGTCACAAAGGATTCTATGCCACATATGAGAAGATTAGGGAAGCCTACTGGTGGCCAGGGATTTATGTGAGTGTGAGAGATTTTGTAGACACTTGTGCTACATGCCAGGTGCATTCATCAATTAGGCACAGAGACCCGTTACATCTGACTTACCCTCCTTGTATCCATTACAAGTGGGTGGTCGACCTTGTGACCATGCCCAAAGGGATAGATAAGATGAGATACATTGTACTTGCCAGAGAGGACTTGACCAACCATGTGGAAGGTCGAGCTCTTCGTACGAAGACTACTTATAATGTATGCAAATTCCTTTTAGAAGAAGTGATCTCGAGATTCGGATACGTTGAGAAAGTGGTTGCGGACAGGGGAGAGTTGGATGCGAGAGAGGCAAAAGAGTTCTTTGATCGTCATGGAATTCGATTGTCTCTCACCACTGCCTATAATCCAGAGGAAAATGGGAAAATCGAGAGAGGTCACCCTTCCATCGTGAAGGCGATCTCTAAGGCTTGCAGCGATGACATCAAGCAATGGCCTAGATTTCTTCCGTTCGCGTTATGGGCTGATAGGATGACTTACACTCGGTCCATAGGTTTCATGCCTGCTAAATTGATGTACTGTCAAAAGCCAATCTTCCCCATCCAGACTCAGATAGTGACATGTTTGACGCTCCCATGGAATGATGGTATGACGAGAGAAGAGTTATTATCATTGAGAATAAAGCAATTAGAACAAGGAAATGAAAAGCTGAAAGAAGCAGTCCAAAAGTTAAAGGAGTCAAGGCTAAAGAATAAGATCTATTTTGACAAAACCCATCGACTCAGACCACGTAGGATTGAGGTAGATGATTGGGTGTTGGCGTACGACAGTACATTCGATACTCAGTATGATGCTAGGAAGAAATTGACCAAACGATGGTTTGGGCCGTATGTGGTGACATCTGTGTTTGAGAATGGTACGTATGCACTTCGCGAGTTAGACAGTACTCCTTTGAGATCTTTGATTGCAAGAAAGAGGATAAAATTATTCAAGAAAAGAAATGAAGCGGATTATGAGATTGAGCAAGAACTTCTGGAGGACGCTGATGACACTGAGACTGATGCTGATAAAGAATAATAGACCATGGAATTAAAGAAAAGCTGGATCAAAATGAAGAAAAATGACCAGGTGAAACGTTTCTGATTTGAGATGTGTTTTCTTTCTGTTAGAGCATATGCTTTGCATTTGTGTGTATGATAAAGATATGTATGAGTTTATGAAAATCATGTAGAATGAAGATACCAAATATCTATTATGGGTTTGCACGAAGCATGAATGACTAGGAAATTATATGAGTGAGATCAGTTAGCAGACTAGAGACTTTTGGGAGTGAAAGCTTGGGGATGTGATGGCATGCTTAGACCGAGTGCATGTATATGTTGATTGATTTGACCACTCAGTGAGTGGGAAACTTTGGATCCTAGTATTTATTTCTTGCGAGATCTTACCTCCATATGGATCATGATTTATAAAGAAACATTCATACTCATGCCAGCTTATATGTGCGTGTATGTTGTTGGTGCGCTACGATGGGCTAGTAGGCGGGTGGAACCACCTTGGTCGGGTGATCAAGGCCACGAGCCGTAGCTAGTTTCGTCGTAGGCCTGACCTATCTGTTGTCATGCGCCTGTATGGGTCAGTAGGTAGGTGGAGTCACTCTGATCGGGTGGTCAGAGCCAGGAGCTGACGTCGATTTCATGCAGGGCTGATGTTGTGTATGTCGTGCGCTATGCCGGGTCGGCAGACAGGTGGAATAAACTTGGCCGGGCGGACAAGTCCATGAGTCACACCCGATTTCGACATAGGCTGATTTGTGAAAATAAAGATAAAAATTATAAATGCTGAGCTGAGATGAAGAGGAAAAGAAAAAGAAAAAGAAAAATGAAAAAGAAAAAGAAAAAGAAAGAAAGATCTATTGGAGAGTTGGACAAGTAGGAGATAAATAGTAGGAATCGAGGCATATTCTACAAACTGAGTTAGTAGAAACATATGTATATGCTAGTACTTAGAATGAGCAGTTGGATCTGAACCAGTTGAACGAACAAAAGATCTAGAAAGCCAACGATTTATTCATGTGATTACTTGTCAGATTGCAGACGCAGAAACATAATATGATTTTTGTGAAGCTTGAATCTACCTAATTTTCTAAAATTCATACCAATCTTTATAAAAATTGCATGACTGCATGAGATCATGATTCGAGTTTTGAAAAGAAAAAGATAAAAAGTGTAAAGAAATTTTAAAAGAACCCTGATACTCTTCTGTTGAATCTTGCAGGTTGGCCCATCGGGACGATGTGCAGGTTTAGCGGGGGCGAATGTCGGGATGAAATCCCGCAGGGAGTGTGCACTGAGTTTTTTTCAAAAGTTCATTGTTTATGAGTTTTTGTGTGATGTTTTGATTGAAGAGGGTATATTTTGTGCATGATTTGACTGATTTGATTGCCTGTGTGATAAGAAACCATGTGAGAGATGTGCATTAGAATCGTGCGTGTAAATAACTTACATTTGATCCATTAAACCCTTATGTTTGATCCTTGAAACTGACTGAAAATGAGGGTTTATCCCATGAAAAATGAACTTGAACCCTTGGGAACTCTTGGAGTTTAGGCCGAAATTGTAAATAAATCCATGAATTGACGAGCTTGAGATAATTGTGAGCAAACCGCTAATTTTCCCGGCCAAAAACCCTAGGTCGGACCCTTGAAATTGGCGGTTATCTTAGGTCAAACCTTAAAAACCAATTAAATTGTGAACATCCAGTGTGAAATTGAAACCTTAATATAGGGAAAAATTAAAAGACTACCAAAAATAGAAAGTTCATTGAGGAGGTTAGAACGTTCTAGAAGGAAGTCCTAGGGAGGGGTCTATAAATAAGTTCAAAATCATTTGTTTCTTCCCCATCCTGTGGATTGCCCTTGTGGATCGTCACCTCCAGGTATGTTCCTTGTCCTGACTTCTCCATTCATGTTTTGCTTTCCTATTCATATTGCCATGGGGATGTGCGAAGATGGAGGTAGTCTTCTCGTACGACCACATAGCTTGTGAGTTCTTTTTTTCGTACAATTGTATACATGTGCTACATAGAGAGAAGGACATGAAGAGAAGGGGATATGTATCAATTGTTTGCAGGATAGAGTATATGCAATAAATTCATATCCATGGCGACGAGGTCTGGAAAATATGTGTCGCTAGAACTTGATAGCCTGTAGGAGCAGCTTGATGGTGGGTGCTTCGAGATCTAAGGATCTTTTGCCTTGTGCTATCCCAGTTGCACTCAAGTCTGCACATCCGATAGCCTACCATCTCAAGTGGACTAGCAGTCAGCCGATATACAGAAGGCGGCGATGGTAGATGCCACGCTGTATCATGAGAGAGGAGCGTAGTCAGTTGACTATGGGGCTATGCACACGAAAGAGAGCGCAGAGCTGGCGGCGGCACATGGAGAAGAGAGAGAATCGGGTCTAATGGCCACGGTCGAATCTGAAGAGAGAGAGAGTCACCGTTGTATGGCAGAGAGTGATGGTGCTGCTTCCCCACGTGAACTGAGAGAGAAATGTTGGTTACTGATTGGCGACGTCAGAAGAGAGGTGGACGGCTGGACTCGACGACAGCGCGATGTATGGAGAGAGGGAGACGTGCCCTAACTGAGGACACAAGTAGTTAGAGAGAAGAGCTCCTGGTCGGCGCCTCACAGAAATGATGGTGGCAGAGAACGCTGGAGGAGAGAGAGGGGAAGTAGGGAATCTAGTTGCTCTCAGCGCACGCAGAGTCATAGAGAGAGAGAGAGAGGGAGAGGGAATCTCTCCCCCTCCCACGGCGGCGCAGCACACACGTGCGAGAGAGAGAGAGAGAGAGTATCTCCCCCCCCCTCCCACGGTGGCGCAGCACACGCGCACGAGAGAGAGAGAGAGAGAGAGAGAGAGTATCTCCCCCCCAGCGCGCACGCGAGAGAGAGAGAGAGAGAGAGAGAGAGAGAGAGAGAGAGATAGAGAGAGAGAGAGAGGTTTGGCGGCGACAGAAACGGAGAAAGAGAGAGAGAGAGAGAGAGAGAGAGAGGTTTGGCGGCGACAGAAACGGAGAAAGAGAGAGAGAGAGAGAGAGAGAGAGAGAGAGAGAGTTGACAGTGTAGAGATACCACGGAGAGAGAGAGAGAGGAGACGTGCCAAAGGCGGCTATCGAGGAACGTCCCAGAAAGAGGGAGAGGGAAAGAGAATTAAAAGATCAGACTATGGTTTTTGTGCTTAGGCTATTCACTCGTGGCATAGTAGACATGAAAATCTTGCATACTTTCTCATTGAGAGAGAAGGTTCTTGCAAACCTAACATTAGAAAGGGGTGAATGCCCGTTTGAGGCACATAGGTGAAAATAAGAGAAGGGACAAACAATGGAGAGGAAAGAGCATTGTTGATCCAAGTGTTAAGATGAAGAATGAGATGGAGGGTAGAGAAGAAAGAAGAAAGGAGATGAATAAAAGAGATGAGGAAAAGAGAGGAAGGAAGAGGGGAAAAGAAGAAAGGAGGGAAGAGAAAGAGTGTTTGAGACTATGCACGTGTTTTTTCCCAAATATCTATGTGCATGAATGCCTTGCAGTTTCAAAAAGAAAATGAAAGAAATCAAAAGTATAAAGTGTTTTTATGAGTTTTTACGTGCTAATCATTTTTCAAGTATGTTTCAAGATGTACTAACATGCCCCCATCCTGTGGATTGCCCTTGTGGATCGTCACCTCTAGGCTTATGCGGTTTCTGATTATCTGAAGTAAAGGGAAGGGAGGCTACTGCTGAGGATACCTGAAGCAAAGAGTGGACCGAAGACCTGAAGAAAATCTTGGACTACGAAGACCGAAGCGGAATTCCGTAGGCGATTTCTCACACTGAAGCGAGGGATCTAGAGTTTACACTAGCCGGCCCGCACTGTAGCGGCGGCGTTCATATTGTATCATCGCACCGCACTGTAGCGGTTTTATTGTACCGTCGGCCCGCACTATAGCGGCCTATTTTTGTATCATTCATTTTATTGGAGTACTTCAGTTTCATTTTTCGTTATATCGTTGGCTTCATCTGCATTCCCTGTATCACTAGCGTATCCGATCGTCTCTTTCCGACGCCCACGGTCCCACGTCTCGACACTTCCGAGTGGCAAGGGGCCCCACGAGGATCGCGCACACTCCGGAGAGCACAGGCAAGGCGCCCAGCGCGCAGACGCCGCTCGCAGGACAGCGGGAACGGCGCACTTGAGCGGGGCCTGATCCAACCCCAGGCGCCGGCTTCCTGCCACGACCTCCTTCTTCCCGACAGCGTGCCATGAAGAGTGAGTTGGATTCTATTCACAAGAATGGTACTTGGGACTTAGTACCTTTGCCAAAGGGTAGAAAAGCTTTACCATGTAAATGGGTATATAAGCTGAAATTCACATCAGATAGTGCTTCTCCAAAATATAAAGCACGACTTGTTGCAAAGGGTTTTAAGCAACAACATGGTGTTGATTTTGAGGAAATCTTCTCTCCAGTGGTCAAGATGACTACTTTGCGCATGTTGCTTGGATTCGTTGCAATGGAGAACTTAGAGCTAGTCCAAATGGATGTGAAAAAAGCTTTCTTGCATGGAGATCTTACATATGAGATCTATATGGAACAACCAGAGGGTTATGTAGTTCCTGGCAAGGAAAGTCTAGTTTGTAAGCTCAAGAAGAGCTTGTATGGACTTAAACAGTCTCCTAGATGATGGTACCAAAAGTTTGATGCTTTTATGAAGTCCCAAGGCTATTCTCGGAGCAATGAGGATCATTGTCTCTACTCAAAGAGATGTTCTAATGGCAGCTTGATATGCTTGATACTTTACGTCGATGATATGTTGATTGCTGGGAAGTCCTCTTATGATTTGTCACTTCTCAAAAAGAAGTTGAGTCAGACATTTGATATGAAGGATTTGGGGGATGCCAAACATATTCTTGGCATGCGCATTACTCGTGATAGGAGTAAAAGATGCATATACTTGTCTCAAAGTGAGTACATATCCAAAGTACTTCACCGATTCAATATGCAGGGTGGAAAGGCATTGAGTACACCTTTACCCACATATGTGAAATTGAGCAAGAATGACTGCCCCAAATCAGATCAGGAAAAGGAATTTATGACCCAAATTCCCTATCAGTCTACTGTTGGTAGTCTCATGTATGTTATGGTAGCTACGAGACCAGACATTGCATTTGCAGTGGGAGTTGTGAGCAAATATATGTCTAATCCTGGCAAGAAACATTGGGAAGCGGTCAAAATAATTTTGAGATATCTGAGTCACACTAAGGACAAGTGTCTATGCTTAGGTAGAGGGAAAGCATCCATTATTGGTTACACAGATTTTGACTATGTTGGTTGTGTAGACAATCGTAAGTCTACATCAGGGTACATTTTTCATTTTGCTGGAGGTGCTATCTCTTGGAGATCTCATCTTCAAGAATGTACAGCTGTTTCCACCACAGAAGCAGAGTATGTTGCAGCAAGTGAGGCATGTAAGGAAGCATTGTGGCTTTCTCTTCTTGCTTGTGATATGGATTTACCTCAGTATGTACCTCACTTGCTCAGTGATAGTCAGAGTGCCATTGCATTGGCTAAGAATCCGGTCTATCATGCAAAGACCAAGCACATTGAAGTGAGGTATCACTTCATTAGAGATTGCTTAGCCACTGAGAGCATTATTCTTGAGAAGGTTCACACTCGAGATAATGCTGCAGATGCTTTGACTAAAGCTCTACCACATGATAGCTTTCGACACTGTTGTCACTTGATGGGGGTTACTTGATTCTTGATCTTACGCAGTCACTTGTATACTGTGTAACATGCCCATCAGGTGGGAGGTATAGTTTGTATACTTACACTCAGGTATTCTTTATCATTCTTTATTTTTCTCCCATAGTTACTCTGGCCATATTGGCCTTTAGTGGGAGATTGTTACCGTTAGTGTCCATGTGAAAGGCCAAATGGCCACTGGACACTTCTTTGTATATGTTCTTTAATAAAACATATAGTGGCCTGGTCAGTCACAGACTGTAAGTTCGACTGCATTTGTAAGACCTAAGAAGTCTGTCTTCGTGCTTCCTGTGTAATGTGTTTTCTGCGTATTCTACAGCCTCTGTGCGGAGTACTGTGTGCGGCCTCAGGAGCTCGGTTTTCTACTCCGAGCATATCGTCGTGGAGCTCTCGAGAAGGAGAGCGCATTGTGGTGCATCGCCATTGAATCACTTCAAGTACAAAGCAAGGTGGATCAGCCACCAAAACAAGTATGGGTACGGAAAGACAAGCATCCTGTTGCAATCAAGTTACAACCACTGACTAAACGTCATGCTAGTGATCAACGATAGGACACTAACATAAGAAGTCTTTCAAAAATTCTTCTACGAAAGTAAAGTATATATGGGTACCCAAGAAGTCAATGAAGGTTGACCCACAATCAAGACAAATTTGGTGCCTAAGGCTTCCTGGCGGGCTCAAATAGCCACACATAAACCACACAATGTACAACATGATTCACTCACTTGAATAGTTGATGCCCACTCTTGTTTGACACGCACAAACACATATTCATCCATGAGCATGAGCTGAATTACTTGTAAATGGGTCCTTAAAAAGTCTTATTCCCAAGTAGACATTCTTATAAAGCCCTCCAAAGTCTCCACAAAATCAAAAGATAAGGCCATCCACTATGTTTGGCAGCCCAAATCTTGTAATAAACCACCTGATCCCATTGTAAAGCCACATCCGCATACTAACTGTATCCACACTACATCACACCACTCCAATTAGCACATAGGAACCTTTCATGGGGACACAAGATCACTTTGTGTCCATTGCAATGTTAACATTCATTTGTATATTCTCACAGAACCGGCGATCGATTTCCTCAACATGGAAGAGGCTACAGGAATGAGCTCCCAAGCAGGCACTAGCCCTCAAATAGTGGACATTGAAAGTATCCCCATTCAGGAGGAGTTGAAGGAACAACCATGGGCGTTAAGAGCAATACATGTCATACTGATTCAAAATCCTCCCCAAGGGCACACATCGCGAGTTAGCAAGAACCCCCATTGGTTCAGTGAAGTAGCAAGAACCCTTGGGGATGACACCTATTTATGGAAGGCTGAGATAGAGTTTAACAGATGGTGGGGCCGGTACCGTTTCTTTATAGGAGAGTTCGAAAAGCTTCAAAATAGTGAAGCATTGCGACCAATATGGAAGAAGGACGGATTGGATGATTACTTCCGTTTTCAGTTACCAAAGCTGGACTTCTTGAGGTGTTCATACCGTATTAGCACACTCACTCCCAGAAAAGATAAAAAGGGGACAAGCACCTTTGTACTTCCTTCCCTTACACGAGGAAATGAACTGACGCGCTTTAAATTAACCAACAATTTGGTAAGGGAAGCTCTAGAAATGAGAGGTATGGACATCCCTACGGAGAAGAACAATGATCCTGGACAACATGAAGAATAGGAACCTAACTAAGTTAAAGGACATGGTGGCAATGACCCCAACTATTGCCATCCACCTCCGGATGTGCATGCAGCACTTCACATTCCCTACCTAAGAAAGATTTATAATGCCACCCAAGAAGATTTGGTTTAGTTTATACTTGAGAGACATGCTGAATCTGACAATCAATATGTCACATTGGATCATTGATCAGATCCATCTTGCACATCAACATTGGTACAAGAAACAGAATTCAGTGCTCTATGGATGTTGTGCACATACAAGAATTGTGTATCGATGCTTGGCGTATGATGTACCAATTCAAAGGGCCCTCATTTGGACTAGGGTGCAGGAATTTCAGTGAACAGTAGCAGCCGCAGGGCCCTCATCAAAGAAAATGAGAGGAGCTATTCAGATGCCATGTGCATAGGCCCGGGGTGCTACCTTGACACCAGACATGACTCCGCCATCCCAAACGCGAGTGCAACCCTTCACCATTAGATTACCAAGGCACAATGCAGAAGGGCATAATATGATCTTCCCATCGATCCCCACAGATTTAGAGTTTCCTCACGGCTTCACACTTGAGGATTTAAATGAGGAGGAAGTGGCCAGGATAATCAATGCAACTAACTTGGAAATCAAACTAGAGTCGTTAAGTGGACAACAAACTATCACAGACTAGCCCGACCAAACTCAACCAGTCGTAATCAAAGTAGAGGAAGATGAGGAGGAGACTGAAGAAGAGGAACAAGATGAGGATCACAAAGGACCATCTGATGAAGAGGAGCATGAATATGAGCAACACATCATATCGGAACCCGCGGGAGCCCGGACATACACAAAACAGTTAAAAAGATTGTATGATACTATAAACTTGGTTCAGGAACAACATAGATTATCTTTGGTAGCAGGGAAGGCCTTAATGAACCAGATACTTGAAGAAGAAGTTGTGGATGATCAATTTAGAGCTTCCCTCGACATGATCGCTGATGCATTGGGGGTGCCAGAGACTGTGCACACTGCCCTCACACACTCTCAGAGATTTGAATGAAGACAGGGGAGACGCCCTCCAAGATTAGGGAAGCAGATACATATTATAGTATCATAACCACATGGCACCACCTCCACAACCACCGACACGGCACACTCCATTCAACACACTGAAGAACTCCATGCATCAAGTGCACCCCCATCACCACCCCTACCACCCTCCCCTCCAACTCCAACCCCCTCACCTCATACCACCACTGTGACCACTACTGTCATGGCCATGACCTCCACGTCCCTTAGGGAAGCACATAATGTGAGTCAACCATCACAACTCTCACAATCTGACACCACCACTGTTGTAACTGCCACCATGTACGATGTAACCCTAACCTTGGTTACCGAAAATCCAATTCCTCCTATCACACTTCTCGGTGGCCCACATGCACAACTAAACACACCAATGTACAGCTTCACTACCATCACCACACCGACCATTCCCATGTATATGGTAACTCCCACGATCGCATCTACACATGACCACATGGACATATCACCCACATCTGCACCTCTCCCTCCCCCTATATTCCCACAATCTCCCATTCCCCCACCATCCACTTCACCATTCTCAAGCACAGAATCCACCATCCCTTTCCCTTTTCCCTACCCCCCTGCATTCCAAACCTTCCCATCATCCACGCCTGTAAATAATGTATTCAATACTTTATATCAATGTGTGTCTCAGTTACAGCAAAATTACCAGCATTTAGATGCTCAAAATATGAACCTGTTCAGAGTCCATGAGACACTACAAGAATGACTCACAAACATGGAGAGAGACAAGTGGCTACTACAACAGAATTATGATACCTTGCAGAGACAATATGAGGAATTAGTGGCCGATCCCCCCCAACTAGATTCACAGGCACAACAACACCTCGAGGAAATGCTACATGTCCAACAAGCAGACAATCTCAAAACCCACCGTATCCTCGCATTACTAAGGAAACACATGTCAATGGCACTAGAAGAAAATAAAAGACTACAAAGACAGAATGAAGAAAATCTAGAAGCACTAATGGAAGGATCACCACAAGAGATCGACCGGGGGTGCTTCAAAGCCATCCTATCAGCCAACATGCAGATCATATTGGACACCCATGCTGACCTACTAGAGGCATATGTTGCCTTACAAAAAGAACGTGATGACCTACGGAAGCAATTGGCCAATCAACGAGAGCAATCAAAAGAAGCAGCGCCTATAGAAGTCGCATCTAAAGAGGTGATAGAATTGAAAGCAGAACTGACAGCTTTGCAAGATAAGCTTCTCCAATATGAACATCAACCTTGTCCCCTTGTGGAGCCGGAGCCTGAAGAACTTGTTCCAATTGAAGTAGAACAGATATTTGAGGACCCTTATGAACCTATGCCTGCACCTAGAGGCAAACAAACAGAGGAAGGAATGGATACATTTGAGATTGAAGCTCCAAAATGGATGCAAAGGTTGGAAAAGGTAGGCCCAACTCATGATGGCAGAGTAGTAGTGCAAATACAGTCCATGTCTCGACTGGAAGACATCGTCATCAAATCAGACTACTTCACGAACCTATCTCATCATCGATGGATTGGTGCTTCTGATGATTTGTATGTACCATTTTGCATCTTATTAGCAGATTATAATGCAGAGATCAAACATGGCACAATGAAAGAGCCAACCTTCGCAACCCAAATTTCCTTAGATGACATTCCTGAGAGTGCTGCACAGGGCAACATCTTTCAACCTACATGGAGAATATGGTTACTTGAAATCTACCCAGAAATGGTGCACACATGGAACAACATGCCCTTGTACATTAAGTATAACCCCTGCTATTATCCTATATTTCGACGAAGATCATGGCTTGAGTTCACTCAAACAATGAAGAACATCAAAGGATGTGATAAATAGCTAAACTATGTATATCTAGCACCGTCTCGCGGCCCACCAATGGTAGCATATATGTTTTCAACAATTCAAAATTGGGGCATTAGGTTGAAGAATGTACCAGATGTCATGGCACAGATGTGCCTCAAAATCTTCGAACTAATGCTTGTCACATTCTGGACCTTCAAAAATATCAAAGAACCTCACCTCTCGGCACTACGCTTTAATGAAGGCAACCTCGACCTCCTCTCTGATATGAGCACCACACCATCTATCAACATTGTATATGCGTGGCATGCTCGTATCAAATATCTCCTAGCATTCTTCAAACAAACATTTGAAGAAATGTTTATCACAGGGTTCTCGGAGTATCACTCAGAAATATTCATACCCATACCCTCTCATCTGCTACATTTATCTGCTGTGGAGATGGCCCTACATTCAGACAAGCTACACATGCCACATCTGGAGGTACCCGGGCTAGTCGATTGGGATGCCTTACTCACACATTTGGCCAAAGGAGTGAGGTTAGAAGAGCATCACTTAGCCACAGATGTCGTTGAATACTACGTCAAACGTTCAGCTCAGCAAGGGTCTGTCAGAGACGACAGACGCGAGAGAGGGGGGACTGTTGGCAGAAGTCAGGGCATTTCAAGACAAGGGAGCCAACATAAGGAATGAGAGCAAAGAGAAGGGCCAAGCAAGCAAAGCAGTCAAAGAAGATCCAGCAAATAGGCCATTCAATTTTTCCGACCTAATCTCCTTTTAACAGTGATTTTCATCACTGCATGAACATTGTAAATACCATTTTTGGTAGATTCAACTCCATTTTGTTCAAGCCGAGGAGTCCTCGAGCTTGAGTATTATAGGTATTTATGTATCAATTTTCATAATTTTTAGAGCTCATTTGAGCCTCCAAAATAGCCTAGGAGCCTAATTTTTAATTAGGCCAGACATTAGGTCTGGATAAGGCCACTAACTAGTCAAAAACTATAAAAGGAGCTAGAGAGCTCATTTTTGGGGAGAAAAAATTGTAGTTTTAACTAAAGAAGAGCACTTGTAATTGTGTTTTGATCTTAATCAAAGCTTCAATTGTCTCACTCTTTGTTCTTACGTGTACGCATGTTTGTGTATGTGTGTGCATGCATGTGTGCTTCTCCATCACCACTTGTGCACATCACTTGCTCAAGGTCATCATACCATCCTCATGTCTCCCCGGATTGACATGAAAGGAGGTGCTACTCATCACTGAGCTACAATATCCCACTTAGAGAATGCATGTCCTCCCATCATGAGTTTCAGTGGCATCACATCTCTGCGTGTTGGAAACTGAGCTCTTTGGCAAACATCGCATCTCTTTACATATTGTATGTGCATCCATATGAAGAGTAGGTCACCAGAGTTTTAAGAATAGTATGGCCTTGATTATTCGATCGGGTCCGAAATGACCACTTGTGACACCTTGGTGTGTAGTCTCTAATATTCTTAAGTAGTCACTCTCGTGAACACACTGTCTCAGATATCCATCTCTTCCCCTTTTGTACATATTATCGCCAATGCATTGGTAGTCTTGGGCTTCTTGCTCTAGACTTCTTTGTCTTGTGAAAGTCGTTCTTTGAGGGAATGTTTTCATCCTCAGGTAAGTTATCATTGATTTGCTCCATTGTGATGTTAGAGACACATGATATAAGGTCTCATGCTTTGTCGGCGGTCCAACACATTAGATTGGGCATTCCTTGCATATCCTATGGATGTTTGCCTCCGTTGAAGGCCAATACACTTCTAATCTATGTGGACTTTGTGGGCGGCAGTGTCATGAATGGTGTTGCTATAATGCACCTATGTGTGCTAACTGCAACCATTTATCATATTCTAATTCTTCTACACAAAATGCAAGGATTTTCTAATTGTCCTAGTTATAAATACTTCCTGCCATTATTTGATATCTTTGTGATTTAGTTACATCCCTTTCCTTGGCCTTGACTCTAGGATTCTTGGGTCCAAAGGTGAGAATGAGGGCGATTGTTTTGGCCCATTTAGGCACCACTTCAAGATTAAACAAATATGCATATGGTAATTCATCAACTATCCCTTGAGGGGCTTCTTCAGTGGTCAATTGCAAGAGATGATCGGATCTAAGATGGATCTTCCCTTTCCCAACTAGCACTTAAAAATCATACTCCATTAATAGAAGAAACCATCATACCAATCTTCTAGTGTACAAGGCTTGTGGACTAGGTATTACAATGCTTGATGGTCTGTGAAGAATTCGAATTTATGTGCTAATAAGTAATGTCTAAATTTCTTTACTACATAAACCATTCCTCATCCTTCTCTCTTAGTGGTGGTGTGGTTTCTCTCAGCTGCATTCAATTGCCTACTTTCATATGCTATAGGAGGTCTATATTGCCCTCACCTTTGGGTTGTGCTAGCACACACCCAATAGCCTAATTGGATGCATCCACATGTACATGGAATGGCTTACCCCAATCTGGTGTCGTTAGAATTGGTGTTGAACACAAACATTGTTTAAGTTCATTCAATTATCTTTCACATTCATCTAGCCACTCAAATTTAGTTAGAAGGGCATGCAGAGGCTTTGCAATGATTGCTAAATGTGTATAAAGCATCAATAGCAACCACAATGCCCCATGAAAGCTTGTGCTTCCTTAACATTTTTTGGCATGGGTAGCTCTGCAATCATTCTAACTTTCTCTTCATTTGTAGAGATCCCATTCTTTGACACTAAGTGTCGTAGAAACTGTCCTTGCTTGACCATAAAAAACACACTTTTTTGGGTTCAAGAAAACTTAATATTCTTGACATTTATCAAAGACTTGTTTCAATGCAGGAATGCATGTTTTCCCAGCGTTGGAATGAGCACATAAATCATCAACATAGACTTCCAAATTCTTACGTAGGAACTCCTTAAAGACATGGCATATCAACCATGGAATGTAGCAAGTGAGTGCATTTGTCAGCCCAAATGGCACTACACAAAATGCAAATATGCCCCATTATGTGGCAAAAGCCATCTTATGTTGGTCTTTAGGGGCAATAGCTACCTAAGTGTAGCCAGAGAATCCATCAAGGAAGCTATACACTTCCTTGCTCGCCACTCATTCTAGTAGGTGCTCAGTGATAGGAAGTAGATAACTATCTCTAATAGTGGCTATATTGACCTTTTTTAAATTAATGCACACACACAGCTTTCCATTCTTTTTGGGTAGTACCACAATGGGTGATACCCATTCACTGTGCTCAATCTCATAGATAAATCCGAATTCAATCAAACAATCTATCTCTTCCTTAATCTTGGCATAATTATCATTATAAGTGTATGGTTTCTTTTTGGAAGGCTTGGCTTCTATGTTCATGGGAATTCTATGCGAGCATATGTCAAGGTCTACTCCTTTCAAATCGTTGTAGCTCCATGCAAACGCGTCTCTATATTCTCTCAATAGGGCAATCAAATCTTCTTCTCCTATCAAATCATGCCCGATATATGTGCATTTTTCTTCTTTTCCTCAATTGTAACTACAATCTTCTTAGTTTCTTCCTGATTGTTGTATGCTTCTCCTGTGTTTGTTTCTTTCTTGGGAATTCTTGCCATCATTCTTCTATCTTCAACTTCATATTTCTTAAAGTGCTCTGGTACTTCCAATATGGGTTCTTCTTCTTCTTGCCAAGAAGATTTCTTTTGCTTCTTCTTGTGCTTATTCTCTTTGATTTTTGGGAGTGGGGTGAACTGCTTATTTTTCTTACCCTCCCTTTCATCGGGGGTGGTGGCTTCACATAAAATAAAGGTATTCTTCTTCTAAAGAATAGAAGGATTCCATAATTATGGACTCTAGATCTTCATCACTTGCCTCGATTGGCTCTAGGGTCATCTCAGTACACTGTTCTAAAATAGGCTCACTTACCATGGGTTTTATCATGAATATAGAGATATCATAGGCATCCTCATCACATTGAGGAGTCCATTGTTCTTTGTTCACTGCTATGTCCATGGTGTCTTAGATCTCTGCCCAACCGTGAGGCTCAAATTCCTCATCTCACAATATTATAGGTGCATAGGCAGGATCTTGAAGGGTATGTGGGTGTCCTTCAAATACTAAGGTTCTGGCTTTTAATCGCTCCTCCTCTTGTTTTGCTACTTTACACATCCATAAATGACTGTCCTCGTGCAACCAAGAAGGGTTTGATGCTAAGGATTATATTGACTCCGTTTCTTCTAGTGCTTTATGGATGGTGTTCCATTGTAGTAAGGTACATCAGGATGGGAATAGTCTTTGAGATTGACTTTGGTAATCACTCCCATATGTTGTAGGTACAAAGATTTGGTTCCCCAATCTTGTATGATCTACAATTTCCATATGAAAGGATGTCCCAAAATCATCTCGTAAGAGTGGTTCTTTCCAAACTCACAAATGGCAAAGGTGTGCTCAAACTCCACACCACAGGTGGTGAGAGATATTCCTTCCAATAAGCCTAAGGGTTTCTCAATATGACCATCAACCATTTGCAGCTTCATTCTTGTGGGTCTTAGGGATATCTTACCCTATTGTTTCCATAGGGAAGTGGTGGCAATGGCCACTCCAACACCTGAGTATAGGATTGCTTTGGTGGTGTGGCCTTGGTAGGAGATAGGTAAATAAGTATTTCCCGCTTCTCCTTTGCTCATATCTCCAATCTTGTCAATGGGTATTTCCCACACTCTTTTGAGTGATTCTTTCTGAGAGTGGGTAGTAGTCGTCTCTAGTAACTAGTTTACTACATGCTTCCATAGCTCAGGCTTAATCTTCAATAATTCTTCTAAAGTGAGATGACACTACACTTAAGTGTTCTTTATTACAATTGTGTTCCTAGGAAGAATTGATTCTTCATTTCTTACTAATATGGTGGGTGCTCTCATACTGATCGACTTTGCTTCCCAAGGGCCAATGAAGTGAGGTAATTCTTGCATAGAATTAGACTCAAAATTTGTATGTTCACTAGGCTACTCCTCCTCTTGTTCACCATATATAGAAGTTATGTCCAGTGGGAATTGTTCCTAGAGATCGTCTATCTCTTGAATCGGTGGGTGAGTTTCTTGCTCCAACTTCCATTTATCTTCTTCCATTTCTCTCAAAACTCCTTGTGAGTACTTATGTATTGTAGAAAGGCTCTCCAATCCGTAGTATTAGGCACTTGTGATATGAGAGATGGAGTGTCTTCTTGTGTCTTTGAGATAGAGTGGGTCCTCTTAGGATCAATCTTCTCATTGTTAGAAACCAGGTGTTCTAGTCTCTCTAGAAGTCCTTGAAAGTGTAGTTTTGGTTTCACTAGGTGGTTCCAATTGACATACTGAGATGCTTCAAAGATGGTTTGGGCCAATTCTACCATTTTCATGCAGAGCTTGGTTCTTTCTATCTCTAGATCTACTCTTGGATAGTTTTACTTAATTCTCCCAGCTGGGGTCGTTCTCTCTGTCTTGCTTGATATGCTCTGAATATCATATCTAAATCCTACGGTATAGGTTCAACTAGAATATATCTTGGTATCGGTGTTTGGTTTACCTGATTTGACTCTTGTGATGTTAATTCTAAGATTTTGGCTCTAGTCTCCTTTAAGCTTCCTTCTAATTTGTTTACTTTCTTAATCCATTTTCTCTTGAGTCTTTCTCATTAATCCTTCCAAGATTTGACTTTCCTTTCGTTTGACTCTCCAACTTCACTACTCTCAGCTATCTTATTAGGGTTTATGTGTTGATTTTGTTGTAATGCTTGGACTCTAGTCACTGCTTGGATAGATACATAAGTTGGTGTAGCTCCATTTGAAGTGTGCACAATGCCTATCACATTAATGGGGGTTACCTTGGAGGCATTGGCTGGTTTTTAGGACATTCATATATGACATGTTCGTTATCGTGGTCAGAACAAAAGCCTTGGAAGTTGTAATACTATTGGTTTCCCATTGGTGGAGGATGTGGGCATTTCCTTATATAATGGTCTCATTGGCACCTAAAGCATGGTCCTTTAGGGCCCTGTGGTCTTGTCCGTCTCAACTAGGATCACAGGTTGGGATTGGCATACCTAATGTTAGTGTATTTTGACTCCCAACCAGGTTCTATCAGTGGAATCTCATAGTGGTATGCTTCCATATGTTTGTGTGACTCAATGTAGTATGCAAGGAGGCTATCTACATGTGTGGAATCAAAACTATTGGAATTGGGATCATTTTCTTTGATCAATGGGGATGAGGGTACTGATGCCTTACTGAGATTCTCTTTTGTAGCAACATATTTGACAGAGATTACATTTGCTTGGGGTGGTGGCTGTTGAACTAGTATAGGTTGGGGTCTAGGCTATGCTTGGTAAGGTACTTGGTAGTTTTGTTGTGGTCGATAATAATAAGGTTGAGCATTATATTGACCAGGGTATCTACTGGTTTGTTGATATGCCTGCGAATGATTATGTTTAACCAGTTGCTTGTTGTATGGGCAATCCTGTGCTGTGTGGTTAGTGTACCACCTTTCTACCATGGAGTATTGGTTACTAGGGTTACCTTGGGGTTGTTCCATGTTTGGGCAAACATTTGCCATATTGTCACCTCCGCATGTGTAACAATGCTTGACTTAGGTCATCCTTAGTGGGTGTGTGCTTGATACACTTAGCTTCTGAGCTATCTTCTTTGCTTAGTCTTCTATGGAGTTAGAGTGTTTAGAGAAAAAATGAGTAGAATTATCATGTCTTGTAGACCTTGGAGAGTTCTAGCTCGTCTCCTAAGTTGTCCTCCATGTCTATACTTATCCTCATGCATTGCTCCTGTGTTTGGGACTCCTTCAGGTATAGATATGATCGTAGTTTAGACTTGAGTAGCCCATCCAAAAACAAAGATACTTGTTTAGCTTGAGTAGGCAACTCCAACATAGGACATGTCTCTATGTACTATCTAAACCTGCATCCAACTAGTCTAACTATCTCCTAAGGGGTTTGTTCAAAACTATGAATCAAAGAAGAAGTATTGTGTCTCATCCCACTTTTAAAGAACTCAGTGATAAATGATTCTAATAGGTGGTGGATGTCTCTAAAGTGTTTTTTTCTGTAAAGGTGAGAACAGGTTAAGGTAGCGTTTTTCAAGGTGAGTCCAAATGCATTATATTGGGTGAACATGTCGTCCACTTGTTCAGCCTGCAATACTTGCTTGAACTCGGCTATGTGGTCATAAAGATCATCTATCCCATCGAAATATTTTTTTATGGATTTCATTAATTTGGTGGGTCTCAATATTTTGGGATGCTCTCTGGGTCTAGATAGAGGAAAATTATCTCTACCACGTTGTGGTCTAGGTTCCTTTGGTCTCTCCATCCTATCTGTTTCCAAAGTAGATTGTTCTCTTCCTACCATGTTAGAAAAGCTCACTTCAAGTCTCTCTTTGCCTTTTTTTCTCTTTGGAAACCATCAGCTAGGGATGATCCTGCTCCTTGGTGACCAAAAGCGACATAAGCTCATGGTGGGGAAAAATCCAATTCACCCCTCCATGTGTAGGCATGCCTCCCATGATCTGATACCACAAATATTTTTCTGATGTGTTATCTAGGTACACCACTTTTCTAGGTGTATCTGGATCCTTGAACTCATTGATATTTACCATTCCTAGTTCACTTAGTTTCTTAGACCTATATCTCCAAAATGTCTCATTTGTATCCTAATTAAAAAACAACTCAATACTTTTGTTATCTTGAGGAATCCATTTTGGGTTGAGCATCCATGTCAACACAGATTTACCTCTCAATATTCTAGGTTCGCTATCTAATTCTCCTTGTTCTAGGTTACCCATTTCATTTTTAGGGATTACCACTCCAAATTCATTAGTCCTATCAGGTTTATCAGAGATTATGTACATTTTTCCTTCCTTATCAATATATGCATGTCTCTCGAATTTGACCATTGGATGCTCCAATCGAATGAGTTAATGAGGGTTTCTCAATTGAATGACACACCTTCTCAAACTGTCCTCATAGATGCGAGCACCTAATTGGTTGGTTCGAAGGTACTCTAGTTGAGTTTTGTATGGCCCTTCAAGTCTTTCTAAGTATGCTACTCCTGAACCACCTTTTGGTCTCTCCATGTTGTAGGATATCTCTGACTCACTTGTTTATGAGCTTAGTTTGTACGGGTAACCACTCAGTTGTTGGGTCCAAGATCTTGCAGTAGTTCTAATGCTATCCTTAGATGACCTAACACTACATCGATTGACCTTTCCTATGTGCTTTCAGGATCTAAGTTTCATTAATTGTAGCTCCTTCAGGTGCTCAATGAGGATTTGTGTCACATAGATTCTTTCTTTCTCAATTACTTGATTCATTTTTACTTTCCTTGGTTTTTTCTCTTGTCAATTAATGTACATCAGGTATCATTTTTCATTGTGTATTTAAGTTATTGTGTTGTTGAAATTAAGTTTTTTTTTCCTTTAGGGTTTGTCGCAAAAATATCCTAACTTAAACTTAAACTTGAGTAATTAGGTTTTCTTGCACTTTTATCTTTCCTAACATGACCCTAATTAAACAATAACACTAATTGTGCTTAGCCTATACTAGAAATTGAATGACGGGTTGAGATTTCTTTTAACCTCAAGTTTGGTACTCTGTTGAATGCTCCTATGCCAAAGAAGATGTGCTCCCCAAGCCTTGATTTGCTCTATACTTCACCTTGCTCTAGATACTCTTGGATGGCTCTTAATATACCTAAAAATCCTAAGTTTTAACTTAAATCGACAAAGAACTTTGATTCAAACACTTTCAAAGATCCTTTTTCCCCCTTTGTAATGATGGAAAGTCCTCAAGTGCCCCCTTAGTTTCCTAATCCCACTTGAAGGTCAACTTCGAATGAGCTCTAGAGCTCAAAAAATGGATTCTATGTGAAAAAATTATGATAGTTCAGGCCCTTATAATATTTGCTCGAGAGTCCCGAGATGCACCAATTGCTTGAAGGATTACCCAAAATAAGCTCCAAAATTGCAAGAAAATCAAAACTCTAATTTTTTGCCCTTTTAATCAAAATGTCGTGATGCTCTGGCAGGATCCCAATGGCCAAGCACCATCGCGATGGTCTTACCCAGTCACCATGGTCTGTCACAATCGTGATGGCTTGGTGTCATCACAATAGCATGAGCCAATCGTGATGGTATGAAAGCATCGTGATGGTATGAACAGATTCGGATGGCATGAAGTCTCATCATGATGGCCTAATGGATCATCATGATGGTGTGAGCCAATCACAATGGTGTGAGTCAATCGCAATGGCGTGGTGTCTTTTCGTGATGGCTTGATGGATCGTCGCCATGGCATGGTCCAATTGTGATGGTCTAGTATCATCATGATGGCTTGAGCCAATCTCAATGGTCAAATGTCATCGCGATGGCTTAATCCAATCGCAATGGCCTGGTATCATCCCGATGGCTTGAGCTAATTACGATGCTCAAATGCCTTTATGATGGCTTGATCCAATCGTGATGGTCTAGTATCACCGCGATGTCTTGATCCAATCATGATGGTTAGATGCCCTCACCATGGCTTGATCCAATCGTGATGTTCTAGTATCATCATGATGGCTTGAGCCAATCGTGATGGTGCACAAAATGTAAATTTTTTGAATGCAATTATGGAGTCCTTAGTGCGCCAAGATGCTCTACACCCTCAACATAATGTATTTCAAAAAACACAAACTTCTTAGACCATCATGATGGTCTGAGGCATTTAGCAGAGATGATGAACAGATGCATATTTTTACCTGTTACTTACTATATCCTTGTACTGCCAAAATGGAGCAACTCATGTCAAAATTGGGTTCTCTATGTTACATATGTTACATGAGTAGCATTTATAATCACTGTTGAAGGTTTGATCAATTATAATAAAACAATCTTTTTAAAAATTGATAGGCCTGGTCCCCAAATAGTCTTCATGCATCTTCCTCTACATGCTTCCTCAACATTGATGCCTATGGTCACTACTGATGCCCCTATTAATAGAGACCTAGAGCAAGGAGACCTAGGAAGAGAACCCAAGACTCATCGAGGTAATTCTATCTTGAGTAGAGTGATAACCCCTGAGTGGATTCTCTAGGATAAAAAAGCATGGAGTTATTCTTGAAAAGAGAAACAGATGAAGCCTTTTGGAGATTCAAGCCACATCAACTTATCAAAGTAGGTTGAGTTACCATATGTGAGTTCAAAGATTTGAGATACCAGGAAAAGTTGTCTATCTAGATAATATGTAAAAAAGGATGTTTTTGGTAATGGGGCATGGTAGACATGCATACACTAAGATGAAGTATTTTGATGGTGATGCACCACAGTGTGCTATCCTTCTCGAGAGCTTCACGATGATATTCTCAGAGTAGAAAATTAAGCTCCTAGGGCTGCACAATATCTACTTCACACTGAGGCTGCAGAATACACAGAAAAACACAATACTCAAGGAACACAAACAAATATTTCATAGGTGTTACAAATGCGGTCCAACTTACAGTTTGTGATTGACCAGGCCACTCTACGGTTTATTAAAGACCATATACAAAGAAATGTTCGGTGGCCATTTGGCCTTTCACATGGACACTAACGATAACAATCTCCCACTAAAGGCCAATATGGCCAAAGTAACTATGGGAGAAAAATAAAGAATGATAAAGAATACCTGAGTGAAAATATACAAACTATACCTCCCATCTGATGGGCATGTTACATATAGTCAGAATCTGTGTAACCAATAATGGATGGTTTCCCTCTACCTAAGTATAGACACTTGTCCTTAGTGCCACTCAGATATCTCAAAATCCTCTTGACTGCTTCCCAATGTTTCTTGCTAGGATTAGACATATATCTCCTCACAACTCCCACTGTTATTGCAATGTATGGTCTCGTAGCTACCATAGCATACATGAGACTACCAACAACAGATTGATAGGGAATTTTGGTCATGTAGTGCTTTGGATATGTACTCACTTTGAGACAAGTATATGCATCTTTTACTCCTATCATGATTAATGTGCATGCCAAGAATATGTTTGGCATCCCCCAATCCTTCATAAGAGGACTTCCCAGCAATCAACATATCATCAGCATAAAGTATCAAGCATATCAAGCTACCATCTGAGCATCTCTTTGTGTAGAGACAATGATCCTCATTGCTTTGAGAATAGCTTGAGACTTCATAAAAGCAGCAAACTTTTGATATCATTGTCTAGGGGACTATTTAAGTCCATACAAGCTCTTCTTGAGCTTACAAACTAGAATTTCCTTGCCATGAACTACATAACCTTCTGGTTGTTCCATATAGATCTCATCTGTAAGATCTCCCTGCAAGAAAGCAATTTTCACATCCATTTGGACTAGCTCCAAGTCCTCCATTGCAACGAATCCAAGCAACACGCATACGGTCGTCATCTTCACCACTGAAGAGAAGATTTCCTTGAAATCAGCACCATGTTGTTGCTTAAAGTCGTGCTTTATACTTTGGAGAAGCACTATCTAATGTGAATTTTAGCGTATATACCCATTTACATGGTAAAGATTTCTTGCCCTTTGGCAAAGGTACTAAATCTCAAGTACCATTCTTGTGAATAGAATCCAACTCTCTTCATGACATGCTCCCACTTGAACGATTCTCTATCTGGATAGCCTCTTTGTAGCAAGAAGGCTCACCGGCATCTGTTAGCATAACAAAATCTAAACATGGAACATATCTAACAGATGGATGTGAGACACATGTAGAGCGTCTCAATGGTTGTTGAACAAGAACATGTGCAGACTGATCTAATTAGACATTCTCTTGAACGTCCCTATGTGTAGTATTTCTATGCATGCTAACTAGAGGACTAGAATCCTCAAACACCACTCTTCTCACTTCAACCTCCTTATTGGGTTGTTTATGCATCTTAGACTCATTGAAAATGACATCACTACTTCTTATCACTGACCGTGTTTTAGGATCCAATAAGCGATATCCAAATTGTCCTTCTCGACCATATCCAAGAAAAATGCATTTCTTTGACTTATGGTTCAACTTTTGTCTAAGATTCTTGGGTATATGAACATATGATTCACACCCAAAAACTTGAAGATGATCATAATATGGTGGATTCCCTGTCCATAACTCTTGTGCCACTTTTAGACCTTTGACAGTATTAGATGAAAGGTTAATCACATGAACTGTAGTCAATACTACTTCTGACCAAAAGCCTTGTGAGAGGTTTGCATGATGCAACATAGAAACTACTCTATCTTGAATAGTTCTATTCATTCTTTAAGCTACACCATTTTGTACTAGGGTATAAGGAGTTTTAAACTCTCTACAAATCCCTCTAGACTGACTGAAAAGGTTAAATTCATGTGAGGTATACTCAGCCCCATTATCTGAATGTAAAGCCTTAAGCTTAGTTTCTTTTTCAGTCTCAATTATAGCAAGCCATTTTTTGAAAGTAGGGAATACCTCATCCTTCGATTTGATAGGATATACCCAAACTTTTCTACAAAGTAAAGAGAACCACCTAAGGACCTAGTGGGCATAGGACCACACACATCTTATGAGTGAGATCTAAAGGCTGAATTGAAGATTCAATCTACGTTCTATGCACATTTTTGGTTTGCTTTCCATATTGACAATGCTCACAAAATGAAAAATCATAGAAAGATAACATAGGTAAGTAGCCAAAATGAGAAAGATTTTGCATTCCACTACGAGATATATGGTCCAAACGACCATGCCAAATACAAGCCATAGGCTATTAAGTAACAGCTAACAAGTGTTCTTTTTGTGATACAAATAAAAGATAAAGTGAGCCAACTTTGCTTCCTTTTGCAATAACCATATTTCCCTTTGATATACAAAAGGGTTGAGCATAGAAGACCACCTTGTAACCAAGGTCATCAAGTTGACCAACTGACATCAAACTATGTGATAACTGAGGTACATGGTGTACATTATGCATATTAGATTTTGAACCATCAATGAACTACACAAGCACATCACCAATCCCCACATCACATTGGTAAGAGTCACCAAGTCTCACGATACCAAGAGACTTTGTTGCATAATTAGAGAACCATTCTTTGTGTGGTGTCACATGGAAAGAAGCAGCAGAATCTAATGGCCACGTGCGGGAAAGAGAATCAGCCATAAGAGCCTCAGTTGGCATAGTACTATCAAGTTTCAACACATCAGCATCATCAAAAATAGCATTAATTTCTTCAATCTTCATTGTCAAAGTAGATGGTGCAGGCAACTGTTTAACATGCTGATAAACATTCTATCCTTTACCTTTAGAATTCTTTAATGCATAATAGTCTTTCTTCATGTGTTCTTTCTTATGATAATAATGGCATTCGATATCCCTCTTCCTTGATTTACTTCTACTCTTATTTCGTTGACCATTCTTTTCCTTATTCTTGCTCCTGCCACATTGTTGATTCTTTCCTTGGTAAGAATCACAAACATTATATGCATCTCCACTCTGAGTGCCAACCATAGATTTTCTATGGATCTCCTCACTCAAGAGTGCTCCACATATGTCATCATAGACGAGTTTACCACCAGGTGCACTATTGCTAATAGCTATGCAAAATGTATCCCATGATGATGGCAAGGTGCATAACAACAATACTACTTTCATTTCATTATCCATATCCATTTTTTGAGCCTGTAACTGGGAGAATATAGCATCAAACTCATTTAGATGAGCACCAACAATATCTGTGTCCATGTAAAGGTCATACAATTTTCTTATCAGATACACTTTATTTGATGTTGTCTCTTTTTCATATGTATTGGATAACTTCTTCCAAAGCTCCTATGCACTTTCACAGTCTAATACTGTAAAGTAAACATTATCTTCCAGGTGCAAGCGAGTGGTAGACCAACCATTTCATCTAACTCATCCCAATCATCCATGTCAGGAGGCTTCTTTGAAATCCCATTTACTAGCTTCCATTGCCTCCTTTGAATCAACACATCTTTAATCTGATTCTTCCATAGAGCAAAGTTTGTGCCACCAAATTTTTGGATCTCAAAATGGTCTTTGCCATGCAAGTTATAGCTCCTCCTCAGAACACTAGCACTAGACCCTGATCCACTAGATGTGCCTGAGACCTCTGATGCCATGATGGTAGAGAATTGAATAGAATGATAATGGAGCTAGAAGAGTCTAAACCCCAATGAATAAGTGTATCAAAGAGTAAATCGACCATTATATAGTTGATAAAACCAAAAAACCTAGAAAAACTTTGCCACAGTATCCTCTGCAAAATGAGCATATGAGTAGTGTCAAAATATCATAAAACTGCAAGTACTGACATGTTTACCTACATAGTGAATCACTAACTCCAGTACATATAATTAGTTACCCAATAGAAGCCAACTAGGCTTATCGAGCACCTATGAACAACTATCATACATCTTATATGGTGAGGTTGGGTAAGTCTTCCACCTGGATCACCAAAGAGATTCCAACATCTGGGTGTCTCCTAGTTAAGAAAAGCTCACCATGACCCTCTTTATCAAATGTAAAAGGCTTTATGCAAAAACGTAACCGCTATATCAATGACCACATGGACGTACAACAGCGGTGTCCACAAAAGCATACATGGTGTGTATGTGCTCAATAAATGCAGTAAATTGACACTAAAAGGCTGAATGCACAACCCAAAAACTAGCCAACAACACTTGCGTGTCTATCAACTTTGATGTTTTGGGCTCAAAAACCTGCATAAATTTAGAGCGGCTACTCCCACCAAAACTGAAAACCTTTCAAGAAACCTATAGTTTTACGAGTGTCGATGAAAACACAGCCCCAAAGGTTGTATTAATTGTTTGAGAAGTACAAAGAGCACTCTTCTTGATGTTCTTGGACCTGTGTGAAGAGAAATATGTGCAAAAGTACTCCAAAATGGCTCCAAAAGACACCCCAAAAATGCTTCAAAAACATGGCTTGAAAGCAAAGAAAGAAGCTTTGAGGGACCAAAACATGTTCAAGGTAATGTTAACCTTATTCTTTTCCCTTCTTCAGACACCACAAGAGTGTAGCTTAGTGGCAAGAGATTGCCATGGTTAAGCGAGCTCCAGGGGGAACAGTACTCATATGGGTGTGTTGGGTGTGTGTAGAAGTGCGAGAGACACACGAGAAGTTCACACAAGAAGAGCTGAATAATATCCCTAAATACAAAGTACCACCACATATGAGAGTATCAAGTATATGGTAACATGGGGAAAAACCCTCTAGCTAGCACTAGAGTAAAAAGTGCCCATGTATAGGGAAAAGGTTCACATCAAAGCTACTCGAGGAACACATAAGTGTAACAAACCCCCCTAGAGCAAATGATGTGAACACATACAGGGAGTGACAGATCAGCCCCCACAAGGTAATAAGCCTAACGCTTTGCAAAAAGCTTCAAACTTTTCCCGTGGAAGAGCTTTGGTGAATATGTCGGCCACATTATCTTGTGTAGGCACATATACCAAATCAATATCTCCTTCATGAAGGTGCTCCCTCAGATAGTGATAATGCACCTCAATATGTTTGGTCTGTGCATGAAACACTGGGTTTTGTGCAATAGCCAAAGCACTCTTACTATGAGTGAGAATATGTGTAGCAGCATTAATCTCCATGCAAAGATCCATCAATAGGCATCTCAGCCATATACACTCCACTATAGCTATGAAAATTTCTCTGTACTCAGCTTCACAACTCGATGTCGCCACTGTAGGTTGCTTCTTACTCAACCAAGATATCCATGAGTCTCCAAGGAAAAAGTAATTACCACTAGTAGACATGTGAGTATCATAACAACCAGCCCAATCACTATCTGTAAAAGCATGCAAGCGAAACTGTATACTGTATATCCGCCCTTGTGTTGCATGCATATATAAGACATCCCACAACTTGTTGATAAAGAGAAGTGTCAAACGCATCACTAGAATCCTCAACTTAGAACCTGAATCCTGTCTCAACTGGTGTGGAAACTGGCTTGCAATCTTCAAAGTCAAAACGTTGAAGTAGTTTTTCAACATACTTTGCTTGATGCATAACAATTCCCCCCTCAACGGATACAAACTGGATGCCAAGATAGTAGCTCAAAAGACCAATATAAGTGACATCAAAAGTATGCTGCAAATCAACCATAAGAATGTCAAGTTTCGCATCACATGACCCAGTCAAGAGTATGTCATCGACATAAAGAACAAGCACTATAAGATCAGCCCCATTTTTGCATACATAGAGTGTGCTTTCAATCAAACTACATGTGAAGCCAAGAGCAATCAAGTGCTTATGGATTTTGTCACACCATGCATGTGGAGCTTGCTTAAGACCATAAAAGGCTTTATGCAAGCGACAAACCATATGCTCTTTCCCTTTCATGGCAAATCCAGGAGGTTGCTTCACATAAACCTCTTCTTGCAAATCACCATTCAAGAAGGTTGTTTTCATGTCCAACTGATGCACTTTCCAACCTCTATGGCCAGCCAATGCAACCATGGTACGAATGGTAGTCATTCGTGAAGTAGGTGCAAATGTTTCCTCATAATCAATATCATATTGTTGCGCATATCCTTTGGCAACCAATCTAGCTTTGTAGCGATCAATGCTACCATCAGATTTTCTCATAATCTTATAAACCCACTTTGTACCAATGGCATTCTTTCCTTTTGGCAATTCACATAACTCCCAAGTACCATTCCTATGTATGGAATCCATTTCTGATTGCATAGCACTCATCCATTGTGGATCGTCACATGCATCTTCAAAAGAAACCGGCTCTTCATTACATGTTGTAGCAATAAGAGAATAATCCACAAAATTACTTGATGCATGGTGAGAGCTTGATCTTGTTCTACCGAGTAAAGGTGCACTCAATTTGCTGCCCTGCAAAATTTGTTTCAGCCACTTTGGCATAGTTTGTGCACTCTTGATAGACATGCGTTCATTATGTAAAACATCTTCAATATGTACATCATGCGTGGGCTGAATTTCATGCTCATTTTCAGCCATATTTTGACGCAAATGTTCAACCATATGTGGCTGGAAATTTCCAACAATTTTGACAACTTTTGGTTGAAAATTTTTAGCCATGTTTGGCTGGAAATTCTCTGCATTTTCAGCCCTATTTGGCTGGAGTTTTTCAGCCCTTTGAACCTCAGTTGGCTGGTCTACATGGCCATAGTTGAACGCACCATTTTGGAACAAAGGCATGAGTCTATCGAACACATCATGTGAGCTAACTTCAATGGATGGTACAAATGGTATCCCTTACTTTTAGCACTATAACCAACAAATATACATTTCTTTGGCTTGTCATCTAGTTTGTGACATTGTTGTGATGGCACAAGAGCATATGCCAAACAACCAAGCACACGCATATGACTAACCATAGGCTTATGACCATTCCAAGCCTCATAAGGAGTGATGACTCTCAATGCTTTTGTAGGGCAGTGATTCAACACATAATTTGCACACATGACCGCTTCCATCCAAAACTTATCAAGAAGATGCTTTCCTTTAATCATACATCGTGCCATTTCAAGAAGAGTTCTATTTTTACACTCGGCAACACCATTTTGTTGAGGTGTATATGGCACCGTACATTGGTGTGAAATACCTCTTTCACGAAGAAAAGCATTAAACTCATGTGATATGTATTCACCACCAAGATCCATGCAGAGTCAAAAGCTTTTGTGAAGAAAAATTTTCAGTCATAGGTAAAAATTCTTTGAAGCAAGAAGATACCTCATTCTTTGCTTTCATAGGATACACCCATGTATGACGAGTAGCATCATCAATGAAGGTAACAAAATATACATGGTTCCCAAAAGATGGAGTCTTGGCGGGGCCACATACATCACTATGAATAAGCTACAATTTTCTTGTAGTGTGTGTATGAATATCTTTTGGAAAAGAAGCACGATGCATTTTTCCAAGAATGCAACCTTCACATGCATGCTTTTCAATGGATACAAGTCTAGGCAAGCCAATAGCCATGTCCTTCTTTTGCAAGTAAAACAAACTATTGAAGTTCAAGTGACCAAAATGAGCATGCCAAAGCTCCATTTCAACCATGGAAGAAGTATGAGCAACTAAGACATTCGACGTAGCCCTCTTGTATGTATCCATGCAATACAAGCCATTACATAATGTACCGGACATCACGATATTTCCATTGCTGAAATCATGAACCATACATTTATCATCAACAAAGTGTACATGAAGTCCAACTTTGGCAATCAACAGAACTGAAATGAAATTCTTCTTTATACCGGGCACATACAATGCATTTTTCAAGAGAATCACACCTCCATTTGCAGCCGTAAGCTCAAATTCTCCTACTCCAATGATAGGATAAGAGGCATTGTTTGCACACACATGCCCTCCGTTGGGTGCATCTTCCAAAGAGGCAAAAAATCTTTTGCGTGATGTTATGTGCTTTGAAGCACCACTATCAAAGAACCAATCCGAATCAGCCTCACTCACAACCATACATTTAGAATTCAAAGAAGCATCATAATGACATATAACAACACATGCCCAAAAATCTTGAGCCATGTTAACTTCATCATTCTTTACATTTGCTGAATTTTCAGCAATAGACATGTCGGATTCCTTCTTCTTTTCATTGTGTTTAGCAAACTTTCTACACTCATCAATAGTATGACCAGCCTTCCGAAAATATTTGCATCTCTTCTTCTTTTGTGAATCACCATCATTAGAGGAATGAGTGGAAGAGGAAGGTTGAGGCTTTGGTTTTGATGAACCCAAAGCTGAACCATACTTGCTTTTCCCCTTTTGTGAGGCTTTCTCAATGGGTGTTGTGCAATTACAAGGATAGTATACATGTGCTTAGTCTATGACATTCCCATTGAGCGAACCCTTACAAGAACTCAGTTGCAAGTTTACAAAAGCAGCCATTCAGTAACCTCCTAGACTACCAAGCATATGATGGCTACCATTCCATGCTTACAACTAGTAGAAACCTCGCCATCACCACAAGCATCTCCTCAGCCATCATGTCAAAGGACACACCCTGTAATTCCACCTATCCATATCCAACTTCCATAGGACTTTTGAACACTATTACCTCAAAAGGATTTGTTTTCCTTGTCTCGGATGTGGGCATAGACAATTTTACTACAAACTCTGATTTTGAAATACTAGATCCAATCAAGACAGAGTTTCAATTTTCAGATATTCAATTTTTCTCACAAGATTTTGAGTGCCTTAGCTACCCAATCTCACAAGTGGATCAAAAAGATAGCCACATGCATATGGATCAAGAAGAGGAAGAAAAAACAATAAGAAAGGATGATGATAAAGAGCACAAGGATCAACAGGACCAAAGCAATCACCACGACATGTAGGACAAACAAGAGGAAGGCCAACATACAAAAGAAGAGCCAGTTCCTAATCGAGTAACCCATTGTGACTTTACAAAGGCTTTATGCAAGGATGCAAGTTGTTTGTGCTCATTGCGAACTTACAAAAGAGCAAAGTCATGAAATTTTATAACAACTCCATAATAGTGGTTTTGATGCTCCTTTCATAGAGGCTATTAACATGCTTACAGAGGCAGTAGGAGGTGTCGAGGCTCTCAATTATCTATCACAAAGACCGCTCCAATGTTTCAACCCATGTGGAATATGCCTCCTCCCTAGAGGAGGACAACACATTCAAGTGTCGATACCTCCGAACATCTCTTTTCGAACCAACCTTTGATGCCACACACACCCATCTATCCCGCCCATTGATAAAACATCCTTAATTGAACCACCCATCCCCCTGTCACCAAACTTTCTTCCTCTCCCAAGAATTCCAAGCCATCTGTCAGATACCACCGCACACCCCAGCCCATTCACATACCCCCATTATGAACCCATCTCAATCCCTTCCCCACACCTCAATCCTCGTCGATGAAACTATTCTGGAAACATCACCTTCAGCAACCACCACTTCCAACTTGATCACCAGTCACACCATTTCCACCCCCTCTCCAATCCCCCTTCTTCCCATATTCTGCCACATACCACCACCCTTCCCCATCATGTCTCACTTTTCTTCCATATTTCATCAATAGCTTGCACATCCCTCTGTGGGAATCACATCTTCACAAGCCTAACCTAGACTATCTTATTTAGAACCTCGTTCTCGTCCTATTTCCATGTCTTCACAACTTTTATCAAGCATGGCAAGCACGCACCATGCATGGCCACCATCGTCTCATTGTTCACGATTGACACAACACACTCCACCATGTCCGATGCCATGGACATTTCACCACCCATGGCACCTACATCCACATCTCACACACAACTTCCCATCCCCTCTCCACCAATCTCACAACCACTCACAAGCATTCTCACACTTGCATTCACCATTCACATCCCCTCTTCCTTCCCCTATGCATTACATACAAACACTCATACATTTATGCACTCCAATCCCATATACTCATTGTCCACCATTGATAGTTCATTCCAACAAATGTTCATGAGCATGCACCAAGTACGTGAGGAGTTTATCACCATGGGGCAATGATACCAAGAGTTGCAAGAAAGCACCACCCGACTACAAGCAGCTCAATTCTTTGAGCATTGAGAAAGCTTTCCTCAATGCCAGATACACAGATCTCAAGGGTACAAAAAACACCATGGAAATCCAATTGGAAAAACAGAGCAAAGAAGCCATAGAAGAAGTGAAAGAACAAATTTGGGTACAAATAGAGTGCAACACATGCCTAACCTGCAAACATGGGATTACTATGACAAGACCTCACAACTGCCCGTGAAGAGAATCAAAGATTACAAGAACAGAAAAAATACAAATTTGAGGAAGCAATGGACACTCTCGGCGTGCCTCTTAGTCCCAATCGATTCCAAGATGTCCTACCAGAGAATATCAGGATCATCTTAGAAGATGATGCGGTATTATTAGAAGCTCATGAAAAGTTGACTAAGGATTATGAGACTCTGAAGAATACACAAGCACCCGCACAACTGACCCTACAGATAGACCAACCACTCTAGCCACAAGAAGTATTAGAAGAGTTGCAACATCTACAAGTCCAAGTCGCAAACCTACACGCTCAGCTTGCAGAACAAGCTATTCTCCAAGGGCCAACTTTTCCACCAGATGTTCTTGAGCTAGAGGACACAATAACTATTCCCATCAAACCAAAAATTGAGGAAGAATATGAGTTACAAATGGCATTCAATGGATGTGTCACCAAAGAGGGCCAAGATACATTCAAGTTGCCAAGGCCCACCTAGATGAACCAAGTTGAGGAAATGGGGAAGACAAACTCTCCATGCATTGAAATGCAGTTACAGGTAATGGAAATGATCAAAGAAACAATATTAAATTCCCCTTACTTCATCGAGCTCACACCATGACTATACATCTCCACCAATGAGATTCAGTACAAACCCTACTTCATGTACTTGGCCTAGTATAAAGAAAACATATAAAGGATCATGAGTTACCCATGCATGCAACTCAGCTCCAACCATAGGACCTACCTCCTACCACACAGAAAGGCATAATTTTCCAACTCAAGTGGAGATGAGACTTACTCTTACCCAGAAATGATGCAAACATAAAGCAAGGCTCCAATGCATATTTTATTCAATCCATGTTATAGTCTAGTTCCAGTCCTAGCTTTCTTTTGCAATAAATGTACATAACAATCCAAAATGCCAAGACTGGGTAAATTATACATACTTAGCGCCACCATGCAAACCCCCTATGGTCGCCTACATGGTAGCAACTATCAAACATTGGCTATATTTATTTCATCATATGATAGATGTAGCCTCCAAGAAGCTAATCAAAATCTTTAATCTCATGCAAACAGCATTTTTAAGGTGTTTTTAAAGATCAAGGCACCCCATGTATCAACACCAGGACTGAAGCATGGTAATTTGGACCTTTTCTAGGACATGGGTACAACTCCATTCCTAAAGAAATGTTATGCATGGCATTTTCGAATCAATTACTTCCCTACGTGCTATAAACAGTCCTTCAAAAGAATGTTCACAATGGGCTTTTGGGAACATCATTCCGAAGTCTTCATCATCAGGCCAACACATTTACTTCAATTATTTTCCTATGAAGAACTTATGTATTCCACTCATTATTAGTACATGTCGCAAGACACACCACTGGCCATTGACTAGAACAAGTTGGAAGAAAATTTGGCAAGAGGCATCCATGTCAATGAGCACACCCTCGCTCAAGACCTACGTCATAATTACATTGATTGCTCCCTGCAACAAGGATTTGTTAGGGATGACATACATGAGAGGGAGGGGGTGTTAGCACTACTCAAGGTAGAGGAAGTCCACATAGAAGAAGAGGGAGCATATGAAGAGAGATAAAGCAAGTACAAGGGGGCCCAACCAACACGTTTTTTACATTAGTGTTTGTTATGAAATATCAAAATCATCATAATGAAGAATAGTTCTTCTAATCACTACACTTTGTAGCATAAACATCCCAATTTTGTGACTTAGTGATCCATTTTTTGCAAACCTAGGCCAATCATTAGATGTGAAACCAGTCAAATCTCCCTAAAACTATAAATAGAGCTATAAAGCTCATTTTTGGGGTTAGGTATCTTGAGGTGTGAGCATTGTAAGAGAACTCTTGTAATTTGAGTTATGAATAGAAGTATTTCTCCTTCCATTGTCTCTCTTATTGTTTTTTCCATGTGTGTGTATGTGTGTGTGCGTTAGCTTGCTTCTCGCCATCACCATCACACACATCACTCATTCATGACCCTCATAACATCATTATATCTCTATGGAATTATAATTAAGGAGGTGAAGCTCCACGATGCGATACTCATCCTTGTCTAGAGAAACACCAAATTTTACGTTGTTGTCAGGGGACATTCTCAAGGAAGAACGTGCGATGGTAAGAGTGCTACAAGATCGATGTTAAGCAGCTGGAATTTTCCAAGTTTTTTCTCACTTATTTTATGTTTTTCTACCTCATCTTCACTCTCCATACCTCCATCCTCCATTACCATGCTTCATCATCTTCATCAAAATTTTTCCCCACCATCATTCACCTCATTTGCTTGTGTGAGTGGGAGAGATAGAGAGAGTGTGTGTGTGTTTGAGTGGTTTTTGCATGTATCTGAGTTGTACAAAATTCTTCTCCATTTTTGAGCTCAGCAATGTGAAGAGGTGAGATTCTCTGTAATTTTGAATTCTATGTCCATCACCTTGGCCTATTGCAACAAGCCAAAAAGGTGAAGTATTTCACTACACAGTAGAGACCTCCCCAGCACCTTCTTGAAGCACTAGATGTTTTAGCATAATTTCATACTTTTCATATACCATCATGACACAGTCAGACAATCACGATAAGGCACCCCATTTAGACAGTCCCATATACCATAGCGACAACCCCAAACCATCACGACAAGGCACCCCATCATGACAACCCCAAAATATTCCCGACAAGGCATCCCATTGGAGTGGGGCACCCATCACAACAACCCTAGATGATGATGACAATGCATACAATCGTGACATCCCCAGACCATCACAATGGGGTATCCCATTGCCATAGCCCCAGACCATCATGATAGGGAAACCCATCGCGAGAGCCCCAGACCATCGCAATAGGGCACCCCATCGCAACAGCCCCAAAACATCATGACAATGCACCCCATCGCGACAAGCCCACACCATTGCAATAGCGCACCTACAAAAAAAATTAGAGTTTCATAAAATTTTACCAATTTTTCTTATTTTTTCTACAAAGCTTCTAATGCAAGGGATCATGCATACCACAAGAGTGAAGGAAAAGAAGTCATGCTTGAGAGAGACATCCTAGGCATTCAAGGCATATAAAGGCATATAAATTGCTTGCATTAAGGTTAGAAAGTCAACAAACCCCCTTTGTCAATTATAGTGGAAGCTAAGATGTAGTACTAGTACTTGAATATAGACTAACACTAAGAACTCAAATCTACGACACACAAAGGACTCAAGTACAATGCTTTAAATTAACACAAATTTGATAACATCAAGGGAAAGAACCTAAATTCATGACACAAGAATAAGTAGAACAACGAAAGTTACTCCTAATGGATATACCTTAAGACAAGATAAACTGTAAAAGGTATTACATATAGGTAAAGCCAATCGACAAAGCATCAGATCATCTAAAGCTAGTGTCAATCATATGGTTAGATCTTGAGCTCAATGTAGAGGGACAATCAAGCAAAAAGAAAAGAAGAAGAAAATCAAAGTCCAGGACGATTCATTAAGAAGAGAAAAAGAATATATCTCTGCAGGAAGCCCCGCAGGGGCGCGTTACCCATCTCTGCACAGAGCCCCGCAGGGGCACGCATCAGGCGAAAAGAGAAATCAGCCAAGTCATGCACGGTGGAAAAGAAGTAAACAGCCTCAAAGCAATACAACAGGGTCAGATGTGTGCAACCAGGACAAATCAGAGGACCAAAAGTTACAAAGGGGTAGAGGCTGAAAAGTTGAAGAGGGTGACTAAGAACAACACATTCCTAGTCACTGGTGGCGTGCGTGGCAACCCAAGTCAACAGGCAAGACAAGTGCAACAGGCTCTCGAGTTGTAGAGCTTGAATCAAGAAGGCCATCGAATCTGCATGTCTGTTTAACTACAGACAATACTGACCAAGGGGAGCGTGCGGAGAAAAGCTGAAGCGCCTCTAAAACATAATGCAAGATCAAGAATCAGGCAACACTACCCACGGGACGCGTTCGCGAAGCAAAGTTTGTCAAGGGACGACAGAGACGAAGAGGGGGAGAGTGTTGCAGAGCTAAAGAGCGCACAAAGCAGAGAAAAAAGACGGGCCCCAAAATTTTTCCGATTTGGACACACGACTTTTGTATCATAACCACTTTTGTATATAATTTCCATTGTAAATGCACTAGAGGAGTCCTCTAGATGCATCCCCACAGAAGATTAGTGATTTACCCATGTACAATAGTAGGAAATTAGTCTTTTAGGGAATAAAGTGCCGGTCTCTTGTGTGAAAGGACCAAACTTAGGGCACTAGTATATAAGTCAAAAGTGACTCATTGTAGAGGACTTCTTGTCATTGTGAAGAAGGAGCACTTCTGAATTTTCGAGTTTGCCTCTTTCTTGCTGATTTTGATCTTCATTTTGCTCTTGAATGTGTGTGTGATGCTTGAAATGCAAGTGTAGGACTGTTGTCTACCCCTTCCCCCTTGTTTTGAGCTGCTGTAGTGCGTGCGTAAGCTAAGAGAAGCTGAGGCGCGAGTGATTGTGACTCCCATAATTCACTGTTTCTGCCATAACTTGAAGCAGAGTGGTCAGAATTGAGTGAAACCACCACCGTTGGATTCGTCTCGTCGAGAGCTTCGAAACGAGTACCCTATTGCCTATGTTCGGAGTTCTGGGCTGGGAGAAAACCTTAAAATACCAAAACTGCTGAAAAGAGGCTTGCGGCAATACTTTCAGTATTTCAGTAGGTGTGGGTAGTAGTAGTCTTTTCTCATGTGTGGATAGCTAAACCACTTCATTTTCTATCACGTGTGCACACGTCTTCATACACTTGGTAAGTCACTCCTTAGGATTGACATTTAAAGGTGTGAAAAGAATTCCACTATATGCACTTGTATGGCAATTGAGGTATAGTCTCATTGGTACAAGTCCTTGAGTCATCGTGGCTTAAGTACTACTACCCACACCTACTGAAATACTGAAAGTGTTGCCGCAAGCCTCTTTTCAGCAGTTTTGGTATTTTGAGGTTTTCTCCCAGCCCAGAACTCCGAACATAGGCAATAGGGTACTCGTTTCGAAGCTCTCGACGAGACGAATCCAACGGTAGTGGTTTCACTCAATTCTGACAACTCTGCTTCAAGTTATGGCAGAAACAATGAATTACGGGAGTCACAATCACCCGCGCCTCAGCTTCTCCTAGCTTACGCACGCACTACAGCAGCTCAAAACAAGGGGGAAGGGGTAGACAACAGTCCTACACTTGCATTTCAAGCATCACACACACATTCAAGAGCAAAATGAATATCAAAATCAGCAAGAAAGAGGCAAACTCGAAAATTCAGAAGTGCTCCTTCTTCACAATGACAAGAAGTCCTCTACAATGAGTCACTTTTGACTTATATACTAGTGCCCTAAGTTTGGTCCTTTCACACAAGAGACCGGCACTTTATTCCCTAAAAGACTAATTTCCTACTATTGTACATGGGTAAATCACTAATCTTCTGTGGGGATGCATCTAGAGGACGCCTCTAGTGCATTTACAACGGAAATTATATACAAAAGTGGTTATGATACAAAAGTCGTGTGTCCAAATCGGAAAAATTTTGGGGCCCGTCCTTTTTCTCTGCTTTGTGCGCTCTTTAGCTCTGCAACACTCTCCCCCTCTTCGTCTCTGTCGTCCCTTGACAGACTTTGCTTCGCGAACGCGTCCCGTGGGTAGTGTTGCCTGATTCTTGATCTTGCATTATGTTTTAGAGGCGCTTCAGCTTTTCTCCGCACGCTCCCCTTGGTCAGTATTGTCTGCAGTTAAACAGACATGCAGATTCGATGGCCTTCTTGATTCAAGCTCTACAACTCGAGAGCCTGTTGCACTTGTCTTGCCTGTTGACTTGGGTTGCCACGCACGCCACCAGTGACTAGGAATGTGCTGTTCTTAGTCACCCTCTTCAACTTTTCAGCCTCTACCCCTTTGTAACTTTTGGTCCTCTGATTTGTCCTGGTTGCACACATCTGACCCTGTTGTATTGCTTTGAGGCTGTTTACTTCTTTTCCACCGTGCATGACTTGGCTGATTTCTCTTTTCGCCTGATGCGTGCCCCTGCGGGGCTCTGTGCAGAGATGGGTAACGCGCCCCTGCGGGGCTTCCTGCAGAGATATATTCTTTTTCTCTTCTTAATGAATCGTCCTGGACTTTGATTTTCTTCTTCTTTTCTTTTTGCTTGATTGTCCCTCTACACGTCCCTCCTCCTGAACTCTGTCGTCCTCGACAAGCTTTCTGTGGCGACGCGTGTATGTTTGAATGGCGGTTTGCTCTCGTTGGTTCAGCAGATTGGCATGACATAGCATGAATTCCTTCCATTGCTTTGACTTTACTCCGTCTTCTGGCGCCTGTCTGTGATCAGCAAAGAAGCTTGTTTCATAGGCCACCAGCCTCGCATTTAAATTGGAAGTCATTTTCACAAAAATCTCTGAATCCATTTCAAAGAAGCCGGTAAAGAATGCTTCTTCGAAAGTTTGCATATATGTCGATGGCAGAAACATAAGGCGAGAATAGTACGCCATAATAGTGAGTCGGCTCGGAATGGTCGATAAATCAAAAATGAGAGCTTCCGACCCTTGCGTAATGCCGATGAAATTCAAAAATGTATACTTAGCGTGCTGGAACACCTCCAACACTGTAATGAGCATGCTAAATATTTTATTTGTCATCTTGACTGCTAAGTCCGGCACTGTAGCATATTTTGCAATCCAAAATTCCATTGTCTTCACCATATATTCTTCGGTAGGTAGGTAATTATGTGGCGGACTAGGTAGTAACGGATAATTTAGCCATTGATTATTGATAGTGCCTTGACGCTGTGCTTCCCAAAATTGCGTTCAAGAACGTCTGCGGGGTACAGGACAAAAAGAGGGATTCACCTGAAGCGCATAGGGTGATGCTTCCCACTGTACCCGCAATGTCGGATTCTTCTCCAAAATTTTTCTTCGCCATATAGGATCCGCCTTCTCAAATTCCTCTTGAGTATACTTGAAAGTGTCATGCTGGAATTGAAGGTTGTGGTCCGGATCTTTATTCGTGGTAGTCTTTATATACATCCGCGTCTGTTCTTTAAGTAGACCATATGGTACATTGAATGGCTTCAAAATTTGATCTAACTGTTTGTTGTCTATTCAAGCTTCTTTCATTATTTGGATTATTTGGTCTTCAAAATCAGCAGTGAGCTGGGACACCAGTAGTGCCCTTTCTGGTCTGCTCAGTTCTGCAATGTCTCGTGTGTTAGGTTCGAATGGAACCTCCTTTTCCGCCCTTATTGGTGAATGATACAAGGGGGGAGAGAGAGGACGTACCTCTTCCTCCACAGTAGCCGTTGTTTCTGGAGGAACTACTGGTGTCCACTGCTTTCCTGTTAGCTCTATCTGCTTCTGAAGTCGTTCGATGATTTCATCTTTATTCGTAAGCTCTTCTTCAGCCTTTGTAAGCTTTTCTTGATGTTTGATTAATTCCTGTGCCACTATATGCATGTGATCTGTGTCTTCTTTGCACTGTCGGAAATAATCTTTCTCTGCTTTTTTCCATTTTTTGCGTAGAGCTGCAGTGTCATTCATGTATCTTTGTTCCCATTCTGCGATGGTCTCTTGCTCCTGTTTGAGCTGATCTGCCAGCTTGGTCAACTTTTCTTCCATGTCTGTTATATCCTCATTTGATTTGTCAGCATCAGTCGGTGGTTGATCACTGAGGAGAGCTGTCATGAGCTCCTTATTCCTGTTCCGTAAGTGGTCGGCTTCTTCCATGCTCACCTTGAGCTGTGATTCAAGTATTTTGCTACGTGCATGGATTCTTGTTTGCTCTTTTTCAGTCACCTCTAGTTTCTTTGTGAGCTCCAAAACTTGCTCTTTTAGTTTAGCATTCTCAGTTTCCAATATTCTGTACTGTGTCTTGGTTGTCTTTATTTCTTCGTGTTTCTTCGCAATTTGAGCTTCTGCCTTAGATAGTTTCTTAGCCAGATTCATACCTTTCTTCTGAAGCTCTTGTTTGTCGAGCATGGCTTGGTCGTAATCTTCATCAGCATCAAGCATCAACTGTTGAGTGTCTAGTGCCGTGCGAATCATATCCTGCATCACAGGCTTGAGCTGAGCTATGTCCACGTTGAGCCATGTCTTTGGTATGTCTGGTGTTTCTCCTGTATGTACATCTTGTCCTTTTGTTACGTGGATCAGTTCTTTATGTGGTTGTCGGACCTGTAGTTGTACTTGCAATTCTGCTTCATCTTCGACCACTTTACGAACCTTTGTGGCGCTCCCTTGAAATGTGACATCCAGTGGGGACGGTTCTGCCACAACCCTTAGTGGGGTGAAAGGTTCTTCGTCTTCTTTTTCTTCTTCCTGAGGCTTATCCTCTGATATCATTGCATGCACCTCAGCCTCAGATTTGTCCTCCTTTGTGTGGGTGATGGAGGCATCCTTCGGTTGAATGGGGTGTTGCCCTTCTTCTTCTGCCTTCTCTGTGGTTGTATTTTGGTCTACCAGCGGTGATTGACCTTTTTCTTTGTTGTCAGCTTGGGCTTCGCCATAGTTTACTTCATTTAATTCGGCCCACTGGCCATCATCCTTCGATTCACTTTGAATGTCTACATCCAATAATGATGTAGTTTGCTTCTCTTGGTCGTCGGATCCTGAACTTGAATTATCTAGCCCAATTTCCCGATATCTGTGTACCTTAGTGAGTTTGCCTTTTGGTTTTTGAGCTTTTGCGGACTGTTGATAATGATGACCCTGCACTGGCAAATTGATTTGTCCTTCCGTATACTTGTGAGTCTCCTCCAGTGCTTGGGTTAATTCTTCTTCCGTAATTTTTCGGGGTCCTTGAGTGGTGGTTGTAGGCAGTACATGTACTCTCTTTGTTTTTGGTGCTTCTTCATCTGTTTGTAGGACTTCTCGAGGCCGTTTTGTACCTCTCATGGTGCCTCTCATTCGGGGTTGTGAACTTGTTTCTGCTTCTTCTACTTGCTTGCTCCCTTTCTTTTGTTTCGGTACAGTAGCATTCTTGACAAATTGAGCCAACTCCATTGAAGATGGCATCTCCTTCAAGTACTCGCGCATGCCCAATGCGTGGTAAATCATAATTGTAAGGGCAGTGGTCCCATTAAGGAATTTTTTATTTTCCCATTTCTTCTTTGCCTCGAACAATCTTTCCTGCACATAAGGTGTAAGATTTACCTGGTTTCCGATCTGTTTTATGGCATGAGACAATAATTGCACAATGATCTTTTGAGGAGCCGTGTATCTGTTCATACTCGGGAAGCAGAAGTGTTGATGAATCAACCTGACTTCTTCTTCGATATCCACCCTATTAATGTCGACGAAAGTTCTTGTTTTTGCTCCACGACTTTCTTCCTTGACTGTGTTGACACCATCTTTTTCCCATCCAAACGCTTCTTTAATTAACTCGTGGGAAAATTGAATGACTACCCATTCTCCCTTCTTATCCATTACATTGGCTTCTGGCACCAATGGATCATGTAGTGCCGGTCGTAGAGTGTTCATGACATGTGTACAGCGTTGGAAGTCCGGCTTGTAGATAGGTAGCTCAAAATACTTATGAACTCCTGTTTTCTTCATGATATCGATGGTAGATGGCATACCATGTAAAACTTTGAAGTCCTGGGACATGATCGGAAAGTGGTGCTCCGTGTCCATGATCTTTATGTTGGCCAAGAAAAGGTATTCTTCCACTGGTTGCTCATCTCTGAACCAGTGGCCTTTTGCTTTCGTAAGACATTGGGGAGGGAATTCGTGAACCTCCTCTTGGATTGTCGCTTCAGAGTCTTCAGAAGCCATCTGCACTTACAAGGAAAAGTGCATTAGCTTGAAAAGCTTTCATGAGACCATACATTGTGTTGTTTTGATTATGGTAGCTCGTCACTCCGTTCCCCCTTATTGCAAGAGTGGGATTTCTTACCGCCTCTTTTTATATATTTTTTCTCAAATAAGACAATCGTTAGTATAGCCGAAGCGTAGTTTATGTACATAGTATGTCCATTCCTATCAGGGTAAAGCTAAGATCTAATCTCACTTGGAGATTGTGCACCACTAGTTTGATAATGTACTTCCTGTGCCGAATGCTTGGCCTTGTAATGTGGCCCTATCATGCATACTTTGGGTCCTGATAACTCCTCATGTGTGCAATTGGATTTTGTAGCTCTATGCATACAAGTTACGGGATCCTTCGGCACCCAAATCTGCTTCATTTGGTGGGGATGTATTTCCTTCGGAACCTTCTTGATAAATTTGATTCTTCCTTTATAGTGCGTTTGCTCTATCTGCTTTTGGACTTTCGGTCTTCCTTGTGTTGCAGCTGCAGACTCCTTCTTTCTCCAATAGCTATTCCTTTTGGGCTTGTGTATCTGTGGGCCCTGTTGATGGTGATTGCCCTTCTGAGGATGATCCTTGTTTTGAATGGTCGTCCTTGGAGTACATGACTTTGGGATCCATATTTGTGTTCGATCAGGTTGTGCCGTTATCACTTTTTTTGGAATCCATATTCTAGTGAGTCGTGGTTGACTGAAGTGTTCGACATTCTTTGTCTTCTTATTCGATTGGACACGCTGATGTCGAAGACTTTTCTGTTGTTGAAGATATGCCTTCCTTTGATCCTTCCTTATCCAAGCTAGTGTAGAATGTGGAATAGGGTATACTTTCATAGGTGTAGACTTCAATTCTTGCAAAGGAGTATTCTCTCTTGTGCCTTGTGCGTCACTAGGCTTGGTTTCATGTTCATGTGCACTCTTGTGACTCTCTATACTCAAAGACGGAGAGCACACAGAATTTACAGTATTCTCACGAGAAATACTAGACAATGGGGTTTTTATATTGCTAGTGTTCAGACAATCATGACTTTGTTCATTGGAATGAACTTCTGGCTCGATATTAGCGGTTTTGAGTGGTCGTTCGTCTAGCAAACTAAATACCTCACGAGGTCCTATCCTGGCTGAGATGTATCCTAAGGCCAATTGAATGGTTACCTCATATTCATAAATCCAATCTTGTCCTAACACAACATCTTCGAGCAAATCCTGATCATGACATACTAAGAGTCTCAGCTCCATAGTGTTGTTCCCCATATGTAAAGGTAAGGTTATCTCACCTATGCATTGAGTAATTTTTCCTCCTATTCCTATCAGCTGTGCCTTTGATGGGCGTAACTCCTCTTTAAGTCTCTGAAACAAAGAAAATCTGATGCAGCTTATGGCTGCTCCTGTGTCTATGAGAGCATCCACTAAGTGGTACTCTTTTCGTCCTGCTCCCAGATTCAAGTATGGTTGTCTTCTTTGTTGCCCTGAGTTCTCAGTGGCTCTAAAATTGGCCATTGGGATGAGTTCTTCTCCTTGACGATATCTTTCGTCTCTTTCTCTCATCCACTCTTTCCGTTTTCTGATGCGTTCTAGGGCTTCCTGTCTCGCTTCTTCTCGTATTCTCTCCTCTTCTATGCGTCTATTTTTACCTTTGAGTAATCGTGACATAATTTCGTCAGTTAATGGTTCTAGGTATTTCTTTACTCTACACCCACTGATGTAGTTTGATAACAAATCTCCATCTAGAGTTGCTAAGCTGATGGCTCCACCTGTAGATATACGATTAATGATTAGTGGACCATATCCTCTCTTTTGCAACTTCTTAGCATGTTGTTTCAAAGTGTATACCAGAACCAAATCTCCTTCCTTCAATTTTTTGTCCTTTATATGCGCATCAAAATAGGCTTTTTGTCGTCTTTTCGCAGCGTAAATACCTGCTACTGCTTGTAACCTAGTTTCGTGTAATTTTTCTATTTGGTCCAATTGAGCTGATAGTTCATGTCCGGTCCACTCATAAGTAGTTGCAACTCTAAGAGTGGGAATCAAGAAATCAATTGGCAAAATAGCGTTTTGCCCATATACTAGGTTAAAAGGAGTAGTGCCTATTGCAGTTTTATAGGCTACTCGGAATGCCCATAAAGCATGATGTAACTGCTTATCCCAATCTGATCTACCGTTGTTGACAATTTTGGTAAGAACGGTACACAAGATTTTATTTGAACTTTCTGCTTGTCCATTTGCTTGTGGGTGATAAGGAGCAGATTTCTTATGAATTACTAAGAATTCATTCAATAAGGCTTCTATCACTTCATTGACAAAGTGCGTACCTCTATCACTCACAATCTCTATCGATAGTCCAAATCTAGTGAAGACGTTCTCGAAGAGAAACTTGGCTGTAGTTCTCACGTCATTTTTCTTTGTTGCTTTTGCTTCAACCCATTTGGTCAGGTAATCTGTGGCTACAATTATGTATTCGGCATGTGACCCTTTTGCTGGTGGGCTAATAGGTCCTATGAAGTCTATTCCCCACTTCGTGAAAGCTCTAGCACTCATCATGGGTCTAAGTGGCATCTCATCTCTTCTAATAGGATATTTCGTTCGTTGACAAGTATCACAACGTTGCACATATGTTATGGCGTCTTGATGTAGAGTTGGCCACCACATTCCAGCAAAGAGGATCATTTTTGCTGTTTTGTCTGCAGAGAAGTGTCTTCCTGCAGCTCCTGTATGGGCCATCTCTAAGACAAAGAGATATTCATTTTCATGAATGCACATTCTTAGTTGGTTATCTTTTCCGCGTTTAAAAAGTTGTTTTCCTATGATGGCATAATCTTTACTCTATTCTTCAAGAGCACGCTTCCTTGCCAAGGTAGCTCCGTCAGGGTACTCTCGAGTTTTCAAGAACTTTACTAGAGGCATGCTCCACCTTGGTGCTATTGTAGAATAGCATAATGTAGAGTTCTCGTCTGGGACTTGTTCTTGACAGGTTTGACAGGCTGACACATAGTTATGTGCATCTCGTTGCATGGTTGGCCAATATATGCCAAATCTCTTGAGTGTTTGCCACGTTCCATTTGTATTCAAATGAGTGTTCCATTGGTTTATGTGTGCTTTCTGAAGCCACATTTCTTGTTCCTCTTCTTCCACGCATCTCATTAGTAATCCGCTTGAATCCTGGTGATACAAACTTCCCGCAATGATGTGAAGGTTTTTGGTCCTCCAGAGATCTTGCGTTTGGTTTGGCATGATCCCATCTTTAGGTCCATGAGTAAGTATCGGGATCAATTTTTCTGCCCACTGAGGACATACTTCCAGGTTAAAAAGATAAGTGTCTGGTAGGTCATCGGGTACTCCTATGGGTGGTTCTCCATGGGTCATACGAGATAAGTGGTCTGCTCTGATGTGGGTGTTTCCTTTCTTGACTATTACCTCGAAATCAAATTCCATTAGCAATAAAAACCATCGTACTAGTCGTCCTGTATTACAAGGCTTGTTGACTAAGTACAATAGGGCTTGATGATCAATGAAGAATTTGAATTTGTTTGCCAGTAAGTAATGTCTGAATTTCTTGACTGCGTATACCATCCCTAGGCCTTCTCTCTCCGTAGTAGTATAATTGCGTTCTGCTTGATTTAACTGTCTACTGGCATAGGCTATCGGGTGGTCTAATTTTCCTGTGTCGGCTGGTTGAGCTAAGATGCAACCAATGGCAAACTTGGAAGCATCAACATGGATGTGAAACGGTTTATTCCAGTTGGGGACTCGAAGAATGGGTGCTGAACTCAACCGATTCTTTAACTCATTAAAAGCTTTTTTGCATTCTTCAGTCCAATTAAATAGAGTCAATAATGCATAAAGAGGTCTAGCAATTATGGCGTACATATGTATGAATCTTCGATAGTAACCACAATGTCCCATAAATGCTTGAACTTCTTTAGCCGTTTTAGGTCTTGGCAAATCCAAAATTACTTTAATTTTGTCTTCATCCGTTGAAATTCCATTCTTAGAGACAATATGCCCTAAGATTTTCCCTTGTCGCACCATGAAGACACATTTTTCCGGATTGAGGCATACTCGATATTGTCGACATTTAGCAAAAATCTTTTCAAGTTCAGGGATGTGCTCTGATCGTATAGCTAAATATGTACAAAGATCATCCACGTATACCTCCATGCTTTTTCTCAGAAATTCCTTGAACACATGACACATCAATCTTTGGAATGTAGCTGTGGTATTCGTTAAACCAAAAGGCATGACTCTAAAGGCGTATACTCCCCATTCAGTTGCAAATGCGGTCTTATGTTGGTCCTCAGGAGCAATGGCTACCTGATTATACCCTGAAAAGCCATCCAGAAAACTATAGACTTCCTTCCCTGCTACCCTTTCCAAGAGATGATCAGTGATTGGTAAGGGATAACTATCCCTTATGGTTGCGGCGTTCACTTTCTTCAAATTGATGCACACTCTTAACTTTCCATTTTTCTTTGGTACAACCACCAAGGGTGACACCCATTCCGTGTGCTCAATTTCATAGATGAATCCAGCATCTAACAACTTATCTATTTCTTCTTTTATCTTGGTTGAATACACATCATTATAAGTATATGGTCTCTGTTTTGAAGGTTTGGCTTCGGATGTCATGGGGATTCTATGCGCACATATAGATGGATCTACTCCCTTTAAGTCCTTATAAGTCCAAGCAAAGACATCCCGGTATTCTCTTATGAGTCGAATTAACTCTTGTTCTTCTTCTAAAGAGACATCCTGTCCTATGAAGGTACATCGTTCTTCTCCTCCTTCCATGGTTACAAATATTTTCTTGGTTTGTTCCTTATTATCATATGCTATTCCAGGTTGTGCTTCTCTTTTAGGCATTTGAATAACAATTTTCCTCTCTTCCACTTCGTATTTTTTAAAATGAGCTGGTACCTCAAATTGGTCTTGGAGTTTGTTTTCTTCATCTTCTAATTCCTTTTCAACTTCTAATTCCTCTTTTTGTGTGAGTTCCTTATGTTTTTCATTGGTGGTGATATCTATGTTGGTGGTACTAATCCCTAGATCCATGGGTTCAGGTTCCATTTCGATGCTCTCGTAGTCCTCCTTCCAATCTTTTTCGATCACTTCTCCTTCTTCTGCCTCCTGAAGGACTACCATATACAAACTAACATCATAACCCTCTTCGTCGATACATTCGTTCATGGTCACTACTTCTTCGTTCACACAGACATCGAGGGTGGCTAAGATTTCCATCCAACCGTGAGGTTCGAATTCTTCATCCGGAAATACTTGTGGCATATAGGCTGGGTCTTGTACAGATCTCACTATTCCTTGTTTTTGCTGCCATCCTTTTCTTCTCTCCTCTTCCTTCTTTGCAGCTTGACATATCCATAGATGAGTGTCCTCGTTCATCCAGGATTGATCACTAGAACCTGCACTATGAACAGATTGATCATCTTCCTCTTTATGGATTTGATTCCATTGTAGAGGTGGTACATCTTGATACGTGTATGTGTGTAGGTTTATCCTAGTGGTGGTTCCTGCGTGTTGTAGATATACTGCATCTTTTCCCCAATCTTGTACGACCTTTAGCTGTCTCATGAAAGGCCTTCCCAAGATCATTTCATAATTGCTTGGCCTTTCGAAGTGACAAATTGCTAAAGTATGTTCAAATTCCACTCCACACGTAGTGAAGACTACTCGTTCCAACAATCCTAAGGGTCTTTCCGTATGTCCATCTGCCATTTGTATTTTCATGCGTGTTGGTCTTAATGCTGGTTTTCCCCATTTCTCCCAAATTTCTTTGGTAGCAATGCCAACACCAGCTCCTGAATCTAGTATGGCTTTGGTAGTGTAACCCCTATAGGTGATTGGCAGGCATGTATTTCCTTCATCTCCTTCACTAAAGTCTCCTACCTTATCCACTGGAATTCTCACTGTTTTCACTTCGTCAGCTACCTCTTTCTTTTCCTCCTTGACTTCCCATTGGTTGATCAACTTCTCTTTTAAGTGTGGTTTTACCTTTAACAGTTCCTCGAATGTTAGGGTACATGGGATTTTCACCTCTCTAAGACGTTGTATGATCTCAGATGTTTGAACTGATGGGTTCGTTTCCCGTCTCGCTATTGATGGGATGCGATACAATTCCGAGTTATGCTCGTACTCCCCGGTGTAGTTGGGTAGTTCCTTTACATCTTCTTCTTCCTTGTCACTTGCATCCATCGGAAAAATTTCCTCTGAATTTAGTTCAGGTATTGACCCCTCTATTTCATTTTCTGCTTCTAATTCTTCAAAGGGCGGTTCCATTCCTTCTACCTTTTTCCATTTGTCCTCTTGCACTCGTGCCCATAAATCCTTAGTCCAATCTCCTTCTACTTCAGGGACTATGGATCCTTCCTTTCTCTCAATACCAAGTTCATCGTTCTGAGGTCTCTTTACTTCAGCCTTTTCCTGAGTGTTTAGGCACTCTTGGAATTCTCCTTCGGAAATTCGGTTATTTGGTAAAGGCGATACAGGTTTTTCTAAGGTCTGTTGTGCTACTTCTATCAATCTCTTGCAGATTTCTAACCTTTCTTTCTCTAAGTCGCCTCTCGGATATTCTCTATCATGTTGCTCTATGGTAGGTCCTGCTTTTATTCTCGCCTTATATGCCTGAATCCACATGGCTAATTCTTCAGGCATTGGGTCTGCTAAGACTGATCCTACCTCCTCCCTTTTATTCTCATTTTTATTTTCTTTTTCCACTTGCGGTTCCTTCGTTGGTTCCTGTTTACTCTTTTCATTTTCCTTCTTTTGTAATAACTTTTTTTCTTTTATCTTATCTCTCCGGTTCTTCCATCTCTGGGATCTTTTACTGGCGATACTTTTCTCTGGTTCTTCGGAGTCTTCTACTCTGTGAGGGATGGGTATATTCCCCTCTTTGTCGCTTTGATTACTCTCGTCCGTGTTATCAGGGTTCTCTCTAGCCTTGGCTCTTGTTATGGCCTTCAAAGGTACTGTGTACTCTTTGTCGCTCCCTGATGATTCAATCACTTCTATCACATTAATCTGCACGTTAGATGTGACTTTGTTGGGGTTCTTAGGACAATCTCTGAAAAGATGTTCCTTACCACAATCGCTACAGTAGCCTTCCCAAAATCGTTGTGGTGGTGGTGGGTTTGGTAATGTACATTCTCTAATATAGTGTTCACCTCCACATCTGTAGCATGGTCCTCTGGGTACAGGCTGTCTATTCATTGGTCGAGGTGGCATGGTTGCTCTAGGAGCTGTGTACATTAAGGATACGTAATCCTGCTCATAATTGTATGAACCATCTGGTATTTCCATACCATAAGCATATGGGTCATACTGTTGCCCATATTCCATTATTGAGCTTTCATAACTAGGGTATGCTCCTTGACTCGGGTCATAAAATGAGTCATATGGTTCATTACTAGTCAAAGGTGTGGCTGGCACTATAGCCCTTTCTAGGTTTTCCTCTGGTTGTGCAATCTTGACTAGGACAACGTTCTGAGGGTGGGGCGGTTGTTGTCCTAGTACTGGTTGTGGTTGCGTATATCCCTGATATGCGTATGGTCGTGTTACTGGTGCCTGCGGCTGATAAGAAGGATATCTAAAGGCTTCACCTCCCTGCTGATTCTGCGGGTATCCATATGGTCTCACATAAGGCTGGGTGGGTCTGGTTTGCCTATTGTAAGGGCAGTTCTCGGTGCTATGGTTTGTATATCTCTGCTCTATACTGCAATATTGTAGCGGTCCGGGGACAGAGGGTCTATGAGGAGCATAGGCAGGTGGTGGGACTACTCCCCTAGTACACAATTGAGAAGGATGATCTCCTCCGCACTGCATACATCTTCTAAGCATAGGCATCCTCATGGGATTAGTGGGATAATTCCTCTGTCCTTGAACATTCAGTTTTTTTGCTACTAAATCTGCTATTTCTTCCACATTGTTTTTGGAGTTTGATGTGCTACTGGCTGACTCTTCACTTTTCAAACTACCTTGAGGTATTTTCAAGTCTTCTGCAAGGTTGTCTTCTAAGTCTATACATTCCTTCATACACTCTTGCAAAGTTTGAACTCTCTTTACATACACTAATGACCTCAAAGTTCTGTTCAACAGTCCTTCCAAGAATAATGATACCATTTTGTTTTGCGTCGGTCTCTCTTCTACGGGGCATCTATCCACATACTGCTTGAATCTCCTTGCTGCCAATCTCACTGACTCAGTAGGGACTTGTTTGAAGCTGTGGATTAATGATGAAGAATTGTTTTTAATTCCTGATTTGGTAAATTCTTCAATCATTTCTTGATATACCTGCTCCATGTTCTGAAAGGTATTCGGGTCCAATGGCTGAAACCAGGCCAAAGCTGTGTCTGACAAGGTAAGGCCAAAAGACTCATACTGAATCAGAAAGTCATCTACCTGTTCGGCTCTAACTACTTGTTTAAATTCTGCTATGTGATTGTAAGGTTCACTAGAGCCATCATAGTGATTTCTCATGCACTTGGCAACTTGGATCGGCCTTAGTCTCCTTCCTGCTTCAGGTTGCCTAGGCATCACTGAGAGGATTGGTCTCCCTATTGGTACGCCTGGTCCTCTTACTACCTGCGGTCTGACTGGAGCATGAACTCCATGTCTTGGGTCAATAGCTGGTTGTGGCCGGTAGTTAGGATTAGTGGCAGGCATTGCAAATTGCACATGTGGTCTGACTGGGATCTGGGTTTGTTGTGTTTGCTGTGTTTGTCCCGACTGTTGATATGAATCATTCTGGGATGTTCCAAGGGGATCTCTTGAAGTGGTGGCTTGGTCCCTAGGGGGAAACACTGGGATATTTTGATATTTCAACTCAGCTCTCTCTAATTCTGTTATTGGCCAATATCTTCTGTGATTTTTATCCAGATATGTGATGATGGTGGGAAACTCAGGATCTCGTAACTCATAGATGGTAACTGGATTAGGAGCAGCTTCCCATATCGAGGAATGGGCTCTGAGCAAATGCTCCATCCCATTGATCAAATACACATCTATTAGAGTATCATCCTGGGGAATTAGGTCTCCTCTCCAAATTTTAGTAATCGTAGATCTCCCTCTAGGTGTAGTTACTTGCTCTTCGTTTCCACCTCTATTTAAACTCGAAGCATTATTTTCCTCACCACGCTCATTAATGATTTCAGGATGTTCTGTGACCATGTATTGAATATCTTGTTTGTCCATGTACAGTCCTCCTATGTACTTAACTGCTGGTCTTGGCATTATGTAGGCTTCTGATGCCTTCTGTAACCTGGCCACAGATCTGTTTAAGCCATCCAAATAAATGGGAATCTCATTGTGGTTTGTGTTCACATACTCCAAGGATGTTCTGTATTCTCCCTCAATGATTGACATCATGCTAATCATGGGTACAGTGTTTTGCATATCCTCTGAAGCCATGGGAATTTCTCCTTCTGACTCACTGGAGGTCTCAGAATAGTGTGAACGGCTGGTTGGCTCGGCTACACTCCCTACAGAAGAAATCACACTTCTCTGGCTTCCTAGGGTTCTTCCGGATCTCAGGTTCATTCACTCTCCGCAACCTCTCTTTATGCTTCTTAGATTTCCCTTAAGTAACTCTCTCAATATCTTAATTAGTCTGTCCAAAGAAAGGTTTGAACCTGGGCGATACCACCTCCTGGCGATACCACACTCGGCGATACTGCACTGACCACGATACGATACCAGACACCCAGACGATACGATATCAATCTGGTGTCGCGATACTATCCTGGAAGACAACGATACGACACCTCGAGTATGCACGATACGATACCTGAAAGGCTCGGCGATACGACACCAATAACAGTGTCGCGATACTGCCCTGATGAACAGGCGATACGATACCTTTGTGGTGTCGCGATACCAGAATCTCAAGGGACGACACGATCTCACAAGCACTGACGATACGATACCAGAAGTATCAGACGATACGATCTCACCGAGATGAGTGCGATCGCGATACCAATCTTGGCGACATGATACCACTATGGTGTCGCGATACCAAGATAAGCAACCGACGATACGACACTTGGGGAGGGCGCGATCGCGATACCCAAGTAGTGTCGCGATACCAAAGTAGTGTCGCGATACCACAGTATCAAGCGATACGACACCACCCGGTAAAGTGAGGTCGCGATACTAAACCTTAGGCGATACGACACCACAATGGTGTCGCGATACCAAGTATTAGTACCGGACGATACGATACCAGAGATCGAGCGCGATCGCGATACCGACTCAGTGTCGCGATACCGAAATGGTGTCGTGATACCAGGGCAGATATCCAGCGATACGACACTTCTGGCGAGTATCGCGATACAAGGGAATTTTGGTATCGCGATACCAAAACTCAACCGATCGCGATACTCAAGCCAAAAGATCTCCAAACTTAAAAATTTTTGAGCCCCCTTGCACCTCTCACCCTTCTCCTCACTTCCAAGCCTCTGTCTCTCACCAAACACACAATTAATCAAGGATTTTCCCCCCCGCGATACTGCGCATTCTTTTTAATCATTTGTTGTGCAAGTTTAAAGAGTTTTTTGGTTTTGAATCTTAAGGGGATCTCACCTTGGGTCTGCCTAGCTTGCTTCAGGAGTTCTTGCACACACTTTGAGGCTCTATTCTGCACGATACCACTCAGGCGATACCAGTCGCTGTCGCAGACGATACCAGTGAGCAGTGAAGTATCAAATGAACAATTTTTTTTGGTTTTTATACTTTTTTTTTACTGAACTTAAAATTTTGGGATTTTTGGTGATTTTCTGAGAATTTTGGCCTACTCCTACTCCTCTTCTCCTCACTTCTCCTCTCTTTCTATCCTAACCCTAACTCCTCCTTCTAAACCTAAACCTAAAACTTATCACACACACCTAGAAGATGAGAAGTGACAAGTGCTGAAAAGATGAACTACTTGCCAATGGACAAATTTGCATCTACAAGTACGATTCGATCACACTCGCTCTTTAACTATCACGAAGGCACCTTGGTGGAGTGACTCCCCGGCAACGGCGCCAAAAACGTGTGTACTTAAGCCACGATGACTCAAGGACTTGTACCAATGAGACTATACCTCAATTGCCATACAACTGCATATAGTGGAATTCTTTTCACACCTTTAAATGTCAATCCTAAGGAGTGACTTACCAAGTGTATGAAGACGTGTGCACACGTGATAGAAAATAAAGTGGTTTAGCTATCCACACATGAGAAAAGACTACTACTACCCACACCTACTGAAATACTGAAAGTGTTGCCGCAAGCCTCTTTTCAGCAGTTTTGGTATTTTGAGGTTTTCTCCCAGCCCAGAACTCCGAACATAGGCAATAGGGTACTCTTTTCGAAGCTCTCGACGAGACGAATCCAACGGTGGTGGTTTCACTCAATTCTGACCACTCTGCTTCAAGTTATGGCAGAAACAGTGAATTACGGGAGTCACAATCACCCGCGCCTCAG